>OX388305.1:9335722-9935722 GCA_947579605.1 Athripsodes cinereus
AGACCAGTCGATCGATAGACACTCGTATCAAGGAACATTCCAGAGCACTTAGGGGTTTATCTAATTGTTCGGAGATGGCGGATCATTGCATTAGTCATAATCACAATTTTGATGTGAATAGTGTAAGGGTCCTACATTCAGAAAACCGGTATGGAAAATTAATTGCTTTGGAAACATTGGAAATACATAGAAATATTAAAAATATAGTAAATATTCAAATACCCCATTCATCACCATTGTTGAAACCAATTGTTCATCCACCATTGTCTTAACTACTCCTACTTCCTTACCCCTTCTTTTCTGTTTTTAGGTACCTACATATAAAAAATATTGTTGTTGCATGTGACTTTAAGAAAAAAATTTCTTGTAATTAGTTCTCTTGAAAATGTCAAGCTAACTTGACGAAAGCGCTTGAGTAATAATAAATTAATAGTGAAAAGTAAAACAGTGTTTTATTGATAACAAATATGTTTAAAATGTCTTTTCACAATGTGAACACACAAACTCTAGATCATTTAAATAATTTTTGATTGTCGATGTTATTTTTACAATGTGATCACACATTTAATTCAATACATAAAAGTATCACATAAGGCTTAGTAAGAACAACGTCACCTTATTTGGTAGTGTCCTGAATGGAACTTGAAACCGCAACAACAAATAGTTTTTGTTTGTCCCAAAATCATTAGTAGATAATGTTTTGTTCTACTGTCTATCTTTCTATCTATACCATCACGCAGTGTCCCAAGTGCTATCCTTACATACTTCTTTTGCTTTTTCTATATTCATTCTATTTCTCATACATACACACTGAATTTGATCCACATGGTTCATAAACGTGTGTGCTTCCACACTTCCCATCTTTCAGAAAAGTATATCCTCTTTGCCATCCTTTCCTGATCCAATGTTAAGGTACTTTAAACATAAACACAATAGGTATATTATTTTGACAGCCAAAGTAAAATATTTAGATTTAAAGAAAACTCTTATAATCAATGAGACGTAATTGTTCCACATTTGAAAATATTATTATAATTAAATGCTTTTATCATTTTAATTAAATTTTCTGATAAAATGTGTGCAAAATAAATGTGTATAAAGAATTATAAAAAGTGATATTAAAATGATATTTTTTAGTCATAATAATATAGATCTAAGAAAATTTAACCTAATGCATTTTAGCACGCCAGTTCCAATGAATGCCAAATTTTTATTTTTAAAATCGGTCTACATCTTATTTATAGTGTATATTTTTATCTAATCTAGGTATAGACCATTAAAGGTCACGTGGTCTTGTCTATGGATTTGCTTTTGCTTGGGGGGCAAGCAATCAGATTGCGCAAATTATCCTTGTAGGATGTTATGCCATAAGAGAAAAAAAAGAAAGTCAGACGACAAAATAATAACAAAATCGACACTGACAGTTTTTTTGATTATTAGGTATCTATTCTTTAGGCGCCCCACCTAATATTACACCGTAAACACTGTGAATGTGTTGTGTTGGGATGCCTGATGCCCCTCAATGATTTTTCTGTGACGTCATCCTTTAATGGTCTATTTTATTCTTAGCTCTCTGTATTCTGTGATGTATCACAATATTATGTAGGTGACATAAGTTAACATATTACTAGGTTCATTGTATTAAAATAAATTAAGGTAACTAAAAATAAAAGTTTTTATGTAGGACATTGTGTTTTTAATTATCACCCAAAACCTGCTTTAAAAATATTTACTTACACGAATTTTAAGTTTAACACAGGAAAATATCACACAATGCTCAAAAATGAATTTATTATATTATTTGGTAGTGTCTTGAACAGGACTCAAACATGCAAACTATCCTTTTCACGGAGTACATTTTGTCAAATCAAGCTATCGGGAGACACGTCAAAGGCTGTAAAGTTCTCTCATACTGCTTGTTATATTTTATAAGCCTTGTAAGACAGTTTTATGTGTTAAATTTAGATGAAAATCATTGATAACCATATCTAAAAAATATTTATGCGCTGAACACTAGAAAAGCTAAAATATTGTATTTATTTAACTGAAAATATTTAAAAATCCAGTGTAGCAGTTCTCGTATTTTTTCTTGTGACAATTAAGAAAAGAATGTAAAAATGCACTTATTTCCGTAATACGCAGCAAATGCAAATTTATAAAATGCAATATTATAATAAAATTGGGTTAATGATATTTATTAACCAGGAGTTAGATGAAATTCATCATATTTATTGTGAACGTGCTGTAACCAGTGTGACCAGATTTTATTTTACAAAACTACTGCTTGTGGAGGTTAAAAACTATCAAATTCTTCAAAATGGTATAGGGATTTGAAATATTTCAAAAACTCCTAGGTTTTCTTGAAAATTATTTTCTCTCAGTACCTTTTTCTACAATGTAACTGATATTTGTAACAACTGTTATAAAAATGTTCCGTGCTTAAAGTTTTACCCCCTCCCCCTGTTATTTTCAAAATGGTAAAGGAATTTGAAGTATTTCAAAAACTCCTCGGTTTTCTTAAGGATATTTTCTCACAGTACCTTTTTCTACAATGTATTGGGTATTTGTACCAACTGTATTGTTTCATTAAGTATCGGTACTTTTCCCAAATACCCGATACTTTATCTACCGATTACCGACTAAGCTGTTTTACCAAACACTGCTGACTGCCTCGAAAACTACCAAAAAAGTAGGAAACTACCATATCTGGTCGCGCTGTAAAACACACCTAAAATGTGTTAATCTATGGTGGAGCGTTGCCAGACGTACGGTAATTACTGTATTTGTACGGTAATAATTTACCGTACGACAAACAAGTATCCGGTATTGACATAAACAATCATCGGTACAAATACCCGTTGCATTGTAAAAAAGGTACTGTGTGAAAATATTCATTAAGAAAACCAAGGAGTTTTTGAAATATTCCAAATTCCTACACCATTTCGAAAATTTGGCGGCGGGGGGGGTAGAAATACCCGTTACATTTTGAAAAGGTGCTGTTGTATTTCCGATAAGTATTAGAAGGCTATGCCGATGTAGTACGGTATTTTTTTCACCGAAGTCATGGCCACACTAGATACCGAAGTAAGGGCTGGGTTCACGATAGCATGAATATCGCTCGACGTCGAGTGACCTGAGCGACCATGAAGTTGCAGTGAGTGGCGAATGTCACCCCGGATACAGCGTCGTCGAGTGTTCACTCGACGACGCTCCAGCCGTTCACGCGCCCGGAGCGAGTCACCCGACGACTCGCACTTTCGCGTTCAGGATGTCGTCGGGCGTACAACCGAATTCATAGCAGGGTGATTATCGCTCTGACAGTTAACTTGACGTTTGAGTGATGATGGCTGTCAAAACAATTGCGAAGTTAATCGTAATTATGGTGTATTCTTGTCGTATACAATTTTTCAACATAGAAAATCATATTTTTTTAGTTAAAGAAGTGAAGTGGAAGAGAAATTTAAATAGTTAGTGCAGATTTTTCAGATCGCGAATGAATCTTGCGAAAATGGCGCCATTACAATGACATTTGGATCATAAAACGCTCAAAGTTGTTCACGATATCCGGGGTGACATTCGCCACTCACTGCAACTTCATGGTCGCTCAGGTCACTCGACGTCGAGCGATATTCATGCTATCGTGAACCCAGCCCTGCCAAGGTAATTTTGGCAACACAATCTGGCAACCCTGACCCCACGTGTCATTTTGACAGTATCGTGTATCGTCCACCGATGTAATTTACATTGCTGGCTATTGGTGTTTCGGTTTAGGTTATGTGGAATACATGCTTTAAAAATATTGTGTCTAATAAAGTACGTTTTGTTTCGCGGCTCTGTAGAAAATATACAATGATAAAGTGATTTAAACATTAACGATCATGGCTACATCATTAGCTCAGCAATTGAAGCGGCTTGCTGTCCCAGAGACAGGCGCTTACAAACAAGATAAAAAGAAGACTTCAATTTTGTTTGATCCTAAAGAAGCTGCTTCTATTGACAGAGAAACATTTTATGAAATCGGTTTAAGCGGATTGGCAGAATTGAAGCGCATTGATCCGAGATTTTCATCCTTTGAAAAAAATCTTTTTAACATTTCTTCCAAAAATTTTGAGAGATCAGTACAGACATCTGAGACAAATGAAAAAATTGACGAAACAATAAAAAACTTTCTCATATCTTTGTCTCCTTACTTCCTGTTGCAAGCCAGTCACAAGGCACTGGAATGGACTGTGAACAGATATCACATACACAAATATAACAAAGATGAATTTCTTTCACTAATATTACCATATCATGAAACCAAAATATTTGTTAGGTGTTTACAAATATTAAGAATTGATAACTCTACAGAGAGGTGGAATTGGCTGGAACCTTTGCAGAAACCAGGAATACCACTACCAAAATCTGCTCTTTTCAACCACTGTTCTTCAAATCCATCCTTTCTTAAATTCATCTGGAACATTGTTCAAAAGTCATTGAACGTATTTCAGAATCAACCTGAGGTATTATCTACTTTATACACATTCTATTGTTCCACAACAATCGGAGCCTTAGAGCACTCAACAAGAATCAGTGAAGCACACATCACAAACATTCTCCCAGGTCTATTGCACACTCTAGTGTCTTCTGTAGAGGATTTGAAAGCGGCGGGATATATGATACTGGCACAGTTGCTTTCCAAAGTACAGCTCAAATCTAAAATATTGAAGAGACTCATTTCGTCAATTCTATCTTATGATGTAAACATTGAATATGAGACTGTGCTTATCTTGCATTTACTATTTCATACTCAAGAGAACTTGACAAAGGTTTCAGAATCATTTCTAGGAAACCTTTCCACACCTTGTATGAAGAACTTGTGTCTGAATTTAAGTATTTTGACTTCTGAAAATACAGATGTTTCCAAATTTTTATTAGCATTTATGTCTGGTGCTTTGGAGTTGCTGCAATTGAATATAGAGAATTTAAAAAGATTCAATAAACTTTTGGAAATGTTAGTTTCTGAGGTTAGCGTTGATTCCAAAACTGCTGAATTATTAATCAGGTGAGTAGTTTTTTTTTTCTTTTGATGTGTTATGTATCTCTTGACCTCTTAACCTACCACTACAATAAAATCAATGAGAGTTTTATATTCACTTCATTTAACAAATATTAGAATTAATCAAATCAACAGTATTTAAAATTATTTTCATATTTCTAGGTGCACAGTGAATTCTTATTCTATTAAAAAACATACAAATCAAGACAATGGAGATGATTCAGATATGGAAATTGTTGATGAACCAGATATAGAGAAGATAACTCTCTGGTATTCAAATTTCTTAAAAAGTTTTGAATCTAAATATCCAGAAGAGTTTGATAAAGTTTTAAAAATAGAACTCAAACAAGGAGAAAATGACACAACGAAGAGGATTTCGGATGTAATTGGATTTGCTCCAAAACTTGTAGATAAATTGGGGGATACATTTCTCTTTGAAAAACTTTATCATCAGAATGTTTCTGTGAGGCTGGAAGCATGCAAATACTTAGTCGACAACTTTACAAAGCTGCAAAAGAAGAATGCAACTTTCTTAAAGGAATCTATCACTGATAGATTACAAGATGAAGATCCTTTAGTTGTGTCAACATTACTGTCTATCAATCTTGAATCATTATTTCAATTATTAGATGCAAAAGAAGCAATTGGTATATTGAAACGAATTATATCAAGAGGATCAAATGATTTGTCGTGGCGCACAGCCGTATCCATGTCACTAAATTATATTTGCTTGTTAGAAGCTCATGTGACAGATTTATCTGTGATCCTCAGCATCTTGCCATACTTATTTCCAAATAATGAAAACTCTCTTATATTCGCTCGTGCTGTGCTACAATCATATTTTATGGACGAACTAGTTCCTCAGAAGATCACAAAGAAGTGTTTGGATAATAATGAGCCTGCTTTTATATCTAGAACTATATTTGAAAGTCTGAAAGAGTCTGATTTTCTTCCAAAATCTGAAAATGATCTAATAACAATTATTAGTGATGATTCAAAGGAAGATAATTACAAATATAAGGTGATGGCTTTAATTATTTTGAGTTTGTCATTACAAAAACGAAAAGAAACTCTTAGTACAACTGAAAGTCTCAAATTATTAAAAGGAGTCAATGAATTTATTAGAAGTTGTCGTGTCACTTATAAAGGGCAATATTCAGAAGTAACACCTAAAAGCATATCTCAAGTATTAGAAACAGCAGGTGAGGGAAAATTTCCATTGCAAGTCTACACTTTCTTCTTGTCTCATCTCATAAGGACCACTGATACATCTTGCGCTTATTATAAACCTTGGCTATTAAATACACCCGTAGAAAATGAAATGGAATATATCTCTGCTATATATGAAATTATACTTAAAGGCTGTACTGATAAGTTGGCACACATTTACTCTCCACTTTTGGAAACACTAAGTCGAGGAATATTGAAAACTAATACTCAACGAGACAATACTGAACTCATCGCTAATTACGCTATTTCCGCTTTAACTCAAGAAAATAAATGCAGATTATTTAATGAGTGTGATATGATAATGATTCGCTCTGTGCGATTAGTTCTTTGCCTGGTGACAATGTCCAATGAAGATATTAATTGGATTCTCACATCAGATGCTGTGATAATGATGTGTATCTTGGCTTTGTACTCCGACATACAATGTGTCAGAGAAAACACTATTGATATATTGAATGTAATTTCAGAGAAATGTGACAAGAAACATTTTATAATAGCTTTATTTAATGAACTCTTATCTCGGAAACAAGAAATAATTTTAGATCATGAGCAAGTTCCTCTAATTTTATATAATTTGTTGTCTCCTGATAATTCAGTAAATAAACTTTTGTTAAAGACATTGAAAACTCCAATGAAAAAATCTTTAGACTATATTATCAATACAGTTGTTAAAGAATCGACGCCATTTTATGTGAAATCAAAAATTTGCTTTATCTTAAATCATGTCAACTCTGGAAGTATTCTAACCTCTTTGTCTCAAGTTGGTTTAGAACTATTGAGACCCTATGATTTTGGTTCCTGTATCATAGAAAATATTTATAAATCATTGACGTTAGCGAATATAATATCAAGAATTGATTCTAAAACACTGAAAAGTTCAGTTGATAATGAATCTGTATGGGATATGGTATGCAGATGTCTGAAAAATCATGACTATGTTCTTATTCAGTCTGATAACCAGAATATTAATGTTTCCGTATTAATGATGCAACAGATTGACCAAAGCTTATTTGGGGTCCTCTCTCATCAAAATGCTGGAAAAGTATTATCTTTTATCATCGAAGCAGCTACATTCAGCAAAAGCACTAATGTTATATCAACAGCTACTAAGTTGTTAAAGAAATTGGAATTGGACGATAAACAGGTGTCACTCATTCTTCAGGCTATGTTAAAAATATGTGAAGATTCAACGTCAGGACCTCGTAAACGAAGATCTTTTGTACCTCCTTTGAGCATTCTGGAGACCAGTGAATGGAAGTGTGGGAATACCTTACTGGAATGCGTTCAAAGTAAAAAGAAACTCACTGGAATTGATAGGATACTCCCTCTTCTATTCAAAGTTCTCAAGAAGTGTTTAGAGTTTGAAGAGCAATCACCAGTTGAATATACTAAGCAGTTAGTTCTAACTAGTATCCTGCATTGCTGCCAACAATTGTATCCAATTGGTGATCCCCCAACCAAACCTTTGCCTGGTGGATTAATTGATGTGGAATTAATTGTGATGTGTATTAGAGGAAGCCAAAATCCACAGACACATCACCATGCATTGATGGTCTTATCACAAGCTGCATACATGATACCTGATAAAGTACTTCATCATATTATGGCCATTTTTACATTTATTGGATCATCCATACTCAGACATGATGATGCTTACAGTTTTCAAATTATCACTACAATCATTGACACTGTTGTACCAATATTGGTAAAATCTGAAAGCACTCTAATTGATGAGAAAAAATTGAATGAGTTAGAAAAAAGAGTTGTACCAGTTTTAAGAATATTTGTGGATGTTGCTTTGGATATTCCAGAACACCGACGATTACCTCTCTTCAAAAAATTATTGGAAACATTGAATCCTGAGTATTTCCTTTGGAATTTCTTATGTCTACTGTTTGAAAGCCACATTGTGCACAATCATGATGACAACAAACTCACTTCTAGTGATAAAAAGATGATTCTGAATAAAGAGCAACCGGTCCGTAGATTAGATTTTGCCATGTCTGTGACTCATGAATTTTCAATAGACGTTATTATGCAAAGCTGTATCAAGCTTATGACATATTTAAAATCACTTCCGATTGATAAACCTGAAGATGACAACATGAAAGTCGATTCCAATCCCTCAGCTATATTTTCTGTCTCTTCTCATACTGCTAAAGAACTGCGACATTTTAAGTACACTATTGTCACTTACATCAATAATCTTCTCTCGTCTCCAGTTTTCACACAACAATTGAATTCATTCTCTAGAAAAAATGACATGGAAACATTATATAAAACATTTATAGTTAGTATTCTGACCTACATTCAAGTTGTTTCAAAGGCAGCAGATCAAAATGTTGGTAAACCACAAGGGAAATATTGGAAGGTGATGCTTCATCATAGCTATGAAATATTGGACAATGTAAATGCACTTCTGCCCACAGAAATGTTTGTGACAGTTGTGCGTGGTTTAATGTCACATAATTTGTCAACTGTAAGAAGAAAGTCGATGGAAATATTGAATACCAAGTTACAACATCACGCTTCATTCTTTGCCGATTGTGAGATGGATATCATGTATACATTGCTGGATCCTTTAGTAGATATTATCACTGATATAGATAAGGATGATATAACTGAGGGCTTGAATATACAAGAACTAGAATTGAATCAACAAACAGCTCTCTTATCATTGAAACTTCTTGTCAGACTTTTGGCTCAAGAAAATCCCATGAAGTTCACAGCAATATTAAGTCTCATAACAAATTTTGTGAAATCAGAAGTTTCTAGTAACCTGATGGCCTCCGTTGTCCTGTGTTTAGCAGAATTGTGCAGCAATCTCAAAGCTCATGCCATTGCCTTCTTACCAAAGTTTATGCCACCTCTAATTAAATTATTAAAAGCACAAAACACGTCAGCTTCTTCAGAATTGGTATTATTAAGTATCATCACAGCTGTATACAAAATAATTGATATACTTCCGCAATTTCTAAGTCCATATTTAGAAAAGTTGCTTTATGAATTTTCCATATTAACAGCGAAATGGGATAGTAATGATTTGCTAAAGAAGAGTAGTGCAGTGTCAACTAAACTTCATTTAATTAGAACTAAAATTTCTAGTACAATTGCTCCTAGGGTCCTTATACCTGTGGTTAGTCAGTGTTACAGCCAACTGATTAGAAAAAGAAAATTAAATGCTATCGGTCCTGCAATGCAGATTTTGGCAGAAAGTTTTACTGGAATTTCTAGTGCAGAATTCACATCTCTTCAACAAGAACTAACTGCTTTCTTCCTATTGGCTCTACAATTTAGAAATGACTATGAAAATGAATTATCGAAAGACAACATTGACAATATAGAAGACCATGTAATTGAAGCTCTAGTGTCATTAGTTTTAAAACTTTCAGAGTCTTCATTTAGACCTCTATACTTCAAGATTTATGACTGGGCTGTAAGACTTAATAATGATGACAACAAGGAAAGGACTATCACATTTTATAGGTAAAAATTATTGTTTTATTTAACCATGTATCTTATTCTCAGTATGTAGTTGCATTTATGTATTTAACATTAATAATATGAATGTTGTTTTTAACAGATTGAGCAGTGTCATTGCTGAAAACCTTAAAGGTTTGTTCATATTGTTTGCTGGACATTTTATAAAGAATGCAGCTGACCTCCTTGATAAGTGCAACAAGACCAAAAATACAGAAACTTTCTTTGAGTCGGAGGATAAATGTTGTAAATTAATTGAAAGTATTGTAAGAACACTACATCCTGTCTTCCTACATGACACTCAAAACTTTGTTAACAAGGAAAGATTTGAGACGATTATGCAACCTTTAGTGGACCAATTGGATAATGACGTTGGAGGGATGGATTCATTAAAAACAAGAGCAAGAAGCCTCCTAATACCTTGCATCACACAGTTTGGTATCGCTACAGCAGATGATTCATTGTGGAAACCTTTGAATTATCAAATCCTTCTTAAAACAAGGCACAACGATTCAGATATAAGGTACTGTAACATAGTTTTTAAAGCTAAATCTCAATTCAAAATAAGCCCTTATACACCCTCAGCAAGCAATATGTGCATTTTGTAATGGTAGAGTGACCCAGCGAAGAGAATTTGAATTTGGGATTACTCAATTAAAAAACCGATATGATCGTCAGGTTACAGACTACCTCAATTACATACTTACTTGGAAATGTATTTTTATGTACCGTGTTGCTCTTTCTAGACAAGAATATCTCAATAAATGTATACAGGTATCACAAGAATTTTATTTATTTTTCCAGATTACTTGGACTTGAATGCATGTGTGAGATAGCATCTAAACTAGGAGAAAGCTGGTTACCTCTTCTTCCTGAAAGTGTTCCCTTCCTTGCAGAGCTTCTGGAGGATGAAGTGAAGGAAGTAGAGTCTGCTACACAGAAGGCCGTGCAGGCATTGGAAGCAGTGCTGGGAGAACCATTGCAGAAATATTTTTAATGATAGTACATATATATTTATTATAAACCATAGAATATATCTTGACCATATTTTTGTCCAATTATAGATATATTACAAATATTTTATTTCATCAAGCCATTAAATTTTTCTTAAAAGTCTGAGAGATCGTGTGCGTAACAGTGAGATACGAAAGGAATGTGGAATGAAAGTTAGTGTAATAACAAGGATGAATGTAAATAAGTTAAGATGGTTTGGGCACGTGGAAAGAATGAATGAGGACAGAATGACTAAGAAGATATATTTGTCTGAGAGGAATGGTGCTCGGAGACGTGGACGTCCGAGGATTAAATGGCAAGATCATTTAAATCAAATCCTACAGGACGGTCACGTGTTGAGGACGTTGAACAGGAGAGCATGCATGAGGAATTGTATGACAGTGACGGAAGCGAAAGATGTGTGCAAGGATAGAAGGAAGTGGCGCTCGATTCTTTCTGCCTACCCCGCGAGGGAAGCGGTGTGATGGTATGTATGTATGTATGATTAAATTTTTCTATCATTTCTCATTGGACTCTTCAAACTTACACTAATGTATATATATATAATAAGATGCATACAGATTACAGAGTATAAGGAATAATGAAAATAAACTATTAGTCTTCGTATTTATAATTTCAAAAGAATTGAGACATTAAAAACATGATAATGTGCATGTTAGGAGCCAATTGAAATTCACGGCCGCTGGTCTTCAAATTACGCAGTGCACATTAAATTCATTCAACATAGGTTCATATAACACATGAACTGTCACCTGATAGTTGTATGCACGATCGCAGAGTGTGGTTTGATCTCCTGACATTGAAAAGGATAGTGACTGGTTTTCTGAATTGCCCAAAGCTGCTTGGATTTAGTGAACTCGCAAATCATGATTAATAGCACCAAAAGTCTGACACAGTTCAATGTTATGGGATCATTGACATCTATGAATCAGCACAATGCAATGGGTATTAACTAGTGTTTTGAATTTGATAATTCGGAGTACACTGTGAACGAATTTGTTCAAAAGCACATGCTTTCTACTGAGGATCCTTTGTAGCTTTTGTTAATCATTGATTATGGTTATATTGATTGTTTTTGTTTCAAGCATGTTTGGTATTGTTCTTGTACTAAAATGGCTGTGTTGGTTATAATATTTCATTAATAAATTAATATCTCTCCTTTACTTACTATAGTTGTGGTGTGAAACAAAATCTACCAATTGCTATCTCAGTTAGCACGTTTTTCAAAGAAGGGCACAGTCTTGTTTATGTAAAATGTCCAACCCAGCTTCATAACCCTCATGTCATACATTGATAATTTTACATTATAAATAAATTTACTTCCGAAATCATTGATCACATACACAGCCTGTGTGCTGATGGAATGTTCAAATCTCATAGTTAGTATTCACCAACTTTTCCATAACATGTTATGTGATATTTGGAGATCATAAAAATATTCCAAATTAATTTCTCAAGGGATAATAACTAGTGATGTAACGAATATTCATATTCGCAAGAAAATATGCGAATGTTTTGCGAATATTATTTTGGTAATAAAGTATCGGATATTCGGTAAAAGTACCGGATACTTACTCGGTGCATTGTAGAAAAAGGTACTACAAGAAAATATTATTTATTAAAACCGAGGAGTTTTGAAATATTTCAAATTCCTATACCATTTTGAAAATGGGGGGACGGGGGGGGGTAGAAATTTTGATGTTTGAGCAATTGTAGAAATTTAATCAAGTCAATATTCGCATTCGCGAATATCCAAAGTCGCACATTCGTTACATCACTAATAATAACATGCCCGTCAAGATGCAACTGAAAAATACTGATGGCTTTTGACATAATTTGTCAAGAAATTATCTCAAAGCTGGGTAGCATAAAAACAATATTTAATTGTATAAGTATTTATTAATAAAAATACATTTATAATGATTTCAAAATCCAATAATTATTTACATTCGGTTGCAATCACTAATGCTAATCAGTACATGGACATCTTAGCAAAGTTAGAGAAGCAACCATATAGAATATTAACAGATAAAACACTAATAATATACTCGATGATAGTAGTATGTCTTTAATTCTCGACTTAATCTTAATTTGCAATCAAACTGGTGCATGAAAATGATGATGTGTTACACTGCCCCTGCTTTACAATGTAGTGCCGTTAATTTTACTGAGATGATCAATGTAATATTCTAATATACTTCAATCATTATAGAGGTGAATGATGTGTCTACTAACAGTGATAATTTCTGTGAGTAAAATTGTGTTTAAAAACAATAATTAAAATGGAAGCATATTAGGTACTTACATGTAAAAATTTGATAGTATCTAAATGATAAAACTAACAAATTTACTGTGGCATACCACCGCAATGATATTTGTACTCTTCTAATATTGCAATTAAAAAATATATAATCCTAAGAACTAAATATGATTAACCGGCGGCAGCATCGAGTTAATAATAAACCTGTAACTGAACAATTAAAAGCACTTCAGTAGCAAATAGAATTACAACATTAGGTATGTGTATATATATTTATATTTTAGGTAATCTTATGAATTAAATAAATCTACCCTTAAAATATGAAAGGTCCTAATTAGGATTAATAAGGGAAGTGGTTCACAAACTTTATGGGAGCATTGTAAGTCAAGGGGTATTGTGATAAAACTCTAGTAGTTACCATAAAATTGTGTACCTAGTAACAAACTCAAAAATATTATATGATTAAATTAAATTAGTGTATTCTGTAAAAACAAATAACATAAATGGCACAAATATTAAAACAATCTCAAAATTCTGCAAATAAATATAAATTATATATATTTTTCAAAACCATGACGCAGTCAAGCTTGTGCAAAAGATGAGACTAGATAGTTACCCAAATAAAAGAAATGTGTATATCTGTATATATAAAATTATTTGCATTGCATTAATAAATTAACACAATACTTCTTTACTTAATATGTAGGTGGTGTATATGGATGAATTAAACATGATGAGTAAATAAGACAAAATATAATTAACTGACGAAAACGATTTCTTAAGATAACAGTATTCTTAGCCAAGCATTCTTTGTAAAGGTTTATGAAAATTCAATTGACAACATTAAATGACACCTTGTAAGGACACATCTTATTGGACAAAATATAAAATATGCAGTAAAAATATTCAGTACTTGAAACAGTTAAAAATTAAATAATCTTTGGTTATACTGCATCTGTTGTAGTATCATCATTTCGCATTTCTTTCAATGACATTCCATTCTTAAGAGCTAAATCATCCTGCAGTATGTTGAACTCATCACATACAGCCAATTCCAGATCTTTCCTGCAATAATTAACAAGCAACACTTATAAAAAATGTGAAAATGAGGATCATCTGTGTACACAATAATTATTTTTATACCTATAACTTAAAGGCTAAGCTATCTTCAAGATTTTTTTCATCATACAGTACTCTTTTTCTTAAGTACCTAATATTTATTGGATAGTAAGAATAGTAGTAAAAGAGTGACAGTAATTCAAATTATAAGTTGCAAAAATACCAAAATGTAGGGATTTATTGACTGGGCGACTAAATGTGAGCCACTTATACATGCAGTTTCAGTGACCATATCACTAAAGAGGCCGCATTTTATCGAAGATGACAAGCTTTATTTTTATTTCATTTCAATATGTCAGCCTTTTATATTTACAAAAATATATGACAGACTTAAAAACTACATAAAAGTAAATTCAAAGGAGACAGGAGTAACAACAAGGATAAAAATAATACATATTCCAAAAACAATATGACATCATATAATTAAATTATTTAATGAAACTTGATAAAAGTTAATTAATATGAGTAAAATAAAATACAAGCAATAACAAATTATTATAATTAGGAAGTTCAATGTAAAATTACTCAGATATATAATTAGTTTTTCAACATAGGTAACAAATAAATAATTAATTTAGAAAGAGATTGCGAAATCAATGAATCTAAGACGATAATAACAAAATTAAAATAATGTAAATCTTTTATTGGCACAGAAGAAGACTTTTTGCATGTTTATTACATGCAGCTGATCTGCTGGCTATCACACTTGTGGGATATGCCATGATGGTGTAGAAGTAGAGCTAAATACCTAACTGCACTACTTATGTAGGAGCTGTAGAAGTGACAAAGATATCTAGTATTGTGCATGCGATGAGATCACCTACTGAGATCATTTTATTAGGTAGGTACAATATGGATTTGTAAGTGACACAGTCACACAAGAGATCATTTTATTAGGTAGGTACAATATGGATTTGTAAGTGACACAGTCACACAAGTGAGATTGGTTCGCAGGGAACTCCATAAATATACACATATTTGTAAGTGACACAGTCACACAAGTGAGATTGGTTCGCAGGAAACTCCATAAATATACACATATTTGTAAGTGACACAGTCACACAAGTGAGATTGGTTCGCAGGAAACTCCATAAATATACACTTATTTGTAAGTGACACAGTCACACAAGTGAGATTGGTTCGCAGGAAACTCCATAAATATACACATATTTGATTTGAGTACTTAAATAGAATTATACCTTTTTCTGTATTTAAAGATGATGAGTACTATGAAGGCATTGCAGATGAACAATGCAGCAATTATAATTGATGGGATGACGATATCTGAAAATATAAATTGATATTTATAAAGTTAAATCAAACAAATTCAATTATTTAAATTGTTATTTAAAATTAAAAACACCGTCTTTCACAGCTTTTTGGACTATGTGATGTTTTACACAGTGTTTTTAATGTTTTTTATTTTATTTATCGATTTAAATAATTAATTAATAATGAAGATCTTGTAAACTCATTGTCAGTGTAATTTGTCGGTAAAACGATGAGGATATTGAGCTTTACCTAGTGAAACTTACCGACAATCATCTTGTTAGATGAGGAGTTATCGGAGTTTTGAGGTGTATGCTCCACCACAAAAGTTCCGTTGCCGTTCCAAATGTTGGTCGTTATTTCTGAAACAATTAATAAAAATACGTTAGAACAAAACATCTTGAAATAATTATTTGTTATTTAATAATTTATTATATGGCTAACCCTGAAAATCTAATAAACACAGTAATTAACTAACCAACTTCTTCCATAATACTATATTAAAAAACTATACTAATTAAAAAATATATATATTTTCATTTTATTTTTTTCATTATTGTTTGACTATTAATTTCAAATTCATTTTAATTTATTCAGCAATACTTATATAATTTTGTTCATCAATCTATGTGCATGCTGCTACAAACCGTATTTTTGTCATCAACCGTAAAATTGTTATTGTTGTTTTATTTTTTAAAATATGTAAAAGGCTCTGTTATGTAAATAAATAAAAACTACACTGTTAATTATTGACCACTTTGATAACAATTTATTATTTTACTCGTTATTATGTTAATATTCATGTGACTTCAACTATTTGGATATTTGTACAATGTCATTATGCAACTATATTTTACATTGTAAATATACTAAATTCATCAAACTATGTAAAAGAATAAACATGAGCATCGAAAATATTTTATGTTATTTAAATTTTAATGTTGTAAGTATAAATTAATTCATATGGCCAATAGACTAATAAAAAGAAATAAATTATCATACTTTTTGGTATTGTCATAATTATATTTATTACATAATGCTATTTTTTTGGTTACTGGTTTGAGTTTACCTTGACTACATAATTATAATAAACCTGGGTAAAAATAAATACTTCTAATTTCAAATCAAATTACTTTTCTATCTACATATAGGTACCTATCAAGCAGTAACTTTATGTAGAACAAAAATCATTAGAAGGGGGAAAAAAGCGCCAAGTAATTTAGTCTGCTAAGAAAATTAAAATGTATTAATTGTGTCGGTGCACACGTAGTAGAATTCCATAATAATGCAATTTGAAACAAGTGTTCCTTTCTACTATTGTTTTTTAATTCGCAGAGAGACGTCTTTCGACTTATGAGGTCATTATCAATCAAATAAGATTGATAATGACCTCATAAGTCGAAAGACGTCTCTCTGCGAATTAAAAAACAATAGTAGAAAGGAACACTTGTTTCAAATTGAAAAATTAAAATGCTTGATGTTGGAAAAATGGACGAAAGGTTGAATGTGTCTTAAAAAATAAAATTTTATACCAAAGAAAACTTTGTCAAAGCTATTGTAAAAGCAGTAAGAATGTCAATAAAAATGTAGCCATATTCAAATACTCCTTCGGCTCGGTGAGGGCTTATTATGTATTTCAACATTAATAAGAGGGAAGTATTCTCAATATTATTTTATCAAATTGAAATCACAGCTGTGTAAATAATAAGTACACCTTGGTTCTTGCGTTTGTATAATGTTCTTACAATCGATCTATTTTTTTGGGCATAAATGTATATTCCACATTCATTGAACGAAACATATATGGAGAAAACGTTAGGCATATGTAAGTTTTTTTTTATTTTATTCCAAGTTAGTTAGAAATCATCGCAAATTATCGATAAACCCTTCCTCCGCACTGAATTGCATTAACAGATAATTTTATGATATTTTGCGATAAATTCGCCCACTGTACAAAATTATCTGTACATGCCATGTTGCAATTAGTGATTATGATTTTTGTTTTAATATTTTATTTTTTTAACTTTTTTAATGAGGCGACAGAGTTGCCATCCACAATTATTATTTCATTATTATTAACATTATACTGTATATCTATATCAAAGGTCCCCAAACTTTTTTTCTTTCAAAAATTTGGTGGTTCCGGTGGACCCTTTCAACCTTTGAGGTTGACTGGAGAATGTATTTGGAGATGGTTTGTCATTGATTCATGCACTCTGTTGTGTTTTTCTTGTATTCATCCTTGAAAAATATATCACAAAAAAAAACGAAAATATAATAGTAATTCCGAAAACCATTTTTGAATTTTATCCAACTTTCTACACAAGTTAATTTTCATGTCGACTAAGTTATGAAGATAACTTTATAATGAACCATCCCAACAAATGGCGCTCGATTTATCGTTGAACTAAAAGTTGTATGAAAATTTAGTTATTTGCTACAAGTATATTAGGTATAAATATATTAAAAGTTTCATCTCAATATGTGACAATTCCAATAGCGTCATGAATAATTCACTGCGGAGAAATTCATGAAAGTTTATTAAATGTATATGCCCGTGGTGTCCCTATCCATCCCAACTGGGTACCCTATACTGTGTTATAATACTCGATAGTTTCATTACTGATTGATAAATATAATTATTATGTTTATAGAAGTGTCACGTGGATCCTCCGGCAAAGAATAGGTCTCCCACTCCTTGTATAATTTTTTTTAGTGTATTTTATACATTTTACCTAGAACTATATAAGGATGAAGAAGTAATTATTGCAAAAAGCTTAAGCAATTTCTCTACAACACTCGGTTGATAGAATTCGTTCTCGTGCAAAGTGGTAGAGGCAAACACTATCGCGTCAGTCGCTTTCAGTCAACCTGAGACCACTATTTAAACTCAGTTGATAAACTTTCCTTATGTGCGGCCGGATTTAAACTCAGTACGTGGATTTCGCTTACATACAAATATAAACAAATTTATCAGGTTACCCGTACCACTGAATATAATATAATATAATAAATGTCTTAAGAATTCGAAATTCCTTGAAAACTTACATATACACACCATAATTTTTTATGAACATAAAATTCTACAAGTAAATAACTGTTGACAAATGATTAACTGAAAATGACAAGTCAGCTAACATCTAAAAAAATGTACAAAAATGGAAGAAAACCTGGTTTAAAGCGTCGTAAGTAGAATTTGGAATGCTATTTTCGTTAAGGAAAAATATACATATATTTATTTAATAGTTACCCAGCCAACTTGCTAACTATTTCCCGAAAAACGGAAATTAAATTTGTTTAAAAGTAAAAGATAAACACTAAAACACCCTTGATGAAAAATCTTATAATTCTCTACAAACAACACTGCTCCACTTACTATTAATTTATGATTGCTTCAAATTATATCCTCCCATCTTCTATCTACTACGTGTAGGTATACTTGTTTATACAAACTGTGAACATTTCAAATTACCTCAGCTACACAACAGACAATGTAAAATAAATCAAAATTAAGCTTTAAGCTGTTTTTATTTTAAAAATCAAATATGCATAATAATACAACTTTAAATGTTTCAAGCATGTTACACTTTTACAATTTCTAATTTTTTTTTAACTCTGACGATGACGATAAAATACAAAAATATTTTAGTAAAATACTCACAAGTAAAATACACGATATATTCGCAAGATAGAAACGCGACTAATTCTATTATATTCTATGCTGTAAGGCCACTATGGTTTCAGATATGAAAATGCTACATATTACTCCAGAAGAATATTATTCAGTAAATTATTATAATATTCAAAATCTAAAAATATACCTACATTAACCTGTACTATTTATTTTTATACATACAAAATCATATTCTATTCTACTCAAGGCCATCCACTTGTTTGTGAGTGATTCAGGATATAAAATCTAACTAAATTCGTTTACAAGTAATATAGGGGTATTTTATCAAGTTAATTTGAACGCATCTAAACTTAGATTACTTTGATAATTTTTATACATATATGTAGTTTTTTTATCTGGAGAATAAGAATCCTGTGTAATATTGTGGTTTTTTAAGCATAAAATTATTTATTTGCATTTTTCTTACGCATTTGACATGTCATCATCATCATCATCATCGCCCTCAACGCTCCTCTCGGGAGCACAGGGCAGAAACCAGCCTCCTCCATTCAGAGCGTCTCTGTGCCAATTGCGTCACCTCTTCCCACGACATTCCTTGCGCTCTGATATCGTTGTCATAGGAACGGTGTATTGTGAAAGAGGGACGCCCGGGCCTACGGAACCCCTGCGGACGGAAGAACAGTGCTCTTTTTGGCCAACTATCATTGGGCATTCTCAAAACATGTCCCAGCCAGGACCATCGTCTCTCTTGTATTACGGAGATTACAGGTCTCTGCTGGGTGCGCCGGCGCACAGCATCATTTGTAACATGTTCATACCATCTGACATCCAAAATCCTTCTAAGACACTTGTTTTCAAAGCTTAGTATCTTCCGCTCTTGAGCCTTGGTTAAGTGCCAAGACTCGCAGCCATATAGAAGGATTGGGATGATGCACGCATTGAACAAGCGACATTTTGTCCTGATGCTGAGTCCAGACGCCTTCCAAACTTTGTTCATGTTGTTGAAAGCCCCGCTAGCTGCTCCTATGCGGATTGGTAATTCCGTGTCACAAGTATTTAAATTTTTACATTTGACTGATTTATAAGTTAGTTAGTCTGGTATTTTTTATGCAAAAGCACATTTATTGACAGTCATTTCATTATCATATCATTTCTAGGGTGAAAATTTTATAATTACGCGAATACAGGTAAGTAGAAAATTCACACTTTATTAAAAAAAAATCACCTCTCCTTAATGTTTAGGTACCGATTTAGAATATAAAAATTTGATACACAAAGTTTAAAGAATTTTCTAATATTTTTATACACATATTTCAAAGAGAGACATGCACATTTTCTTTGATTATATCGCTGTTTATCAAATTCAATGTAACCAAAGGAAAAATTTAATATTTTATATATACCTACGTCCATCTTTTGAAAAATCATAAGTATGGGTCAAAGTATTTTTTTCGTAATATGTAAATATATACACAAAACTGAAAGAGTACAAACGATTTCGAATGGACCTTTTTCAATAGAAAATAAGAGATCCTTCTATATGCTTAAATTTAATATATCTTCCATTTGCTCTCTACCTTCTTTGTATAAGATACTCATATATTTTTTAAGCAAAATAAAAAAAGTTAAAATATCTTTACTTAGCTTTTAATGTGAAGTAATTAACGACAATAATTTAAATTAACTTTAACAGCTAATTTTCAATTTATCGATAATTTTATGAGCGAAGCCGAACAAAACTACACTAGTACGTAATAAATAAAGACAGATTATGTTCTATGGAAAAATGTACCTACTTGTTGTAATAAGGGAAAGGAAATAAGACAACGTGAGAATGTATCAATTCTTAACACCCTTAATACTTATTACACGTAGGGAAATACTTAACTGGAGTAGGAGGGATCACATGTTTGGATGGTCATATTATTATCCCTCTACGTGATGGGATATACTGCCAATAGGAAACTGAAGGTTTATTAAAGTTGATATTTTCAACCGACGGTACTTGGTGGAAATATTATTATTATTATTATACCATCAACCGACGGTACTTGGTGGAAATATTATTATTATTATTATTATACCATCACGGCACATCCCACAAGTGGAAATTCATGTTGAATTAATTAAAATAAAACACTTATTTGTAGTATATCCACGGTGACTTTTTATTGGACGCGAGCCGGCTTTCAAGAGCTTCCGCTCTCATCATCAGGCTGGCGAAAAGCCACTTTTCTACTTTTCGCCAGCCTGCAGGGTTACTCTTGACAAAACTAAACACGATCTTAATCTAGTCTTGATCTTGATCATACGACGCACGAAGGGACTATGGTCAAAAACATGGCGCTACCGCTAACGCGCGTTCGGTTTGAGTGTATTTTTGGCCAATAGTCACTTCGTGCGTCGTATGATCAAGATCAAGACTAGATTAAGATCGTGTTTAGTTTTGTCAAGAGTAGCCCTGCTGATGATGAGAGCGGAAGCTCTTGAAAGCCGGCTCGCGTCCAATAAAAAGTCACCGTGGATATACTACAAATAAGTGTTTTATTTTAATTGATGGAGGTTTATTTATTAACTCATATTAACGCCTGGACTACAAGACCACAATCTGTTGTGCAAATATTTGTGGAAAACACAATTTTAAATGAAACCGTCATCGCTTTGTCGAGTAAGATAATATTATAATGTTTCGTGTTAAACTTGTGGGCTTGGTATTATTATAGCAAAGGGTTAAATCATGAGTGTAGGTTGACTAGGATGATGCATTGTCTTTGCTTTGTGATTATGTGTATTATTTCTGTTCATATATATTTTCAAATGTTTTGTAATAATCATGAATAAAACAAAAATATATATATATAGAGAAAAATCAGTGGGAACACTCTTAAAACAAATAAAAACAAAAACGAGAGATTACAATAACAATTTATAAAATCTGAACAGCTTGGGTGTCTTTACCACGATGGCAGAATATCGTGAAATATGTAATCAAAATTGAATCATCGTAATTATACAACGTTCGAGTAAGATCGATCAATTATACATAATATTTATCTCATACACCTAACATTACATGCAGAGACAATATTCACACAGATCGAGCTAGTCCCTAATTAATATATGAATCTTGCATTATGGGTACTAACGCGACGATACACATATATATACACAATAGATTAAACAATTATATACGAGCATTTCTCTGTAAAATAGGCGACCCGTCCTAAGAAAGTTGTCTAGTATTAATCTGTATATTAATAAACATTTGAAGAACTAACAATATTCCTGTTTTATTACGAAAAATTAAGCATTTTGTGAAAAATCTATCCAGGGGGCTGTTATCTGACTGTAAATAATAATATTATTTTTATGAGTGTTATATTTTAAGAATAAAGTAATTGAACACACAAATGAGCAAAAAATGTTATATTTTACTATAAAATTCACTTTAATATTATGGGAACATTTGTACTCTGAGTTTCGTACTTACGTAGTATGAGTAGAATTGGTATTGAATAGGTACTTTATTATAAGTAAGATATCTGAAAAATGACAAATCAAATAGTGTTATAAAATTAAACTAATAGTGTGGTTACACGTATAAAACATCTGCATTGGGACAGTGACAGGCCAGAGGACCGCTTTTAGTACATCACAGACATTTTAAATGCAATCTTTTTCTTTAATAACTACGGAATTTCAGAGACTGATGGATAAGGTAATCGTAACCGTTCATATTGAAATTTTAACAATTTATAATTTTTCCATAATATTAGTCGGGGACAGGGAGTTGCCCAGTTTACAGAGAAACGCCCATATTATGTAACACCCAGACTCAAGTCAATTTGAAAAAAGTCATTCTTCATTTTGACCTGGCCGGGAATCGTACTCGGGACCTATGTACATACTTCACAATTTACAATGAATTAAGCTAAAAGAAACTTACTTAACAAGAGTTTATTACAAAAATACTACATTCATGTACCTTTTTATTTCATTTCAAAGTTATGCACGCAACTAAAAATAGGTAGGTACCCATTTCAGTATTCGAAATAGGTAGGTATAGGCACTTCAATTTTTTTATAAATGTTAAGTATGTACTAAGACGTTATTTATAAACGCACTTAGCTTTTAACTCATTCAAGTGATTGGATAAATATCAGTTATGATTTCAGTATTATATTTCATTATATTTCGAGTTTAAATAGAGAGATGCCTAGGTACTTCTCGCTTCAAAAAAGAAAAAAACGTACATACATGAGTACTTCCGATCTTATTCCGATGAAAGCCAACAGCCCCACGTTCGTTCAATCATTACATAACGATGATACATGAGATCCATTTCTTTCACATTGAAGGGTTTACATTTTCCCATTACATACATACATCAGTTTCCTTCTCGACAGCTATTCAACTTCCTCGATGTTAAGTAGATATTCACATTATGTGTGTTTGTATGTAGGTAGGTAGTTAGTTAGTTACAAAATCGTATTGTATTCTAAATATAAGAATCATAATGAATACTTGCCATAATAATATTACGTACTTTACTCTCTACAATGTAGGACTGTTAATAAAAAAAAAACTTCAAAAAAAAATAAAGAGTCGTTGCTCTATCATTCAATATATTTTTAATATGAAAACAAGCTAGAGTTAATCTGTTGTCTTGTATTAAAAAAAAAATGAGCAGCGGAGGGATAGAAATATAGGATTATTCAGTGCAGACTGGGTTCGACAAATTTCAAAATCTCTAGTCAGTGTCTCAGTGTACATATTATGTTATATCCAAAAATAATTTTGTCCTGGGGGAAGGAGGGGAGGGATAACAAATAAGAAAGTAACGAACCCAACTTAACGGATTTTTTAGTAGAAGTTAATATGTGCCTCAACATTTATAGTTAAGTTAAAAGGTTTCCGATTCACGGCTTAACAAATTAATCCCCGGCTCTACACTATGTAGTATGTACGTAGCATTATTACATGTAGGTATATCGTAATATATTAAAGTTAATGTATTTTGCTGCCTTTGTACTGTCATGTAAATATTTTTGTTCCTCCCAATTTGTGATTGTTAAAAAAAAATCTTTATAGAAATGAACGATGAAGAAAAAATGCACATTAATCAATATCTACTACTACTATACCATCACGGCATATCCCACAAGTGGGGTAGCCAGCAGATCAGCTGTATGTAAGAAACATACAAACTGTCCTCTTCGTGCCAGTATAAAATCAAGACATTCAGGATGGGTGGCAAACCTCAACGCTGAATTTAAGATGTAAAATGTCTTATTTTTTTCGAACACCTGCCTTTTACAGGACACTCGAAAACTTACGCAGAAGAGTGGGAGACCAATTCTTTACCGGGTGCTCCACGGGGTGATCAATATGCAACCGTAAAAAATATCCGAGAGTAATAATTTCAAATGTGACTGAGCCATTTTTGCTTCCATTTTGATGTTGACTTTTTAAAAATACAAGGAATTTTAATTTCGAAACAAACACTTCACGCTCCACGTTTCCTTTGAGACATTTTAATTCACCACAGTTGTATAATTTATTTACATTAATACCTACGAACTCTTGATAAAAAAAATAATAATAATAGTTTGGCACCAGATCAACAATCTAGACAGCTGATAGTGTCTCGGCGGACAGAGACAAATCATATCACAGAGAAGGTATTTTGGAAGCTGTCCATCATATTGGAATATGTCATGTAAGGAATCAAAAGCAAACAAAACTGATACATCATCGAAACAATTATAACCATTGCTACAAAACTAACGAGAAAATATCTTAAACAGCAAGCCTTTATTATATTGTTAAGGAGAATAACAAGGTTCCTTCTCTCGATTTTCTTAAGTTACTGATACTTTTTATATAATATTTTAGTTTCATATTATAGGTACAATCAATCAAATACTACTTTAACCCTCTTAGGGGTAGAATATATCTTATAGTTCACAGTAGACAACATACCCCATCTAAAAATATAATCCATATTTTACTCTGAATGTTGTTTTTTTTTTTAACTGAAGAGAGCGACTAACAATGTGCTCGTAAAAAGTGTTTCACAGATGTTTAACAAAAATCAGAATCGCTAGCTGGCTTAGGTACTGTTTTAAAATGCCGTGACATAGATAAAGATAAAACTAGCAACAATAATTAATTAAAAAAATATTTAATAATTCTGTGCAGCACCCGGTAAAACATTGGTCTTCCACTCTTCTTTCGAGTGCCCTGTAAAAAGACAGGTGTTCGAAAAAATTGAGACATTTTACATCTTAAATTAAACGATGGGATTTTTCACCTATTCTGGATGTCTTTTGTTGGCACATAGAAGGCAGCTTGCATCTTTATAACATGCAGGTGGTCTGCTAGCATATCATATAAATCCTTATATTATTGATAAAAGTTATCACAATTCTTGTGTGAGTTATGATTATAATATATTGTATTCGTGTAGTGTAAGGATAGTAACAACAGTAAGCAGTAAGGTGAGTAGATTCTCCAAGTTCCAATTTCTGTTTCATACCTATTATAATTATTATAACACACGTCTGTCTCATGTCTCATGAGTGAGTAAGGGTAGTCATGTTTCCAGGCTGACTATAATATATTGCCACATTAATTAATGAAATTATTGTGAGGGATATTAAACAGTTCGGCTGATTCAGAATGACGATAAATGCCGGGGTTTATACAAATAATGTGAGTTCGGAACATTCATAATTTCATTATTCTCGTAGATGATACGCAAACGTATGTTAAATTATCAAATATTATCTTATAACAGGCAATTATTAAAAAAACCTTAATGCCTTAATTTTTATGCTGTGGAGAAAACTATATTAAATTTAAGTTCATTAGGTACATGCCAAGTCCACTAGATACACCATTAGTGAGATATATCACGATGGTTTTCGTGGCGATCTTATTCAGGTTTTCGGGTATACCATGTCATTTTAGAGCAGTGTTTCCCAATATTATTGTGCCATGCCCCACCTTAGCCTTTCTAAAAGCCTTATGCCCCCCCCCCCCCACAGTTAATTGTTCACTTAGGAAACTTTTGAGATCTTTTGATATTATAAAGATATTTTGGTCTTGTCGAGCGAAATTATACTTGATAATTATTATTTACCGCAATTATTTAATAATTTGCTTTTTTCGTTAAATTTGGCACCTAAATCTAGCATTGCATTTAAATGGCCCAGAGCTAAAGGGTTAAACTCGTGTCGAGTCCATTTTCGAATTGCCCCCCTTAACAATCAAATTGCCCCCCGTGGGAAACACTGTTTTAGAGGTTATAAAATGAAATGAGTGAACTTGTATGGCCCTGATCACTCGTAAACGAGTGGATGACCTTTGAAAATAGAAGAGAATAGATAATGGCGCTTGCAAGAGCGCGGAAAAGTCGCGAATCTCTGAATTGACATGGCATACCTGAAAACCTATTAGGTACCATAAAATATAATATAATATGTGTCTGAGTATGTTCTACTGAAGAATTTACCTGAAACATTTGAAACCTCAAACTGTTGTTGTAGGTCGTACACCCCAGATATAAAAATATTAATATGAGGCATTAGGAAGGAAATATACAACGCTCACGCAAATAAGCCGCCTCACTCAGTCACAGTATTTAACTACATAATATTATATTATGCTCAGTCATAGGGGAGTAATAATAAATTCACTATAATATAATAAACATTTGTGTCCGTTCGCATATATACTCATATGTCTTTATAGATACCGTAATTAGACAATATAGAGTGTATTATTTTATCTACTCTTGTAGATAATTTTATCTACAAGAGTAGATAAAATAATACACTCTATACGAAGTCTCAAGCAACTGGCAGGTTTTAGGCTACAAAATATCATATATTTTGACAGAAATATTAGTGTTGTCAGATTTGTGTACGAATCCAACATACTCAGCGTGTTGTGTCAGTACCTACACATAACTTTTATTTCAATTTACTGAATATAATATTATATCAAGGTGGAAATAAAACATTACGGTATTATCTTCAAGTGTAAAGCCAAAAATTTGTGTTTGCATAAAAATATTACATAGAAATTTTATTATATTTGCATAGAAACATGTTGATGTCAATTTTGAAATGATTCTCTCGAATTTTCACTTTTTCTTAGAAATGTATTTAATTTGTCAATTTGATGTTTATTTCGTGAGCGAAGTCGAGTAAAACACTAGTAATATAATATGTAGGTAGGTAGGTATAACGTGATACGGAGGTTATGTTTCTTACGTAATAATACTGAATATTATGTGATGTGAAGAAATAGTATGCGAACAAAATGATACACGCTTCACTGCCTGATACCACGCAGCATACATACAAATATTATATACCTACCCACTATAGGAGTCCTACAATATTCTCTTATACTGCACTGTCCTTTACGACAACACGCGGCTTATTAGAATCAGTGAAAAACATGAAAAGTTAAAAACACCCAACCACACAAAATAAGGATTCTTTATTTATCTATTTACATATCCACGGCGAGGGCCTTTTACATGTTTAAAAATACACAAAAAATTATACAAATCAAATTTCTCATTCATGACACAGTTGGAGCAAGACAAGAACAAAAAATTGGCGAAGAACAAAACACAAATGGGAATCAATTCATAATATCAATAACTTTAGTCAAATCACAAAATATTGGAGTGTCAGTATAGAATGTCAATGAAATTTTTAGTAATGTGTCAAGAATTAAAATTAAAATTGTAATAAAGTTAGGAGATGTCAAATAGATAGAAGAAAAAAAACTATAAGAAATGGTACAAATAATTTAAATGACGAAAAATAGTACAAAAATATAATTTAGATAACAAAAAGATAAAAAAATACAAACATTCTTCGAAATGCCCGTTGTTAGTTTATGCATTAAAATAATTTATAATGTCATGTTTATATTTAGGTAAACTGTCAACAAAAATGTCTGTATCATTCATTACCCACCAGATTACCCCGTCAGTGGATTCTAGCTATAGGTATACGTTCGTAGGTATATTGGGAAAACAATTTTAAGAGGCAAAAGAAATTGTTTTGATTTTTCAAAAAATATTTTTCGCTGTCTCTCTTGTATGTAGTAAGATCGCAAAGAATTTTCTTCCGTTTTATAACAATTGAAAATCACAAATACCGCGATGAAACGTGGAGTACCTAAATAATTTTTCAAATATTTAATTGTAGATGTTTTTAAACTTTCATTTATAAAAAAAATAAAGCCCCGGACACTTCCAAAGGACTATATCAATGTCCTTCAATGTCATGTTCATATGAATATAGAAAATTGAAAAAAGTAAACACTTTACTATCAAATTTCTGAAATAGATAATGTACGAGGAACTTACACTTCAGCAAGTACCTACCTAGGTAATAATTGCCTTTTGATACCTGTTGTTTCCTTGCCCCGAGACATTCTGACACCTGCTAAAGAAATTTAATATAATATGGATTCCTGTTGACAGCATTTCATAGAACTAATTAATTTCGTTAATATTATAAGTATGTACAAAACCATGGCATATTTCAAACAATGCCTTGTTAAGAGTAAAACTTATCAGTATAAGTAATATTTTATGTGTAAGTAAAGAGTGGTAAAATCTATGTATCTAGGTGAATATAATTGATGTATACGAGTATATCATCACATCTCATTCAAGTGAGGTAGCCACTAGAATAAGTGCATGTAATATACATACATGCTGTCCTTTCCGTGTCAATATACTTGAGACATTCAGGATCGGTAGCATACCTACCTCATCACTGCTTAATTGAATGTCACGAAGACTTTTACATGATACTCGAAAACTTGCAGAAAAGATTTGGGCATCTGTACAGTCTTTATAATCATTAATACCTACGTTATTAGAAGAAAGAAAACACTCACAACATACATAACGTAAGTTTGAAAAATCAATGAACCCAACTGTTACGTTATCGAAGAGTTTTTCGTCATATTTTCATTTCACAATAATATTGTTTCGCATGCGACCTCTTATACAAACATACTTTTATTGTAGTGAGTTTTACAAATAAATCACCAGAGGGCTGAAATACGTAGTTGATTTATTGACGTTACAAATATCTACAATTATTATTTGTTGGGCGATAGTAACGTTAGGACTTCACCTGCATATAATTGTACCATGTACCTACATCTAATGATTCTACACAGTTAATTAAAACAAATAACACAATAGGTATAAATTATTTACAATACATAACAAAGATCAATGAACAAAATGTATGGGAATTTATGTTTTAAATTATTACTTACTCCCTATTCAGACGATTATAACAATATATTTATCTACTCGTATACCCTCGCGCCGTACCCCAAGCGGGGTAGGCAAAAGATTACTATTTTTCAGCTATATCACATTGTTTCACACTCAGCAAGTCTTCCAAGGTAAATTATTCTTATTTACAGCTTATTTCACATCGTTGTACTATATAATTATATTAACGCTCGTAAAGAACTAACATATGGCATTATAATAATTGAGGAAATCATACATACATACATACCATAACGCCGCTTCCCTTGCGGGGTAGGCAGAAAGGATCGAGCGCCACTTCCTTCTATCCTTGCATATATCTTTCGCATCCGTCACTGTCATACAATTCCTCATGCATGCTCTCCTGCTCAATGTGCTCAACACGTGACCGTCCTTAAGGATTTGATTAAATGATCTTGCCATTTGATTCTCGGACGTCCACGTCTCCGAGCACCATTCCTCTCAGCCAAATATATCTTCTTGGTCATTCATTCATTCTTTCCACGTGCCCAAACCATCGTAACTTATTTACATTCATCCTTGTAACCATACCAACTTTCATTCCACATTCTTTTCGTATATCACTGTTACGCACACGTGAGGAAATCACATGATGTCAATTTTATTATATAAATTATAGTAAATACTAAATCACACTCGTTATAAACATGTGTGTCTTTACTTTCGGAGGCTTTCTAATAATCAAATTATATTTCTAACCACAAAGCGAGTAATCACTCAAACCAAATGTTAAGGTATGTAAAAGGCGTTATGTTTTTAAATGGAGCTACTTGATTTTTGCTGTTCTCCAGTGACCACCCAAATCAACAATTTTCATCTTGAAACTTCACAACAATCTCTTTAAATATTTCAGTTTCACAAAATACGCAGTACATTCCGTCTTCTTCATATTCAGTCACTTTTGAGAGAAGACTGACTTATCATAAAACATCGATTTCCATTATCTATTCCACCGCTCGGAGCTCCCAAATGAAATATAACTCCCAGTTCATTTAATCGCCCAGCAAACAAATTAATTAGAAATTAAAAAATAAAACGAGAAATAAGAAATTAAAAATTTGCCAGATGATGAGCGTGGAAGATCTTAAAAGCCGATATACAAATACAATAGTTACAATGGAATTACTAACTATGTTGTTTAATTTTCATTTTTCATTAACTTTCACCATGTCGTCAGTCAACATGTTTAACTTTAAATTTCCCAGTAATATGTAAAAGACTAAATACAGATGAATATTATTATGAAACACACATAACATGCTGAATTAGGTAAAGAAATTTGTCAAACATCCTGATTGTCTTACTTTTTATGATACTGATAGGACATTTGGTTGTGTTTAATATTATACAATACTGGGAAAGGGAGAAATTTTGCAGATAGACAACATATTAGGTATCTATACATATTATCTATTGCAGCAACAAGGTCGAAAGTTAAATATTTTTATATAAAAATTATTCAGCTTAGACTGATATCCCGAATGAAATAAACTTATTTTTATAAAATAACTAGTTTGGTAACTGAAGGTTGTGCTGTGCAATATGCTCTAATGCATGCAAATCACATCATTTTAAAAAGACAAATCCGGGATAGTTTATATTCAGTTTCGTTGTAATAATAGTATTATGTAGGCGATATTAACTACATAAAATTTACTGTGGACAATATTTATTTTAGTCTCAATGCGTACCTATGTACCTACTCACAATGTATAAAATCGGAGAGAATTTTTTTCTCAGCAATTAACATTACTAGCTCGAGTATTTCATGTATTACATAAAGCTTAGAAAATCGACAACGCATGTTGCCGGAAAATTCTTCATTAAATATAACATGCAACGCAATGGCATAATATCAGTGGTACAGTAAAATTCATAAATTCTTCGTAATTTATAAAACCTAGTTTACTATATAAATGGAAACAATACCTAACGACTTCAACAGAAGTATGTATGTTACATATATTGAAACCAGAGACAAAAAAAGATCCCAAATAAAATCACCGTTATCAAACCTTTATAAAAGTCATATTTTAAAACGATGTTTTCATCGTCGCAGTATTGACAACTCTTTAAATAGAGCAGTCAAACAGGAAGAATGAGAGTAATTTTGGGTGAGAGATAAAAATGTAAAACTACTCGTACCTACTAGTAGACAGAGGATACATACATAACAGGGTGAAGCGGGAAATGTAATTCTCTGATGAATATTTTATATCGTACAAACTACCTTTATAAGGTAGACAGACATACAACTATAATACATAGCTACAACTTTAAATCCCTTACAGCTACCACTAGATGATAATAATAATAATTGTTATTGTTGTTATAGCCATATAACTTGAGAGATTATATCTACCAATAACAAGTAAGTATGTATATTGTATATCTACCAATAGCACCTGCAGTGCACAATTAAATATTATAGTAGGTTGAAAAATATCAATAGGTTAGGTAATAGTTCAAGTTCAATATAGCATCCTTTCTTATACTCTCTTAATATAACATAGAGATATGGTAAAAAAACACGTTTTTATTTTTTACTAGATGTTCCTACCCGGCGTCGCTAGGGTGAATTTCATAAAAAAAATCGTTATGGCAACACGTGACAGCGGAACTGTCATGCAAACGTCACTTTCATACAAAAATATAGTCCAAATTTCCGACTTTTCCGTTGGATTTTCCAAAAATTTTCTTTCATGCAAACCGTCTCCTGATAATTACTAACACAACAAAAAAAATAATCAGCCAATTCGATTCAGCCGTTCTCAAGTTATGGGAGAACATACATGGTCAACTCATTTTTATTTATATAGAAGATAGATTATCCAAAATTCCAAATATTTGGTCAATGGAAGAGTAGTGAAAACTGTCATTTTTGAGTTTACTGTAGAATTATATTATGTAATACACAGAACACAGAATAGATGCTTTCGAGATGTGGGGTTGGAGAAGGTTGCTACGCATACCATGGACGGCCCACAGAACGAATGTGTCAATCTTGACTGAGCTCCAGATAAAGACTCGACTGTCTGTAATATGTCAAAGACGTATATTAAGCTTTTTCGGACATATTATAAGACGTGAGCCAGACAATCTGGAAAAAAATATTTTGTCTGGTGGAGTCGAAGGAAGAAGAAGCAGATGCCGAATACCGACAAGATGGTCAGATCATGTGAGAGATGCTGCAGGGGGTACTATGTGTGAGGCGTTTAGGCAGGCGGAGGACAGGGCACGGTGGAGGAGCTTGTCGCTTGGTTGGGGTCATGGTGATCACGATCCTCAGCATTGAGGGACCGACTTAGAAGAAGACGAATAATAGAATACCTACGTATATCTATATCTCAACTCAGCTCTTTGATGAATTGATGTTATGATGAACCAGTAGTGATTTAGGTATTCAACTAAGGTACTTCGGTAGCAAATTTAGGTATTTTAGAATATTCAACAAAGAATATTTAAACATAATATATAATTAACAAAATTAACTTAAAATAAGAATTATTATAAAATTAAGAATATCACAAGTTAAAAAGGAAGTTTTAACTAGATTCTACAGAACAGACAGATGTCGGGTACATTGAATAGGAAAGCACGCATGAGAAATTGTATTACAGTGACGGAAGCGAAGTGAACCCTTTATCAAAAACCTCGATTGGAGAACCATGTCTACACAATGCAACATTGTGTAAAATCTAATCGGAAGAAGTGAGAAAGGTGTCCCAACGCTTACGAATTGGCTCTAGGCTGGCTTAAGTGATCACTTTCGGTGTCCATGGACAACGTTCATCAAATTCCACCTTTCTCACTGTCACAGTGTAAGGTCCACCAATCGAGAGACGCTTTATGCAAACCTTAGAAGCAACCATGCCAGCCGCAAAAGGGAGATGGTTTGATGGTGACAATGATGAAAAGGAAATTCTTTAACCATAATAATGAAAAAATAATATTTACAATATGTGATAACGAACTACATAATTTTAATAATTATTGTAGGTACATGTTAAATATTACAAGAATCCAAATTATTTGTACGATTAAATATTGTTTTTATGTTTCTAACACGATCGTGAAAAATCATTCGTACGAAAAAAGGCCTTCAACCGTACAAGTAGCTCCATTTATCTTTCTTTGCCTAAGTAAGTTATTCACGGAACACCGCAAAAACTCTTGAAATTTAGCAATACAATTTATTTCCGTGCCAGTTAATACAAATACTGTACTAACATAAAATCAATACATAACCATTTAAAACTAAAGTACATACTTAGGTCATTAAATGGACTTGCAAAGTTTTTTTTACTTGAGTCAGACATTCTTTTCTAAAGCTCGATTCAACCAACAAGTGTAATACTTAATAAATTTTTAAGACATGTTATATTTAACATTAAATGTACTTTTGCTGAAGTTTATTAGTAAAAGAAAAAAAATAAGTGCTTACAATTTTTGTTCGAAGTTACATTTTTATGTAACTATGTACCTATTGTGAGCATATTCCACACAACAATCGAATGATTAGCATAAAATAAGTAGTATCTCGCACATATTCTCCTATTGATCTCTCATCAAGTCCCATTTATATTTTCACTGAAACACAAAACTTAAAATATAAATGCGTGTAACATCCACTATGAAAACCATAATTTATTAACATAGACGTAGAGATACACAGAACGTAATAAGGCAGTGAGAATCTGTTTTAGACGCACTTTTCCATGAGTTCACTTTTAACACTAGTCTTCTTACAGCATATATAGCATTATAAATCAAGGGTACATAATCAAATGCGGTAGTAGAGCTCATAGAAGATTATACTCTCTGGTTGATTAAATATATAATTACGCTACAAAATTCATATAAATGCAAAAAGATTGAGTAGGGTATATAGTATGTAAATATTTTATAATTAATTGAAAACAGTCTTAGGTATACTTAGTCCACGATAGAAAGTAAGCATCAAACTTGTATACAATATACAGATATCTGAGTATGGGGCGTTAATTAACCCCTTTAGGCTGGATCTGAAAATTGCGAAGTTAGACTGTTACGGTTACGTAGATATTAACAAGAGACGAGGGAAGTCAACGGACATAATTATAATAGTTCGAACTTTATAAAATTACAAAGAGAATAGCCCTTATAACACATGATTTTATGTAATTAAACTAAATAGAAAAAACGAAACAATATAACACACATCAGTATCTTATTTACGATTAGTGAATGTTATTAAACAATTCCAACCTTTAACTTAAGAGTTTCATTTAAGTAAGTAGATAAAACATTGAGTAAAGCTTATTCACTCACTCATTTTTTATAGAATTGCATTAAAATATATTTGACTATGATTACTGAGCATCGATATAGCTATGTACAGCTAGGTCAAGTGTGTGGGACATTATCTCAAGTGATTGTTATTCAAATTAATAACGCTTGATATCGATAATCAATAGATTATAAATTTTAAGATACACGTTATAAGAATTTTAAATTAATTGTGTTAAAAATATATTTCTGATTAAACAACATAATACTGAAATAATATATCATATTAATCTTTAATTTTCCAGATATCTATATGACACATTATAGAGAAGGAATAATAGAGAGAAGATAATATATTATGTGAATACATAGATATCATGTAAGTAAAGAAGTGAAAGAAAGATCGGATAAGATAAAAATAGCATCGGAACGGAACGTGTCTTTATTATAGGGTCTTATACAATACTTGAAAATCATGAAGATTCCAAGTTTCTAGTCATGGATTGGTATTATTCTCACATTCTAATGGGGTGTTGGTGATTATTATTAGAATGTGAGAAGGTCCTCATCATTTTAAATATGACATTTAGTACAATAATTATCGTACAAGAAAGAGTACGTGCTTACAGACAATTGATTCACTCCGGCTTATTTGATTTTGTATAATAGGTATCTACTATTATAATTATCCTATATACTCGTACTGTATAATAATATTGCTTGTCTAGGTAGCATAATGAAGTTGAATCACACAGCAGAATATAACAATATTCATATCTTCTTCATTTATTTATTGAATAGAACATAAAGTTACCCACTTAATAAAATAAATTGCGAATGAGTATCGAGTATATAGAAATAATATTACAAGTAGGTATAGAACAAAGGCTTGTACCTAAATACTGTTAACTATGTACATAATTATTATATTTTAATATAGTAGGTAATAAAAAATACTCTTACTCACTAAATGATTAGTATGATAAAATGAAGCTTCCATTTCATTCTTGTCATATTTATTGATTTTCCACAACACAATAAGAAAAATAAAATAATACATAATGACGACAAAAATAATAAACCTTCATTTGAGTATATACAACGTTACTAAACGCAGTTAACATATTATGTATTATGTTAGTAAAATAATCTCAAACAAAATACTTGAGCTGGGTTTTTATCTACAAAATACCAAAACTAAATTTTATAAATCTTGTAAAACCACATAAATAATTTACGTTATTGAGATATACAAAAACCTCAAATGGATAAAGAAAAATATATCGTTATACACATTATTATAATATCATGAGTGGTCAGTACTAAAATGGAATTTTATCAAACAATCAATAAAAACAAAAAAATATTAAAAACTAAATAAATTCTATCGACTTCTTCAGTCAACATTGAAATGAAATGCGGGCTCTAGGTAATTAGGTATGTCTAAAGAAATTTGAGTCTAATTTCAACTTTATTCTAAAAACGATCAATCAAACATTAACTACACTTATTGGCAACTTGGAATGAACATGAGTATATAAGTAGTTAAGCACTCGCAAAATTTTACTATCTAATTAAAATGTAAGAATATTGCTATTCATAAGGAAAATCTACATGAAGTAAATTGTGCTATAATTCATAATATGTGTATACATATAAGTTATCTTATCATATGGAAATACATAATTTAGAATAATATAATTCCCAGACATATCCCGACCTGACCCGCACGACCCACATTTGATGTTTACATTATACATAATATGAAATATGAACAATATCACTTCCAGAAATTAATGTTAAACATTAAATATTTTGTATATATCCTAATTTAACATTACGATTGTAATAATGAACATTCCAAAACTTTACTAATTAATAAAGTTCTGATATTATTCATCTGTTCCATCAGCAATACGTCCAAACAGAATAACTTAAGACTTCAAAATTCTACACATCAAAGCTGATATTTTTTTATATTTTTTATTTATATATTTATTTATTTAAAATATACATACATTACAATTTTGATTTATAAAATGTTGACTTATATAACACAAATACATATATATATTTTACTGTCCCATTTGAAGTTGAAACTTGTGTATGGGACAGATATGAAAGGGGAATTGAGTAATTTTTACAAGATTATGGAGTACCTATTCAGTCATTATTTCAAAGGATTTACACTTACCAATATTATTTGATTCATTATCCAAGTGACTATGTCATAGTCATTTTGAAGAATCTGTCTATTTAAAAACGGCGGGCGTATTATAACATGACGTAAACGTATTCAGGCATGTAAAATACATAATGTCTATCAAAATAATGTGGCTAAACTTAATAAACTTTATCACTGACAACAATAATTGTAATGCATTAGAAGAATTTATTCGTTCAACACCTTAATATTTATAAAAATATTTCCATATTTATTAGTAAAAGATGTTGATACTAAGAAAATGACGTTAATAATGCAATAGGTAAATTTTGTCAATTGTGCCAACTAAAATATTATCCGTATTGATATTTTGTACACTCAAGACGATAAAGTATTTTATACTATGAGATACCTACTTGAATATCAATTAGGAACGAGACTTCTATTTATATGTCTATTGAAATTAATCAAATCACTAAACTTCAAATAATTTAGAAAGACAATAAAGCACGTGCCTCCTACACCGTATTCCGTATAGTACTCGTACAAGTAGACATAGGTACCTAATATCTATGATAATAGATAGTGTTATGTACAATCTTCAAATCATCCTCGTACTTGTGTGATTTTCATATCTCTGACATTCATAGAACTGTTGTATCTACCATGTATCGTGAATTTCATGTTTTTTACTCTCGGATTTTCACGATCTTCAAAAATTTTCACCCTCCTCTCCCCGCCATGTTTTTTTCGATACGGTAAAGGAATTCAGATTATTTCAAGATTTCATTGTTTCTGTATTGGAAATTCTGAATAAAGTCGCATTTTCCAACTATGCTAGACATCGCATGTGTTTGACGAGAATGCAAATATTCGTCACATCACTAGTTGATATCTGCTTCAATCAATATAAAATATATTTTATACGGACAGATAAGCAAGGCACTCGTGCGTCGCCAATATTCTTGTTAGATTTGTTATTATATGTATTGGGATTGTTAGTATAGTATAGGGTAGGTACCTACATACATAAGATGGAGATAAATCGATAAAATAATATTTTATTCCTAGCTGAAATATGGAACATACATGTTTGAAGAAGGAGCGTGGGTAAAGTACGAGAAAACAAGGAGTAAAAATGTTATTATCAAATCTCCCAATTAGATTTTTTCATTATTTTATTCATAGAAAATAATACTACTACTATTATATCGCCAAGGCATATCTCAAGTGGGGTAACTTTAGTGATAAAGCTGTTGTAGTGACAATTAATGATTAAAAAAATAAGTACCGAGAACTAAGTGAAACACATTTACATACTTTTCTAATGTGATATAAAAATGGGATTCTTGTCTTAACTTGAAATATGAAAACAAAAAAAAATATTTTCATATTTCTGACAAAGTTTTGATGTCAAGGCGTTTGGATTTGTCATTAAAAATATACATAATTGATAAAATCATTGCAAAAATATTTTCTATGAACTTAACATATACGTAGAAGATGTTTTAAAGTACAAAATAAGGCGATTCAAAATCACCCCCATGGATATGTATCTATGATCCATTACAATCTAAAGAGGAAGAAATAATAAGATAATAAAAAAAATCAAGCACAAAATTCAAATTATAAAATGTTTAGAATAATATGAGTATTTTTTCATTCCCATTAATCTTTTCAAGAAATATAAAAAAAATCCTACATAATAAATAAAATAGAAGCAAAAAAAAAGATAAAGAGGAAGTCTTCTGTCATTCTACCAATTGGCTTGTCTGAGATAAGCCGACACGAAGATAAAAGCAAAAACAAAGGCGAGAAGACAAAAAGATAACCATTGACAAAAGAGAAGAGAAGAATATAGCGTGGTATGAACATATCAGCCTTGACTACATACAATTCACGTACAAAGCAGTAGCGTGCAAAGATATGTAATCAAAGAGGGTACATAGTATTCTACGAGTATAATATTTTGATGAAAACACCCAACATATTGTGTGTATAGACAAATCATATAATGATCCTAACAACTCTTAACCAGGTCAATTTTATTACTTAGTAAAGTATATGCACATTATTATGGAAATTTTGTAGGTATTGCAAATTTTAATGAAAATATTTGATGTCACGCATTGATCGGCGGGCTTTGAATCTTATTTAAAAGCATAGGTATTTAAATACTACAAAACATCATTCGTTTTCACGCCGCAGACAGCAATATTGTGAGAAACTTTCCATATAATTACAGCAGATATTTAAGTGGAGATGTCGTACATGTTGTGTCCCTTAGGAGGTGATTCATGTTGCATTTAATCCTTTATTAAAACCGTAGTACGGGTGGACGCAATGTGGACGATATATTTCCCAGGAGAATATATGTAATGAAACAGAATATTGTACAATACAAATGGTGAAAACCTACAAACCCGTATAGACAAATAAGTGCATGCAGAGATGAAAGTAATGTCTAGTATGGAGCTAAATCTAGGTGATGACAGAAGGTATATAACTAATTTATATAACTAATTTAATATTCCTAACTCAGTAATATAATACCTATCTACGATAATTCTAATAAAAAAAAATATACCATCACGCCATATTCCACAAGTGGGGTAGCCAGCAGACTAGCTGCATATAATAAACATGCAAGCTTTCCTCTCCGTGCCAATATAAAATCAAGACGAGTGAGTGTCAAACTCATCGCTGAATTTAAGATGTAAAATGTCTTAATTAACACCTGCCTTTTACAACAGGACACTCGAAAACTTACGGAAAAGAGTGGGAGACCAATTATTTACCGGGTGTTCCACAATATACTCTACTGAAACATTTGATACATTTCATATATTTTACTCTAAGCGTTCTTTTAGGAAAGACGAGGAGAAAAAACACAGGAGGAGAGTTCATTATTGTAGTAAAATAGAAGAAGTAAAATAGTAACTTTTCAAGAATCGTGTAGAAGACATGTATTGCTAAAATATCACGAATAAGACATTTCACATCTTCGATTCGACAATGAAGTGTGTCACCCATCCTGAATATTTTATACTTTATTACCTCAGAGAGGACGGCATGTGTGTTTATTATATGAGTTAGTCCACTAGCTAACTGAGTTGTGGGAAGCGCTGTGACGGTATAAATGTTGATCTTTTTTATTTATTTTTTTCATAAACTATAGAACTTGTATGTTTTATATTCGTTCTAAATATCATGATAATGAAATACAATACCCTTTATTGAAAATCTTTTATCCTACATACCTACATATAAATAATATCAGATATATTTGCCAATATCAATGTCTAATCTACCATCACCCAGCTGTAGTATAAGTAATATACTCGTATATATTATTATACATCACAACAACATCGTCAGAAAGCGAAAACATTAATTTTAGATCAAACTGAAATATACGTCTCAGCATGTAGGTAATAAATTCAAAAGAAATATTTCACAAAATAACACGTTGAATTTCATTTGTTATAGAAATATTATGATTGTTATATAAAAGTTACTACAATCGTATTACAAACAATTGAAAATGGAATCTATAAATTCGTACAATACTTATGTATTGTATAACAAATATTTATTAATTCATACGAATTCTTATTATTTTTGATGTTTGAAAACAAATCCTTAAAATAGATCACATACGATATCGGTGATTCATAATATTTATTGACTTTATTATTTACGCACGTCATTAGTAATATAATTAAATCAAAAATCTATCTATAATTCTAAAAAAAGTGCTAGGCCATAGCCATATAAAGTTTTATTTCAAACATACCCGATATGTACAAAAAAAAATATCTCAATACAAATCTAGATATAGTTGACGTATTTTTGAATAGGTAGAGAAGTATTCCATAGTGTAATAAATGAATGCAAGTCTAAATTCACCCTTATATAAAATATCTCAATACAAATCTAGATATAGTTGACGTATTTTTGAATAGGTAGAGAAGTATTCCATAGTGTAATAAATGAATGTAAGTCTAAATTCACCCTTATATAAAATATCTCAATACAAATCTAGATATAGTTGACGTATTTTTGAATAGGTAGAGAAGTATTCCATAGTGTAATAAATGAATGCAAGTCTAAATTCACCCTTATATAAAATATCTCAATACAAATCTAGATATAGTTGACGTATTTTTGAATAGGTAGAGAAGTATTCCATAGTGTAATAAATGAATGTAAGTCTAAATTCACCCTTATATAAAATATCTCAATACAAATCTAGATATAGTTGACGTATTTTTGAATAGGTAGAGAAGTATTCCATAGTGTAATAAATGAATGTAAGTCTAAATTCACCCTTATATAAAATATCTCAATACAAATCTAGATATAGTTGACGTATTTTTGAATAGGTAGAGAAGTATTCCATAGTGTAATAAATGAATGTAAGTCTAAATTCACCCTTATATAAAATATCTCAATACAAATCTAGATATAGTTGACGTATTTTTGAATAGGTAGAGAAGTATTCCATAGTGTAATAAATGAATGTAAGTCTAAATTAGAAAAGTAAGTCTAAAAATGTGTCGTGGTTAGATGGAAGAAATCACTTTATAGTGATAATCTCGCCACTGCACATCGTCCTAGTTTCTAAAATTTTATATTATTTTGTTAACACTGTTATGTAATGATGATGTGCAAAAAGAATAAATAAATAAAAATAAATTAACCCTTATATAAAAGTGAAGGCAAAAGGAAGGTCTCCCACTATTTTCTGTAAAGTGTTGGGTGTTTTGAAAAAGAAAAAGAAAATTTCGTAAGATATCACGAATAAGACATTTAATATCGTCATAATGTCACCAATCCTGAATGTCACATTTTAAATTTCGTAAGATATCACGAATAAGACATTTAATATCGTCATAATATGTCACCAATCCTGAATGTCACATTTTAAATTGATACGCAGTTAATCCACTAGCTACCGCATTCGTAGAAGATACCTAGATGGGATAGATGAATAAGACATTTAAATAAAAATGAAAACCGTAGTTATTCACTGTTTCATCATTTTTGACGATTCTTCATAATAACAGTAAAAGACACGATCACCTAATGCTATAAAGGTTGAACGTCTTACAACGATGACGCAGAGAAAATGTAATTAGATAATGTCTCCAGACACTGTCATGATTGATGGATCTTTATGAAAAGCTCATTTAATCAAAAGCTTTGTACCTAAATACATAATTATAATTTTATTGACATTTTAATCGTGCTGATCGATGGTAAAAATGTTTTCAATATACCGTAATTAATAAACCAACAATGAAATGTGATCCCAGGAAATATTATGAAACCCTAAAAATACTTGGACAGCGACAATTTACAACTTACCTATACAATTATACATAATATATGTATAAGTGAGCAGATAACAATGTAATATATTTACCAGTGTTTCACAAGAAGTGCTTGATTCTGAAAATCATTGAGAGTGATTGAAGAAAATCAAAAACGTTTGAAGGTCCGCAAAATAAAATATTTCTCTACCAGTGGTTAGAGTAACAAGACATAATATTGTCATATTTATTTTATAGGTAAAATACAAGTAGGTACGTAGATAAAATAAATATAAACAATCACGAGGACCGTGTATTATTAATGAACTATGAACGTGTTCGAGCATCTCTGAATGGTTTTAAGGAAAAAGGAGGAATCAAATCCCTTAAAGACGTAAATGGTTGATGTTTTATCTGCATAGGGTTCTTCTTCAGCATTTAATGAATTCGGAAATCGCTGATATTATCTGCGCTTACGATATTCACGCACAACGGAACACTAATAATAAAGCTTCCCAAGTCAAGAATCATGACAGAATAGGATAAATATTTCGAGTTATGTAAGTGTTACTGTAAATATGAGCGTATCACTAGACTATACGACGCATATAGTAGTAGGTAGGAATGGAAATATTTAATAAATTACGTACATTGTATTACTTCCCTGATGCGGTGGTAGTACCTATTATTATGAATAAACATTTATTTAGTAAGAAGGGGTAACTGTAAACTTAGTATATCCATACAGATATAAACATTGATTCATACACATAGCGCTGCATTGCATAAAATCACTGTTTGCATCGGTTGGAAGTCGTTTGTCACATCCTGTGCACTCGACTATAATAAAGTACATAAAAAGTGATGAAGTGTAGATTGATTCCGGTATAGTAATATATTATATTGCTCGGTTTTATCGCAGAGAATATATTATATTTTAATATGTAGCAGTGTTTTCAGGTAACAATCAACCACACGCTATGAAAACCACATAAACTCTGCCTACATATTGTATAGAATTAAAGGAATTGTGACTAATTAATTAATTAATTCATGAAATGTTTTTAATTCTTGACGGATGTTTTTCGGGTAAGCCATCTCTAGTTTTATTATATCGACATTTCTTTGCGTTTGCTGGCAAAAAAAATATGTTTATCTATAGAAACTTGCAATGAAAACCTTCAATCCACATTGACATTTTCATTTATTTGATGTGTTTAAAATGGTTCAATTATAGATGGTGTCAATTTGTAATGCTTGTCTATTGACCATTACTCGCATTCAGTTCTCGGGTATAGTATGTACCTAGGCACTAATCTGATTATATACTGTCACAATCATCCATTCATAAACTCTTATTATACCAACTATATGTACCCTAATAAAATATTCAATGGACGTATATATTTCTTTAGTAAACACTTTGTATAACTACCTAGTCAATCGATAAAATTACACGTGTACATGAGTAAGAACGCTCACTAGAGAAAGTTCTCGAAGTTCATCACTACGCGAAGTTGAATTTCAAGAGAAAAAAAATGGAAACAGAAAACCAATAGATGCTCCGATGCAAATGTAGCAACAAATATGTACAATTATTTGAGCATATAACAAATGATGACCCGAAACCCACGTAGGAAAAGACATAACATTCCTTGTAACAATGCAAAATAACATTTCAAATATTTTAAATTAATAAGCGCTAGGCGTGATTGTAGAAGGTATACGTTATACACGTTGGTGAAATGAAAAACAGTATTAATCTTATTATTTACAATTAAATTGTAAACCTTGAAATCATGATGCGCTTGAAAAAGCGAATAAATAAATACATCTTTACTGGCCATAATTTTGCACAAATACATACACAATAGGTAATTCAAAATTACAAAAGCATATTCGAAAGCGAAATATAATATGCAAATATTCGAAGAGCAGAAAACTGAGAGAAACCCAAGATTGAATTTTTCAAACAATACAATTTGTATAGTAATAATAAATTATAAGAGATTTACTTCATATTGTAATAATTATAACATGTATGATATTACACGTGCCTGAAACCATTACCATCATTTCCCCAGGCGGGCCTTTTGGGAAACGAGAAAACCACGCAGCAACCAAATTAATTAGAATTATTTCATCATGTAATTATGAATTATCTAAAAATAAATAAATAAACGCAATAAAGGCTTCAGCAAAACTGAAATTACTTATTATTTCAAGAAATACCACTCTCTTTTGTTTCTCTACATGATTTTAAAGTTGTTTTATACACTCACACATAAGAACATTTTCAGTAATTATAAATACGAGTATAACACTTATGTATAGTTAATTCAACATGAGTTTCCACCAAGTACCGTCGGTTGAAAAATATTAACTTTGACATTTTAAGTGTCTGTCTTGCCTCTAAATACCTATAAACCAATAAACATAGCTAGGAAATTACATACATACCAACTACATTGCTCTACTACTACACCGTCACGGCATATCCCATTGAGGTGGCCAGCAGACTAGCTGCACATAATAAACATGTAAGCTTTCATCACTGTGCCAACGAATATTAAGTCAATCAGGATGCGTGGCTAACCTCATCGGTGAATTTAAGATGTAAAATGTTTGCATATTTTTCGAATAGGTAGGCACCTGCCTTTTACAGAAAGTTGTTTAAAAGAGATAACGCTAATCAGGTACTTCGACAAATGTATATCTCGCCAACAATTCATAAAACATTACATCACTGTCCTTAAAGTAAATCATAACTTTTTCTCAACCCCGACATATTATACCTATAACACAAACGTATAATTTGGTACTGTCAGATTCACGGAAAACCGTCATTATTTTGATTTTGTATATTTACTCCTTTTGCAAGTCAATCTGGTTTTGTTATACTCGATTTCATTTTGTTTCAAAATAATAAAATAAACAATACCATCATTGAAAATCACGGCATTACTTGTACCTACTTTAAAATATTCTGAACCCGATATTTAGATTCAACGCATTATTGTTATTCGATACATAACGTTTTAACGTTTATCAGATTTTATTTATGATATTCCTAACTTACCAAATTCCCGTTTAAGGCAAAGGTCGATACAGAGGGTAACACGTAAAGTATCTTTTTAACAATCACATATTCATGTACCCTTATTGAATATTAATTTCTTGGGAAATTAATTCTACACACATCGTATACTACTTTCCGATATGGAAACTTTTACATAACTCCCCTTCTCAGTCAAAATACGTTCTGTATTAGAAACGAAATGAAAAACCCTAGGAAACCCATACCTGCTTTGTACGGTATTTTCAATTAGTCACTGGGGTATTTCATGACATAATCGACCCGCCAATGTCTAAAGTAAACAAGAATATAGCAAACATAATACCCACCTACCTACCCTACCACATTATAATACCTACTCAAGTTAGATTTTCTTTTATCTGTTTTCTTCATACATAACTACATTTTAACTATGTATATTTAATGATACTTCCGCATCAATTTACTCAGGAAAATATACCCCCCTTTCACTAGATACCTAGATAATATCATATTTATACAAAAGTATGCGCAAAGTTGTTAATCAAAGCTGCAGTTTTAAACAGTGTCAAGCTTTGCCGTTCAAATAACACGATAATTTTTCTTACATATAATAAAAAATACTACTATACTATACCCTCACGTGGTGTTCCAAGTGGGGTAGGCAGAGAGAACGGAACGCCAAACAGATCTATCTTAACACACTTCCTTCGCTTCCTCCACATTCATAGTTTCTCATACACGCACGTCACGTGACACTCGGACGCCCGCGTTTGTGAAATATTCATGAGATCTCATTTAAATTAAAACTCTCCGAGGTGAAACCAATAAAAACAATTTGCAAATGTGAAATTAATATTTTAATTTGTTCAATATATTTGATTTATTGAACCTTTTATAAATAATACAACCAGATAAAAATAATATAAAAATCTAAAAAAATAATATATAAATAAGGCAAGTAATCGAAGAATTTTTGTCATGCTAAATACCTCTGCTAGGAACAGTAGGTACCTACCTAAGGTTGAACATAATATTGATATGTAGAAACCTGAAATACACATTAAGCTCAGAAATGAAATGTCATTTACCCTTTTATAGGTATAAGTTTCGTGTATCCAGTAAAAGATATCTATTCGTGGCACATCAAATTTTAAGACATTTTATTTCTAAAGTTCAGCGACGGTGTATGCCACCCATTCTGATTGCCTTAACATTTATTTGTACGGAGAGGACGATTTGCATATTTATTGCGTTCAGTTCGTCTGCTGGCTACCCCAACTACGGAATATAACGTGATGGTATATAATATGTATGTATGCACATTTATGGAGGTCGTTATTGTCCGGATTTTCTGAAATACTAAAAATATTTATTTTTTTATTCATTCTTTACTGTACATTGGTTACAAACAATTACATAAAAGGTAAATATTCAAGTTAGATACAATCAATATACAGAGGGCGAGATTTCTTCCAACAAACAGAAAGGTTTAAAAACAAAAAACACTTAATTATAAAAATACCAAAAAGAACTATTATAATACCTAATAAAAAAAAGCAAAGCAATTGAGGGAAAAAAATGATCTTTCAAAAAATAAAAAAAAACACATTTATATACATATATACCTATATACACAATAATAACAAAAAATATACTGTAAAGGAAGTATAGGAGTGATGGGTTTTAGATTTTAGAGGCTGTATTCATGGAAATCAATTTCTCAAAAATCATTCATATAATTTTACCAAAATGATTTCATTAATCTTTGGATTTTATAATGCAGTAGGTAATATCAACTTCAAATAAATGTTGTGTTGTTATCATCTATATAAATAATTATCGTCAAAGTTTCCGACAGTTCGGAAGACCCTCTTACACAATACACCATTCCTGTGATAGCAATGTTACAGAGTTAGGAATATCCTGGAATGACGTAGCCGTAGTATAATTGATCTAATCTAGATGAAAGAGATTTCATTCCTTTATTTGTTCTCGCGAAGAAAATTAAAGGGCATTCTTTAAAAAATATGAATCTGGGTCTTTGTTATAAGCCCAAATAAAACTTTATACGCTATTCACAATAAGTAAAAAGCTTGTGTCGTGAAAGGGGAGTTTGTCAGCACTAGGGATCGAACCGCGCACTATCCAGGCTACCGACGAACTTAACTATTTAGGCTAAAAGAATATTGTGAAAGAAAACAAGTAGGTAGGTACATACGGTGATAAAAAAAAATCTAATCCGCAGAACATAATAAAAAGTCTGAAATTCTCGGTAAAAATAATAAATTATTCCTATTTGCTTTTCGAATTAGGTGATTAAGCATTCAACCCGAGTAGGGCCACTTGTGTATAATTTATTATTTAGGTCTAATAAATATGGAAAGCCGACAACATGGAAAATTAAGATCAACCTAAATTGGTAACAGCAATCAGATCCAATTAGCGGGAAATAGATATAAAACTGGTAGGCATATCTAATTCCTATACAGTTATGGCGATTATAGCAAAAAAATGAGAAAGTAATATAAAACTAAAAGATAATATCTGAAAAATTAGGTGCCTGAAAAACTAATTGAAAATATATCTGGGCTTCCAAAATTAAACAATCAAATCAAAGAGCACAAAACACGAGTTTATAATTGAATTCAGCGTTGATCAAAAGGTTTCCTCATATAAATGAATGGTTGGAGATTAATTATTTCTGTCTACAGTAAAATAGTAAGAAAGGATGCGAGATTGAAATAAACGTATTAACATTACAAAAAATGTACGTTAAATAAAATTAGTCCAGTAAAATAAATAACGAGGATTGCGTTATAAAATAAAGAATTTACGAAATCATTTTCAGCATTTTATAGGCATAAGATTCATCACTCGGATCTACAATGAAAAATCGCAGGAATGTAAATTCACGATGAAGCTATTATGTAAAAAGTCCTTTATATTATTTTCTAATCCATCGTCCCCTGTAGAACAATGTTAAGTACGGGATAAAAATACTATCGATCCGTCTATGGAGGTATAATAGAAGCGTGAGTAAACCTCCGCACAGGCAACAGGAGGCATGGCTTCACAAACTCTTCGTTATAAACAATTCATATCCGTTGCTATATCACTGAAAAAGTACAAACTAAAAAGAATAATAAAATTTACCACTAAAAAAAGTCTCGTTTTAAGTTAAAACTAAAAAAAAATATTTATTTATTTTATTATTTTTCATCATCAGTTACATAACAAAATCAAGAAATCTGTTTACATAAAAAAATGTGTAAAAGATATGCAGTGGTGAGTGGTGACAATATCACTATATTATAACAATATGACATTACGTAACAACACATGATACATGAACCAATAAAAACCTCACCAATTTGATGATTCAAACATTCAAGTCTTTAAACATAAACTACTAGAGGTAATAGAAAGAAAATTATTTTGCATACTGTGGTGACAATATCTCTATATTATAACAATATGATATTACGTTACAACACGTGATATATGAACCAATCAAAACCTCACCAATATGATGATTCAAACATTCAAGTCTTCAAACATAAACTACTAGTAACTAGAGGTAATAGAAAGAAAATTTATTTGCATACTGACAATATAATATTATACTCTTATGTTATGTCTTGTCTTAGATACATCGTTTTCTTGTTTTATAGACAAGAATAATTTCTGTTAGAAGCATACACTTAACACGCAGCGAGGTACATTTTTTTGGATTTTTGTGTTCCAACATTGATGTCCTTCACGCATTAGCAATATATTGTCTTACAAACTTTCTCAACCAACGTGAGTTTCAAACTGGAATCAAAATTTGATCGGCTGCATAACCATTTTTTTCTTTGAATTACCGATCTACTATATCTTTGATTAGATGCACGTATTTGTTTTGAGTTTTTGGTAGACAGTCACGCTGCTTAAAATCTTTAACGTGATATATTAGAATTTCGAGTTGTTGGTTCATGTCAATACATTATCAATTTATCAGTATCAAAATGACGTTTACCATTGTTATTTTCGTAAATAGTTAATGCCTAATTAATTCTACTTGAATTTTCTGTTCTGAAAATTTTATTAGACATGAGGAGTACCTACCTATGACAAATACAATTAATTTTCAAATCAATAAGAGAACTAGTTCCATACTGGGTAGGTCATTTATTTCGAATATTATACTAACTTAATTTTGTATTCAGCACGAATTTTCATAAGATAAAAATCAAAACTCATCCATAAATCAAATGCAAAGCTTACACTGAATAAAAATATATCTGTAGGCAGGTGTGGCACGTCCATTTGGTGAGTCCATGTTTCAAATACAAACATATAAATATTCATATTATATTATAAAAAGTTTGAAGGGCCAATGAAATATAATAAGCTAAATCTTACATGTTGTACGGTATGTAGTTATGTATGTATCTATATCGCGGAGACTCTTTCTCTTCGCACCACATTTTGTAAAGCTCAAGTTACCCGAGGGACTGTTTTAGCAAATAGGATTACATGAGAAACAAATTAATGAAAACGCTCTTTCATAAATTGATGTTAGCACGAAGAATGAAAAATAATAACAATAATAAAACCTACAAAAAAATAAAGATATTCATAAAATTTTACAATGAAAATTCATTTCTGTGATACGATAAAGTCTGTAGAACTAAGAACTTCATTTAGATAATTCATAAACATAGTTACGTCCTTTAGGAGGAAATAGAAAGTGCAACCCAATGTGATTGAATCAGTTAGGATGGTATGGTTCACCAATACAAATAAATTTACAGTTAATTCCATTATGTCTGCTGAATATATTCACGCACATTTTCACTTACATATATACTCGTATGTATGTTTATTAAATGCAGTTGTTCTGCTGGCTACCCCACTTGTGGGACATGCCGTGATGTAATAGTTGTAGTATTAGTAATAGTAGGTAGTAGTAATATGTATGTACCTATGTAGATGTGAAAATGAAATAAAACACGACAGTGACTAAAAATCTATAGGTAAATGTTTCTTGTATCTGTGATGAGAAACAGATAACGATCTTCATTTTTGTATCATGGTATAATATTTTTTGGGAAAAAGGAAAAAAAATCAAATGATCGATAAAAAGCTCCATGACTCAAATCGGTTGAGTGTTGCTTATCACAATTTACTCGTAAGATTTTTAATAACTGAAAACAACTCGATCCAAACGTCATGAAACAAATTACTAATATTGACACAAAATTCATCATTATTTCGTTCAAATAGAAAGTTCAAAGAAATAAATTATCCTTAGGTATACAAGCAGATAAAGGTAGAGGTTATATGACATTTAAATTTGTGTGGGCACTTAACCATAGAGCCATAATTTGGTTAAATAACAAGTCATAACAAGGCTTATCATTTTAATATTACAAATAGGCTTTAGGGGCACTTTTATAGGAACGATCATATGTGTGCATGTATTTATGGTTGTGATTACGTATATATAAACGAAACCCAAAACTTACAGATAGCAAAGACGCATACTAACATATAAAATTACAAATTAGTTATTGTAATTTAATTTCTGTGTCTACAAATATTAAGGTCACGGGAATGATCGAACAGATTATTGTAATACATTTTATAATTAATTATTGCTAATCTGATCTGATTACATTGATATTACTTATATGATCACATTATTTTTTTAATAGTAGACATAACTGATTTAAATACACTGAAACTGGACAACTTGGAAAAATGTGTTCATCGGAAATTCAAGTCGAGATTGCGTCAGGTGAACCCAAAACCAGTATTTTGAAACTAAAGTATTTTGTGACATATATTAGATAATATAATTATAATGGATGTAAAATAATTATAGCAACGAGTACCTATATTATAATACAACATACAACGATATTATATTTTGACTTAACCAAAAACAATGAACAAAATTAATTGAGAACTCTAACACGGAAATTACAACCATCTCAACAATGTGGTTATGAAGTGCGATGAAGTAAAAATATATTAATAATAAATAGGTAGGTATCTACTACCATTGTCCCTAAATAGATATTCCCTGCCTAAATAGACATTACAGCAGGAACTTCCATCAACATTCTACTCCCGGAAAACTGGTGAGAGCTTTTAAACCATTATTATTAATTCGCGGCTCGTTCATGAAAGTTCAAGTACCAATCTAACCACGAAAATTAACGCGAACGGCACTCAAAAACATCTCATCGAAATTAAAACAGCGAAATGAGCAGGATTCAGGCTGGGAATCGCGGATGATAATAATATAATGTACCTACATATTTGAGAAATTGTTATAATACGAGTATGTTGATACATTTTAATGTTGATTTAGGAAAAATACAGCGGCACCAGACAATGAAACTTCAGAAGTTAGAGGCACATCCGACAAAATTTATTTCGACAATTTAACAAACATGTTAAGTGTATAGATTAATTGAGGATTTGATAGTGTAATGACACCCTGAAAATGGTATGTGTTCAACTAACCCATAGAAGTGTCGTGATGACGTAATAGTGCAAATCGTAACATGAATGAAACAAAGATTATAATGGTTAATTATAGAATACAACGTTTCATTAATAAATTCAGTGAGAGATTATACCTAATACATGTGATGTATGGATATGTAAAATGATTACACATAGATACCTATAAAATACCTAATACATAATATGAAAGCGAAGAGCGGTGCCAACTTTACCTCCCCATTTCGGCAATAATGACAGTAGTAGACATGTGTGCGTAAACAACTAATTGGTATTTAATTAATGTAATAGGTACATTTATGTAAATGATACATTTAACAACATTTTCTCCAGTATAATATATAATATAAGACTATAATGTCATTAGTGGAAACTATATAACATGTGGATATGTCAATTAAGGATTTTCTAATAAGTATGTAACTATGTAGGTAGGTAACCATAATGTGTTATGACCAAATAATAATAATATTAACGTACACAGATGCGTAAATCACCTGACTGTAAGCAACTTATAATTATACGTAGATATACAATTATGTACAATTGTAATTTACTACGCGATATACTGTGACAGATTAATTCACATTAAAATTGTTAAGAATATGAATTTTGAATGTTTGCAACATTGCGGAAAGGAAGTGTGGAGGGTAAAGTTTTGTTCACCCACAAGTCGCCTATGAAATTTGCAACAATCATTCTTCAGCGGAATTAGATAGAGAAACGCACGTACCTTCGTATTCTCTCACGACAACTCGACATGTAAAAATCAAATTAGTTTTGTGTAATATAAAAAAAAAGTTTATTTTAATTCATATCGGATGTTAAAGATATTCATTCGATTTTTATATATAATGTTATAACAGTGAATTAGTGATTAATCCGCCATTAAGGTAGGTAAAACGTTGTCGAATTATTTAATTAGTCAATTGTATAATTGAATGATGAATGGAATATTCTTTTAATTCTGAATTTCTATTTTTATCAGATGCGGTCCTAGTCACGAGTTCCTAGCTACGAGTTCCTAGTTCCGAGCTCCTTGTTCCGAGTTCCTAGTTACGAGTTCGTAATTCCGAGTTCTTATTTCATAGTTTCTGGTTTCCACTTAGAATAGAATTCTAAGTCGGATACAAGACATGGACTCGTGATAAATTGTGGAATCACATTAATTACATATGTATTGAACTGCATGAAACTATACTATGTTAGAAGAAATGTTGAGATCGATACTGTTTATTCTATGTGGATGAAGAAGTCTTGAGTTGTGTCTGGGAGGAGTAAGAGAGACTACAATTAAAGATAAATATGGGATGGATGTCTGGAAGGGGTCCCCACAGAAGGAATTTGATCAGGTCGTAATGTAGATTTTAAAGTTTTTAATTATGTTGTATTCATACAATGTTCCAATGTAGTTGGGTAATTTTAATCTATTCATACAATTTTTTTTGTATATGATGCACAACCGATTTGTCTCTTAATTATATATATTTTATATTTAATTATTAATAAATTGTATTAAAATATTCATAATATGAAAGTCCAGAATAGTCCATATAGAGTGTTTCGTAGAATATAATTTTTGCATTTTTTATGAAGGAATTTCAACCCATGCTCTGGGATAAATATGTAAATTAAGATTCTGTATGGAAGATTCGTACTAATTTTATTTAATCTTTTCTCATGCTCTACCGAATAACGCCACATTAATTTGCGCCCACGTGAGGCTAATTTTGCCTTAATTGGGGGAAATTCCTTTATTTTGAGTTGTCGCATTGTAATTGCAATACCTAATTATAAGTATTAGTTTTAAGAAAATTTTAAATATTAAATTATTTGCTTCATATATGTAATCATATCATTAATAATTGTTAAAAAAAAATAATAATTAAAATTGAAGCTATGTAAATTATTGGCAACAGTATATTTCTGCATCGCATATAATTTGTTGCAATTTTATCAGCCACATGTTGCTATAAAGAAATGTTGCAAAGATTAATTTAATGTAACCTATTTTTTTTAAAATAAAAAAATAATACTGATGTTACAAACCTTACAATAGGTAATTTAAAATTTATTTAGGTATTATTCGCTTTCGATTATTCTTTTAAAGAATAGAATCGCCGAAAAATATTTGTTAAATACAGTTGCAATTTTTGTAATATTTTAAAGAGTAATAATTCTAGCAATTTTGCAAATTTTATAAAAACATTGCCTTATATTTGATTGGTTATGAATTTGATAAAATAAAATATATTTTGTTTCATAAATTGTATTCTACTCTCCTTCAGTAAATATTTGTATCATAAAAGGAAAATTATTTGTGTGCTATGTGTGATGTGTATATTAATGCCATATGAAATTATTCCAGCAAATAACAAAATAACAGAAGGATAACAAATGCAAATAACAGAAGGAAAATAAACTATAATATTGAAGGAATTGTACAGGACATTTTCACATTTTCATGACATTACAATGTAAGGAATTGCAGTTCGTTAATTTTCCAAGCAATATACTCCAACGGAGGGGGTAAGTGATTTTGTGATATGTATTTTCTTTGGAATTTCAATGCCATGATTTTGCTAAAACAATGAGACATATATGTAGGTACATATATTTAGTTTAATAAGATAGTCAATTACCTACTAAAAATTAATCGAAATAAAAAAAATTCAATTTACAATATTAAAATATAGAAGTCTGCATAAAATAATCAGATAGGTATATGGGTAGTTACATTTATATTGTATGGTCGATTGGTGTATTGAAAATTTGGTCTTTATAGGTATAAGATACCTACAACATAATGTTTTTTGACGGTGCGTGTAACAAAATTATGACTTATCAATATTAGCGGCTTGTGAATTTATTATAGAACCGCATGGTACTATGTTATAGGTATAATCATATTGATGCCATGCCTATAATATTATCTGCATATATACAGGATGGAAAGAAAGTTTTAAGAATGATTGAGGGTGAATTTAAATAAATGTACTAATAATTTCTTTATTAATCTTATGATAAAAATTATTTTAGGCATAATGTAAGTTGATGTTAAAATAATTAGAATAATTAATTTAATAATAATATTAGGTTAAAAAAAAAAAAAATCTATTTGATAGTATTCGGGTAATTTTAATAAAAAAAAAAAAAAATTTATAAATTTATAGTTGTATTTAAGTGTTAATTAGAGAAGGTAACGATTTTTTTATCGATTTTTATATTGTCAAATGACGATTTTTATTGTCAAAAAATTTGGTTATTTTGTTAAAAACAAATTAAATAAATCCAATGGAGGGAGATATATTTTTTTAAAATATTCATTGTGTATAAATTTATTTCTAAAGAAATAATGTACAAAATTAATTAGGTATTATATTTTTCGTAAATAATAAATTAGTTTTATGATAAAAATAAATTAAATTGTTAAAGTTAAATTAAAAAAAATAAAATCAAGAAATTTTAATTATAGTTAGGTATTAGAATACATAAATAATACTGTATAATATTTGTTTTTGTTGAGCGAGTCATTAGTATTTGACGGAACGATATGACGATGAAGTAAAAAAAAAAAGAGTACTTTTTCATTACCCTTGCATTTAATATTATTATAAGTAACTTGAGTGGGAGATGTTGTTAGGTTGGTTTTGCGTAATACAAACAAATAATAAATCGTTGTTTTTACTTCTTGGATGCATTTTGTTCAATGCGATCAGTCATCTTTGTTTTTTAAAGTATATTAAAATGTAGTTTGGAAAAATTCGTATGATGTTCCATATTAAAAATAATTTAAAATATTGCTTAATATATCTATATTATACAATATTTCATTTCTGGAAATTGAATAATCATTTGTTTTGAATTTATGTTAAATGAGTGAGAACAAATGGAAGTATTATTATTAATTTATACTTTGTTAATTAAAACTTAGGTGCTTACAAATTTTTTATATTTAGTACGCAATTAAACAAATGTATATAAGATACGTAGTTGACAAAGACATATTACAATTATAGAGTAAGTGTTATATGAATAGGTTTTTATTTTCTTAAATCAAAATTGATGATATTATAAAAGTTATTCAAATTGAATTTTTTATAGAAAAATTAATACAAAATGGCGGAACGTTCACCTTTAGATAAAAATTTGGAGGATGTACATTCGTCTAATGAAAACATTAGCAATGATATTGACGTACCTTCACCACCAGTGGGTAACGTGATAAGTGTTAAAGCGCACACTCGAAAATTAAATAACATAAAAAAAACTATGAAGAAGAGAAATAGTTCAAAGACTTTGTTGAAAAACACTACTATTGATTCTACGACAAGATTCATGGATCCTCGTAAATTGGGAACCAGTTTCAATGGAACATCAGATGCTAGGGAATTTATAATTCGTTTGGTTGAATTAGCTCGTATTTATGGAATTCCATTAGACAGTCTTGTTAGTTATATGCCCGTCATATTGTCAGGATACGCTTTGACATGGTACAGAGCTACTGATTTGGAAAATAAATGGGATGTGTTTGAAAAGAAATTCTTAAAGCAGTTTGAAGGGTTAAGTAGGCAAAGAGATCTGAAATTAGAAATTTTATCATCTAAGCAACAAATGTCAGAAAGTGCTTCTGAATTTATTTTAAATCTTATGTCTAAAAATAAACATTTGAATTGTCCATTGCCTAATGATGAAATTCTAGATGTGGCATTGCACGGTTTACTTCCGGATTATGCTAGTTTGGTTGCTTCGGCAAATATAATTTACTTGGAGGAATTGATGGATTTATGTGCAAAGTTCGAATCATTGTCCGTGTCATTGAAAATTAATAAAAACTCAAATGTTAAGGAAAAGATAAATGAAATTAAAAAAAATGCAACTAATTATAATGTTGTAGAGTCTAAGCGCTCTGATAATTTAAATACAGGAAATATTTCCATACCCAGTTGTTCATATAATGCGGGAAATGTTCAACAGCAACAAAGTAAGTACTATGTTAATCATAATAATAATTACAAAACTTTTGCTTCGAAAAATAATTTAGTTCCAATTAATAATAGGGAAATTAAAACATGCAGTTTTTGTAATCGTACAGGGCATTTAATTTCGGAATGTTTCAAAAGAAAACGTTTAGAAAATAATGATCTTAGGGGAAGCCGGGGTAATTCGGACTCTAGAACTTACAACCAAAGATCTTACAATAATATGAACAGAAATAATGACCAAAATTTGTAAAATCAATAATTATAAAAAAATTAAGTGATAATGTATATTTATTAAAAGACATAGATTCGGGTACACAAAATAAATATCACATTAAAGATATAATTAAAGAAGAGTAATTTTTAGGATTTAAAATAGAGATTAACTAGTAAGTTTATACATAAAAGAAAGGTTAAAAATAGAAATAAGTATGTTATAGTCAATAGTGTATATAGATAGAAATAAAAAAAAATATGTAAATGTATAAATTGTACATAAATTGCTTAATAATACATATGAAAAAGTGTATACGAATTGAGTGCAAATCAGGCATAATCTCGTACAAAGAGTTGCCATTTCGTTTAGAATGAGGATGCGCACATATAAATAATAGGATATTATAATAATGAAACAAAAATAAATTATATATAAATGAGTTTTCAACTTCTATAGTGAAATGGGAGTGTAATATTCAGTTAAAATAAAAAAAAAAAAAAAATAATAAAGAAATAACTTTCGTGAAAGGGTCAATGCAGAATCTATGTAGTTGAGTATTTAACTTTGGTGTCTATAGTATGAAAGTAATTTTGATTGAAAAATATGTATGATGTGTACGGCCAATATATGATGAAGAATGTATGATATATTTTTGGATGTGTATTTAATAGAGATTGTATGCCTGTAGATATAGATGCAATGGAGTGAATATGAACCTCATAATGATTGCGATTTTTTTTTTACTAAACAAGAATTCTAATGTCTAGGTTCAAAATGGAGTCTATACCAATGGTATACTCATAAATATCTCATCACAGAGTATTATAATTTTTGCCTGACATATTCTCTTATAATGTTATTTGATGAAGCGAATGACTAAGTAAAATAATAAGATTGAAGAATGTTTTCTTAAATTAAAACAAAATAAGCTATAAGAATATAGATAAGTATATATGTTTATAATGCTGTAGATCAAACGATCTTAAGTCTTCTCATGACAGAGAAACAATGCTACAAAGCAATTTAAAAAAATATAAAAATATAATAAAATATAATAATTTGTATAGATTCATGGTGATATTTGGATTTCCAAGGAAAATCAAAGATACAAATGTCATGAAAATTGTGGAATGGTTGTGAAATTGTCACACATTGTTGTTATTGTTATTATGTATGCTTTTGTTTTGAAAAGGTATTTATGATCAAACATATTAATGTTAAGTAAATATACTTTATTAAGATATAAGTTTGAATATATTAATTGTAATGTATAAATATGAGTAAATATCTTGTTAATAGATAAAATTTATGATGTCTTTATAATGCTTTTTAAGTCAAATACTTTTACATGTGGAAAGTAAATTTTTGTCTGGTTTGTAAAATATACACAATAAAGACTTCGCATAAAATGATTTTTGTAAATAAAAAGGAATATTGATAGTTTAAAAAAAAAAATTGGATTATTTAATCGTTAAAAGCTTTTATTACATTTAAAAAAAAAATTTTTAGTAATTTAATTTGGTGTTGAATATTTGATATCAGATTTAATATTGTACATTAAAATCTGCTGATGTATATATGTTGTAGTTTTTTCATATAATTGTACACTAAAGGAATAACGTGGGAACACACTGTTGTTTTTTATTTTATTAATTTTTTTATATATACTCGTAGGGTGTAGAGTTTTCTATATTTGGCATTAACCCTATTGTGAAAAATAATTCTTATTTTCAGATTTTTCACAGTTAAATTAATGAAACATAGATGGCGTCCATAATTTATTTAACAGCTGAGGGCCAGTGTGTTGCCATAAATTCCTTAATTTTAATTTGTTTAGAGTTGGAACATAGTATGAATAATAATTTTATATAGGTATTTAAAAAAAAAAAAATTATTCAATTTTTTTTTATCCGGGGAAAGGGGTATTAATGTGACAGATTAATTCACATTAAAATTGTTAAGAATATGAATTTTGAATGTTTGCAACATTGCGGAAAGGAAGTGTGGAGGGTAAAGTTTTGTTCACCCACAAGTCGCCTATGAAATTTGCAACAATCATTCTTCAGCGGAATTAGATAGAGAAACGCACGTACCTTCGTATTCTCTCACGACAACTCGACATGTAAAAATCAAATTAGTTTTGTGTAATATAAAAAAAAAGTTTATTTTAATTCATATCGGATGTTAAAGATATTCATTCGATTTTTATATATAATGTTATAACAGTGAATTAGTGATTAATCCGCCATTAAGGTAGGTAAAACGTTGTCGAATTATTTAATTAGTCAATTGTATAATTGAATGATGAATGGAATATTCTTTTAATTCTGAATTTCTATTTTTATCAGATGCGGTCCTAGTCACGAGTTCCTAGCTACGAGTTCCTAGTTCCGAGCTCCTTGTTCCGAGTTCCTAGTTACGAGTTCGTAATTCCGAGTTCTTATTTCATAGTTTCTGGTTTCCACTTAGAATAGAATTCTAAGTCGGATACAAGACATGGACTCGTGATAAATTGTGGAATCACATTAATTACATATGTATTGAACTGCATGAAACTATACTATGTTAGAAGAAATGTTGAGATCGATACTGTTTATTCTATGTGGATGAAGAAGTCTTGAGTTGTGTCTGGGAGGAGTAAGAGAGACTACAATTAAAGATAAATATGGGATGGATGTCTGGAAGGGGTCCCCACAGAAGGAATTTGATCAGGTCGTAATGTAGATTTTAAAGTTTTTAATTATGTTGTATTCATACAATGTTCCAATGTAGTTGGGTAATTTTAATCTATTCATACAATTTTTTTTGTATATGATGCACAACCGATTTGTCTCTTAATTATATATATTTTATATTTAATTATTAATAAATTGTATTAAAATATTCATAATATGAAAGTCCAGAATAGTCCATATAGAGTGTTTCGTAGAATATAATTTTTGCATTTTTTATGAAGGAATTTCAACCCATGCTCTGGGATAAATATGTAAATTAAGATTCTGTATGGAAGATTCGTACTAATTTTATTTAATCTTTTCTCATGCTCTACCGAATAACGCCACAATACCTATGAACAATTTTAATATCGATGAGTTCTTTTACTTCGTAAACAATTTGAATCAATATGCTTAATCAGCACATCAAGTAACATACTTTGTTTAACATAAAAGTACGTGCTTATGTAATCAAATTAAAAAGATAATAAACTGCTTAATAGACAATATCTGCATTGCATTAATTATCAATCATGTAAGCATTACACCTATAACCGTAAACATAATTATTATCTAAGTATGTAAACACATTTTATTTAATGTACCTAGTTATACATTACTACGTTTAGTACATTTAATTGATTGATGTTCTTTTTTTCTTTCATTCTTCAGTAGTTAGAGGTTTTGCACATTTATTTTTGATTTTCAACTTTTCACCGATAGGTATTTATTTCTTTATTTACATCATTGAATGGTTTGGCAGTTTACATTTTGCGCCATTCAATATAATATGTATATTATTATGTTTGATTAGGTAATTCATTATCTCATTCTTATAAATATTTTAGAGCAATCAAACAGCCTAGCCGTATGAATCAAACGTTATGCAATACAAATCAAACAAAATGAGTGTTCTGTAGAAGGCAGATCATAAAACTTTTCACATTTTCTTGTACTCGACAATTAAGGATATCGCCTTTTTTATATTTATATTTTATAAAAAAATAACTGAATTAGAATAATATGTCATCCATTGCATTATGTACCTATGAAGAGAAAATCTTATTCGATAAAAAATTATATATTTTTCAGTAAGTAAGGGTACAAAATGAACGAGAAGTTATGTTTTTTGTTTGTTTTTTTTTTAAATCGTATTTATTTATTTGGGAAAAGATATTTTCACACGCAAGCGTAGCAGTTACATAAATCGATTTTTATAAAATAATACCTTTTCTCGTTTCTTTTGTCCGTATAGTAAATTTTTATTTTTGTCGAATAAGATTTTTCTTTCTTACAGGCATATATTAAGAATTTAATCAAATTATTCTGACAATGACAATAAGACTTCCTATTCCATATCTAAACAAAATAACAATGAATGAAATTATAACACACAGTCATTCTAAAGTAGGTACTTGTAAAGATAAGCCGTTTGTTTCGTGAGAATGATTCATGACCTCCATCCATCATTCACGTTGGCATTTTCAAAAGCATTTATTTACTCCCACTCGGATGAAGTATCATTTATCCCACAATATATCAAAATTTAAATTATAATAGCCATCTCACGTGTTAATCGGCTTATTGCAAACATTTTAGTGCAATGGGAAATTGAAATTGTATCAACTTAGCCAAATCATGTCTAATAATTATTATGACCAGTAAAACATTACCTAGGATTATAAGTAGGTACTAACTTGTTCCGAGCTTATTTGGCAAGACTTGAAGTTGGTACTTAATATGATAAGCATTATAATAATATTCCTTTGGTAGCCTAATATCCCCTTCAAGTAACTAGCGATACTGCATAGAGAAGAAGGCATATTCCCATTTCTTCCCTTCCCTTTTTGCACCAAATTTTTTTGGTGTGTGGCCGCTAAATCTAGAGTGCTCCCCGGGGCAGCATTTCTCGCTTTAATGCGACATTAAATCCTGTTTGTGCATGTGTGTGTCGTTATGGAGATACCTATCTCCAGGCACGAGGTATGTGGCGGGCGCTGCCCTTATAAAAAAAAATAATATTCCTATTATACATCTCCATGTCTCAGATTGTCAAACCATAATAACGGAGGTGTACATAAATGTAAGTCACGCGATATAATACGACATAAAAACACTGTATCGTGTCATATTCGAAAAAGTTGACATAAAAATACACTACTATACAAAAAACAGTTTATCTCAAATGTTTCTAACCTTTGCGAAATACTGTGACTAAATACAAATTTGGTATTATGAAGTGAGAATGAAATGTACAAAGCGATGTGTAGATAATATATTATGAATAGGGGTATCTACATAATTCTATACCTATCTAACTATATACAGTACCTACTATTACGTACGTATCTACATATTGCAAACTGCAAGGGGCAATCAACTTACAAAACGAGACTAATCATAATATCTACAATATACATACAGTATAAGGTTCGTAGATATACCTATATTATATTTAGGTATAGCATTACTAGGATTCTATACTATCAATACGTTTTGCACAATATAATTATTATATATACATATACAGTTGGTACCTATATTAACTAGAACATAAAAAAACACCTAGTACCTAGTACCCACATTGTGATAATACATGAGTATTTATTTATATTTAGAAGTATGTACGAATTGACAATAGGTATATAAAATTAATATGTTATTTGTAAAAAGATTATTTTCAAAAAATCAAAGCTTTGTGAAGTGAAAAATTATTCGTACGCGGACATGCCAAATGTTAGATTTTCCTTTCCAAATATGCACTTATATAGAAAATACACTAAATCTCAATTATATATTTATAATAATACGTAAATAAGTCCAATAAAATAAATCTCCGTTTGATAACCCTTATCAAAAAAATATACAAATAATTACTTAACAAATTAAAGATAAAACTGAAACAATATTCCAAATATTATTATTTAATCTCTATGGGCAATTAAATTAATTATCACAAACTGTTGTCATAAATCTTCAAAGAAAACAAAGGTTAGAAAAACAATGTGACACTAAATCCTATAAATGTATAATTATTCAAGCACTTTCTCAAAATTGTATATGTATGTTAAATAATTTACACAAATAATATGTACAAAGCGAGATAAAAATTGATATGCAAGAAATAAATAATATTTTATTAGATGATAAACAAATTACAAGTAGCTGAGTACTTACTGATGCAGTCTGGCAACGTGCTACTCCAAGTATTGTTCCTCTGACAGTGTAACGTTCTCTCCCTCTGGCGTGTATCGGGAAACGCGTGTCCTACACAGCACATGTAGTGGGCTCGCGCGCCATCGCGGTACACAAAGTATCCGTCTTGTGGCGCTGCCGGCGTCACGCATCCCATAACTGCCAACATAAACATACAAATCAAATTATCACTGTCAAATCAAATTGTCACACAAGACATAATTTTCGTAAAACTATAAATTCAATTTCATTACATTGAAAGTTCTTCTCTAGTCGATAATATTCAATAATAATAGTAACTGACAATACTTCATACCTAATTTCTGTCAAAATCACAAATCTATCTCGAATCGCACACATACTTACACATGCGATTAGTGACTAGGTACCTACTACATAATAAAACTTTTGTGCATTAATCGTAATTATTTAAAAAATTAAGATTAATAATTATGGAAATTTTCATTGATAATAGTGAAATGTATATGAACCTACGTATTTATTACTATTCGAAAATACCTATCTGTTTATAGCTTAATTATACATCTTTTTTTATTGGTATTGAAATATTGATGAAAGGTTCGTTTTCAATTTGATTGGGTTAATTGATGTTAGATCAGAGAAAGCAGCTATTTATTGTATTATCGTGCTGAATTATTTTTTGGAAAATAATATTATATGAGTAGTATGGTTCTATTTATTCATAAGGTTGCTCATCCTGCACCTCATTGAACTGAAATTTCCATCTTGGCTTGGGGCAGTGACTTTATAGAACGACCCAGACGTCTGGACTAAGTGCTTCTATATCTATATGTACATATTATATTATTATGTAGGTGTATGCACTTACATTACTTTCATAATTGAGTATAATATATCAATAAAATACACAAAAAGATGTTTGGTGAAATATTCGTGGTAGTGTCTTATTAAACAGACAACCCACTGATTCCTCTAGTAACTAGTTGACAATATCATTGGTGGAAGGGTAGAGGAGAGGGAGCTTATCTATCATTACTGTGTACAATGGGTACATTACAATGTAATAGTATAACATAACATGTATAGACAGTTCACACAGATCGAGCTAGTCCCAAACTTATACCTATATGAATCTTGTATTATGGGTGCTAACGCGACGATACACATAAGTATATACAATGCACTAAACACATATAGGTACATGTAACACCCAGACCCAGGACAATTTGAAAAGGGTCATTCTTCAATCTGCCCTGGCCAGGAATCGAACCCGGGACCTCGTGACTCAATGCCAAGAGCGTTACCTCTGCACCACACCGGCGGATAGTGCTTATTATATATTAGCATATATCAATGGTATTGTGTCACGTATTGGAATAATATTCTATTCTATAATAATTATTTATATACTAAATGTTTCATTATGAAAAATAATTGGAATCTTGGATATCAAAAAATGTCGACACCGGGAATTTTCTCGATTCTATCATCTATTCCCTCACAACGTATATCAAGTGGGGTAGGCAGAGAGAACGGAACGCCATATAGATCTGTCCTTGCATAATTCTTTCGCTTCTTCTATATTCATACAATTTCTCATGCACGCACGTCGATTTCTCTTATTCAAAACACGGCCGTCCTTAAGGATTTGATCAACGTGGTCAAGCCATGTAGTTCTCAGATGCCTGCGCTTCCTCACACCCCTCCTTTCAGACAAGTATATCCTCTTTGTCATTCTTTCCACATGACCAAACCATCTCAATTTATTTACACGCATTCTATCCACAACATTCCTCTTGCATCCACTCATTCTTCTAACATCCTCATTCCTCACTCTATCACGCAACGTTTTACCGACCATCCTCCCCAGCGATCTCATCTCACCAACATTTATTCCACTTTCTTCCATTTTCTCGATTCCCTATGTCAAATTTAAAAAAAATAACATTTATTTATTTATTATAATTGTATAACCAACAATGAGTGACGCAGTGCGTATACCATTTTGGATAATCGGGGACGGGGGGGGGGGGTAGATATTAAAAAACACGTAACATTTTTAATATCCCGGTATTGACATAAACAATAGTCGGTACAACCCGGTACATTTCCGAAAAAGGTAGGTACTGCGAGAAAATATTCTCTAAGAGGAGTTTTTGAGAAATTTTAAATTCCAATAACATTTTGAAAAATCGGTGACGTAGGGGTAGGAATTTTAATATAAGAGCATTTCTATAAATTAGTGTTAATTTTCTTATAGCGACCCATCCTTGGTTCACAATCTTCTCAAGTGGCCCCTGTTCCCTGTAAGTGTGAAATCCCTACCTCATTCATTACCTACTATGATTCGACATTTCATGAAATTTCCTCATTTACCAGAAAATACTTAGTTAGATATTTACAATTTTATTCTTACCTGAAAAGTATTATCATTTACCTTTGTAATGGAACAGCACTCCTCTCTTTGGATAAACATTTTTGGATTTCATTCTAACAAGTATATCTAAAGATTCTCCGACTGAGTCGTATACCATTGGTTCTTCTACTTGTTCGCAAGAAGATAGTAAAAGTTGCTCCGACCAATTGTCTTGTATTCTGAAGCGATCTACACAGTCTTCCTCGAATGGACCAATACCTGAGAAAATTGTCAACAATAGTGTCATTAAAATAATATTATTCAATTCGCAAAACAAATAAAGAAGAATGAGAGAAGACGATGAATAAATTTACGCTACTTATGAATGTATCATTTAAAATTAATTGGCTTTAATTCTCGATTTCATTATTATTAAAACTTCAAAACTCATGAAAAATATTGAATGTATTATAAAATGGATACATTATTGTGTACACATGTAAAACCCAACTAGTAAGCCACTTATTAATGTTAACGGAAAGAATATTTGGCTTGGCAGTAACAAAATTTGTAATGTGCGAAAGCTAGCGTTTTAAATTTCCGAGAAAATAATATAAACCACAATTTCAGCAGATCCAAAGAAATGGCCGAAAAACGTGGTTTTATTCATTTATGAAGAGGCACAAACTAATAATTCGGTTACGGCAACCAGAATCTACATCAATAAATAGAGCTAAAGAGTTAATTAAAACAACATTAATCATGTTTAGATTACTATCTAATTTTTTTATTGTTTAACCGGATTTGGGTGCAGATGACATAACAATCAGATATTATCTCGATTGGAGAATGTGTTTGCATACACAATGTAACATTATGCAAAATGTAATCGGAAGTGAAAATGTAAAGAAATGAGAAAGGCATCCCAACGCGAATTACGAATTGGTTCTAGGCTGGCTTAAGTGATCACTTTCGGTGTCCATGGACAACGTTCACCAATTCCATCATTTTCACTGTCACGATCAGTGTGACCAGATTTGGTAGTTTCCTACTTTTTTGGTAGTTTTTGAGGCATTGGCAAAAATGTTTAGTAGTTTTTTTTTCTTTGGTAGTTTTTAGTAGTTTTTGGTAGTTTTTTAGTAGTTTTTGGTAGTTTTTTGGTAGTTTTTGTATTCAGTCGGTAATTGGTAGATAAATTATCGGGTACTTGGGAAAATACCCGATACTTATTGATTCAAAAATAATTGTCGGTACAAGTAACGAGTACATTTTAGAAAAAGGTACTGCGTGAAAATATTGTTGAAGAAAACCGAGGAGTTTTTGAAATACTTCAAATTCCTATACCATTTTGAAAATTCGGCGACGGGGGGGTAGAAATCTTCGTGAAAAGAAAAGTATCCGATATTGATCATCGTCGGTACAAATACCGGGTACATATTAGAAAAAGGTACTGCTTGAAAATATTGTTGAAGAAAACCGAGGAGTTTTTGAAATACTTCAAATTCCTATACCATTTTGAAAATTCGGCGACGGGGGGGTAGAAATCTTCGTGAAAAGAAAAGTATCCGATATTGATCATCGTCGGTACAAATACCGGGTACATTTTAGAAAAAGGTACTGCTTGAAAATATTGTTGAAGAAAACCGAGGAGTTTTTGAAATACTTCAAATTCCTATACCATTTTGAAAATTCGGCGACGGGGGGGTAGAAATCTTCGTGAAAAGAAAAGTATCCGATATTGATCATCGTCGGTACAAATACCGGGTACATTTTAGAAAAAGGTACTGCTTGAAAATATTGTTGAAGAAAACCGAGGAGTTTTTGAAATACTTCAAATTCCTATACCATTTTGAAAATTCGGCGACGGGGGGGTAGAAATCTTCGTGAAAAGAAAAGTATCCGATATTGATCATCGTCGGTACAAATACCCAGTACATTTTAGAAAAAGGTACTGCAAGAAAATATTGTTTAAGAAAACCGAGGAGTTCTTGAAATACTTCAAATTCCTATACCATTTTGAAAATTCGGCGACGGGGGGGTAGAAATCTTCGTGAAAAGAAAAGTATCCGATATTGATCATCGTCGGTACAAATACCCAGTACATTTTAGAAAAAGGTACTGCAAGAAAATATTGTTTAAGAAAACCGAGGAGTTCTTGAAATACTTCAAATTCCTATACCATTTTAAGAATTTAGTAGTTTTTGGTAGTTTTTGACTTCGCCATTTAGTAGTTTTTGAAAATAAAATCTGGTCACACTGGTCACGATGTAAGATCCACCAATGAAGAAACGCTTTATGCAAACCATAGAAGCAACCATATTTTTAGGATCTCATATTTCAGATGATGATGATAATAATAATAATAAAAATAATTTGTATTTGGCGCCGTTTAATGGTCCGTGACCATCTCAAGGGCGCCATGGCTTTTCTTGAAAAGCAGTTTTTTCAGCTTACTCCTGAACGTTGCAGTGGGCTGGTTCTGTCGTAAGTCCGCTGGCAATCGGTTCCAGGCAGTTGGCCCCGCAACGCTAAAGCTCCTCTCTGCGAATTTGGAAGTGTTTGCCCTGTTGGGCTCCACAAGTTTGTTGACAGCGGTGGAAGCTGATTGCAGTGGTCGCCTCAGAGTTTTATCGAGGGGACAGAGTTCAGCGAGGCATTGAGGTGCCGTGCCGTTCAAGGCTTTGTGGACCGTGAGGCACAGTTTGAACTCCACTCTCTCTGGGACTCTCAGCCAGTGCAGCTCCTTAAGCAGTGGTGTGATGTGACAGCGCTTGTTCTCTCTATAGATGGTCCTGGCAGCAGCATTAAAGGCCATCTGGAGACGATTCAGAAGGATCTGGGGCAGTCCTGTATATATGATGTTACAATAGTCTAGACGAGAGACGACGAAGGCGGCGACTAGACTCTTAACTGCGTCTACAGATAAGTGTTTTGATACTAGGTACAGTTGGCGAATATGAAAGAAGGCTGTGCTCACTGTCCTTGACACTTGAGCCTCCATAGAGAGTGCTCCATCCAGTAGGACGCCGAAAACAGATATGGTGCGCGATGGTGTTATGTCAGTGCCGGAGACAGAGATTGGTTTGTTGTCTAAAAGATGTTGCCGTCCAGGAGAGACAACCCACATAAATTCCGTCTTAGCTGGATTCAATTCAAGACCTCAATTTAAGATCTCAAATAAATCGCGATCTCCCTTTTAAATGGCACCCGAAAAATTAAGTTATATACTTTTTCGGCTACTAGTTCGACCAGACAGCAACAAATGTTTATAATATTTTCATATTTTTATTGGTTAACATTTTATTGCTTAACATTAACATTTACATAACAGAAATTTGAGAAAATAGATTTTTCCCAAAAGTGGTCCAATTTACCAACTCTTCCCCTATGACAGAGTCATCTAGATGAGAATAGCGCAAGTATTCAATATAATTGTCATCTATAGTTTAATAGCAAAAGCTCTAAATAATTATTGCCATCTCTTTAAAAGTAGTATAAGGAAAATTAATCAGAGACATCTGTTGGACAATATAAAAGCTTTATTTTAATAGCACCGTCTATTTAAGAATAGTATAACCTTTAAACACTACTGCCATCTGTCGTAAGATAGTATAATATAGGTACATAATATTGGATATTCATTATATATAAGCTTTGAAACAATTACTGTCATCTTTTTGTAAGAAGTACAACTAAAATTTACTGAGAGACATCTAGTGAAAAATAAAAAAAGCTTTGTTTTGATAATACCATCTGTTTTTTTTTTATATATAAATACTTTATTCAAATAAAAATTACAATATGTGTGCAAAATCCCGATAAGCTCTAATGAGCTTGTCATCAGATTATGCTTAATTCAATATAATTAAATACAGTACTTATAATAACTACTTATACTATAGTAACCACTGTTAAATATTTATGGTAACTACTAATTATAACAATTACTTATACTAACATTTATGTAATATTATGTTTAAAAGTAGTATAAGCTTTACACCCTACTGCTATCTGTGGTTTAATAGTACATACATTTATTATATTACCGCCCTCTTTTAAAGAGTAGCTAAAACAAAAGTATGCCCATAAAATGTACCTAATTAACATGATTTTTTACAAATATGTATCTGCTTTTACAAAGCACTCGAAAACTTACTGAAAAGAGTGGGTGCTTTATTATTTGACAAGAACTTCACAGGCTTGATAAATTTAAACAATTTACTGACTAAATGAAAATATTTTTTAACAGATATTGTAATACTAATTATTTTTTGTTGTGTATTAAAAGAATTCTTACTTCTAAGAGATAGATCGAGTAGTGTTATCCTAACAGTCTGCCCTTTGGGGGCCCTTATGAGCCACCGACAGGTAGTGTCTCCGATGTAATAAAGAGGATATCCTGGAGTCTGGACGAAGCCTTCACCCGCCACAACTTCCTTGTTACAAAACCTCGTCAGATGAGAAACTGTTGACAAAAACAACAAAACTTTAAATCTTATTTTTATATTAGTAGATATTGAGCTATTTTGAATAAATGCAGATCAAATATTCTTCTTTGCATAACAATTCCACAAGAATAATGATCTAGAGCAGGAGTCGGAAACCTGCGGCTCGCGAGCCTCATGTGGTTCTTTGGATGTGAAGCTGCGGCTCTTTAGTAAGTACCGAAATGCCCTAGTTTTCTACCGATTTTTACATTTGCCGGTAGGCGTATTTATTTTTTAAGTTTCTGGTATTGACATAAACAATCGTAGGTACTAGTGATGTAACGAATATTCGCACATTTCAAAGTATTCGCATACGCATTCGTATTCGCAAAAAGATATGCGAATGTTTTGCGAATATTAATTTGGTAATACAGTATCGGTAATTCGGTAAAAGTACCGGATACTTACCCGGTACATTATAGAAAATAGTACTGCAAATTTTTTTTTTTTTTTAAAAAAAGATATATCTGGGTTTGTTATAAACCCAAATACAACCTTATACACCTTTCACACTAAGCTAAAAGCTTGTGCCGTGAAAGGGGAGTTTGCCGGCACCTGGGATCGAACCACGGACCCCTTGTTCTGAAGGCCGAGACTCTACCTCCAGGCTACCGACGAACTCGGTTTTCTTAAATATTCTTTAAGAAAACCGAGGAGTTTTGAAATATTTTAAATTCCTATACCATTTTGAAAATTCGGCGACGGGGGGTAGAAATTTTAATGTTTGAGCAATTGTAGAAATTTAAGCAAGTCATAAAGAATATTTTCTTGCAGTACAATGTACCGGGTAAGTATCTGGTACTTTTACTGAATTTCCGATACTTTATTTTCAAAATAATATTTGCAAAACATTCGCATATTTTTTTGCGAATACTTTGAAATCTGCGAATATTCGCGAATGCGAATTCGAATATTCGTTACATCACTAGTAGATAGATACTAGATACCTATAATGATAACAATAGATATTCCCCAAATCGATGATAAGAAAGAACATTGTGACGGTGCAGCGCGATGCATTGAGATTTGTATTTACTGTACTGTATTATGTAGGTACACTATCAATAGACAGCCCCTCTCCTAAATATTCCCATTTCATGTAAATGTCCTAAGGTCCCTTCTTATAACATTGCAACATTTTATACACTAAACATTACCCAGTCGTATAGATACCTACATAGTATGTAGATATATTATTATCTATCTGATCCCACTTATTATCCATTGTATTCATAGGTAGGTAGGTACTTCTACTTATCAATAATATGCAACTATGAAGTAAATTGAATATATATAGAAACAAATGTGAAAATAACAATGACAACTCGTCTAAATAAAATAACTGTGTAGGTATCTATATCTACACTGAACGAAATACTATTTTTTATTCGTACAGGAAAATAATTATACGAGTGAGAAAGTTGATGGGCATTTATTTTTTACCAAAGCTTTTCTATATACGTAAAGAAACAAAACGATTGGAATTTGTTTAATATTTATTTATTATATAAATAATAATCTTTATTGCACAAAAAACAAACATTATTAAAATATAAACATTGTAGAATTTAAACCAGACAAATAAATTTGTGCAATGGCCGAGTTTATCGCAGAAGCGCGACATCTTCCAGCTAACCCGTAAATAAATATTGAAATATATTATGTTGGCTAGTTATTTTTCCTACGTTTCGTTTTGAAAATGACATTGTTCGTGTGGAATAATTATTATGTACCTACTCGTATTTGATTCCAATACATTATCGTTTCGAAATGTATCATGTGCCTTGGGATGCCAGAATCAAGGATGTTAGAATCTCCTTCACTGCCCCTTCAAAACTCTGTTTATAACAACAGTTTCTCAAATTTCACTCGATATAATATTATAATCATTTCTAAAAAGAATAATATATTTATACTTTTCGAACACGATAGTATTTTATGTACCTACCTACCTAATAATGTATATAGTATGCTTTCGTAAACTGCTATCAAAAACTCTTTAACATTCTTATACAGATCGAGGGGGCAACCAATTGTATTTAGATATCTTATGAATGTATACAATTTACACAATTAGACAGGGTTGGAGGAGGTCACAGCAAAGTAGGGCCACGAGACAGATGGTGTCATTTGGTTGTATCGCTCCATTCAGATCTACAGTGTTCGGACAGCGGCAGTTTGTGTGGATGGCACCTAGACTATTTAATATCATGCCTCTAAAGATTTGAGAAATCACTGTTTTTGTTGAATTTAAAAGAGCATGTTATGGGTGGGTGTCTGATCTGCAGGGTTACTCTTGACAAAACTAAACACGATCTTAATCTAGTCTTGATCTTGATCATACGACGCACGAAGGGACTATAGTCAAAAACATCGCGCTACCGCTAACGCGCGATCGGTTTGCGTGTATTTTTGGCCAATAGTCACTTCGTGCGTCGTATGATCAAGATCAAGACTAGATTAAGATCGTGTTTAGTTTTGTCGAGAGTAGCCCTGCTGCCAATGGAGAGATTGCAGGATATCTTAGGATTTGTTCCATGATTTGTTTTGTGTTTTATGTGGGGTGATATACTTGTGTTGTATGTGGTGTGGGATTTGTGATGTGTGTGGTTGAGGGATGTGTTGTTTTTTTATTCTGGTTTTATATGGAGAAATGGTTTGTTTGTGTGTTGTTTCATGTATGGATGGTTTGCAGCAGTGTTTTTCTTGTTATGAATGTGATTGTGTTAATATAGGAGATGAATGCTTTTTGTGATTGTGTATATGTTTCAGTATGATTGATATGTTTGTGAGATGTTTGCCCTAGAACAGGTTATACCTAGTTGGGCAGCATCAATGAAAATATGTATAAGATTTGTTATTTATTGGTGTAATAAAATAAAATAAATAAAAAAAACATATATATGAGAAAAACTCATTGATGTCCTTAATTCTTTTTCCATTTAGCTCGCGATAAATATGTTCCGTGGAGCACCCGACGAAGAGTTGGCCTCCCACTCCTCTTTGTAAGTTTTCGAGTGTCCTGCATGGCAAGTGTTTGAAAAATAAAGACATTTTACCACGGCGATAAGGTGTGCCACCCATCCTGAATGTATTAATTTTATTGCCTTATAGGGAACATTTTGCATTTTTATGACATGCAACTGGTCTGCTGGCTGCCCAACTTGTGGAACATGTAATGATAGTATAATATAGTAGTAAATAATTTTCACTTATTTTTGAGGAACTAACTACGAAACAGTTTTTATACATTTCAAAAAAAAATTAATGACTATGTATTTTGTCACATTCATTTAAAAATACGCTATCGCGAGTCTTGAAAAGCTTAAGTAAAAAGTCACTCAAGTCAGATTTTAAAAAATGTAAATAATTTTCGTAACACTAGGTATTCTCCTTCCTCATCTTCAACTCTTTTCATTTAGATATCTCTTGCAATTAGTTTTGAGCAATAGATATATATTTTATTGTGTATGTACCTACTCGTGAATATTACGAATACCTAGGTACTCTATGTAGGTAATTTTATTTCAAATATCATCAAATTATGCTCACATATGCCCATCTTTCATTAAAATATAACCAGGTCTTACAAAAACAAAAATATGATTGAATAATTAATAAAAACATTAAAGAACCAGACAACTAATAAAATTATAATTATTTAGCACATACGAGTTAAAGATTGAAAATTACTGTACACAGTATACATACACTATAGCAGGGGTGGCCAACTTGATTAGATCCAAGATCTACTGTTTACTGAGGAAGCCCTGTGCGATCTACCAATTATTTTATTTATTTATTTATATCTATACATCTTCTTGTACATACTATAAACAAATATAACTGTACACTGGAGGGCTTATTGCCATTAGGCAATTTCTTCCAACCAACCAGAATTAGGTACATACATCTTGAAATTTTAAATGAAACAGCATAGTTCAGTACACAATTAAGTAGTATTTTTATTTTATTAAGAGGGAAAACATAAAACTGAAAATGATTCTTAGTAACTACTTATGTATATTAGTGAGAGCACTGCGTCTGAGCATCTTCCGCTAGATTAGTAAAATCAGGTTTGTAGTTGGAAATTGCCAACCTTAAAGAATCCGGTGTATGAGCGTCTGTCAAGCGAGAACGGTGTTTATTTTTTGTTTGTTTTAAGTAGGAAAATGCTGACTCACATAAATATGTTGAACCAAAACACGAATGCAATTGTTCAACTTCTTCTTCTCAAAGTGCCATGTCAGGTCCCCCCGACGTCGGCTATCACCCTGGCGTAGGCCTCTCTGTCCTGTGCCAGCCGGAACAACTCCTCCACCCTCCGAACTCCGGTCCACTCTCGGATGTTTCTCAGCCAGGACATCTGCCGCCTTCCCACACCACGACTACCCTCAATTTTTCCTTTCAAAATGAGTTGGAGCAAACTATATTTCTCATTTCGAAGTACGTGTCCCAAATATGCCATCTTCCTCATCTTTATGTTGGATAACAACTCTCTATCTGTTCTAGCCCTCCGCAACACCTCATTATTGGTAACCAAATCAGTCCATGGGATGCGCAACATTCTGCGATGAAGCCACATCTCAAATGCCTCTATTCGGTTCATTGTGTTCGCTTTGAGGGTCCAAGTCTCTACTCCGTACAGCAAAATGGACCAAATGTAACACTTGACCATTCTCTGTCGTAGTTTTAGATTAATGTTATCGTTACTGAAGAAAGGTCGCATATTATTGAATGCAGCTCTCGCAATCTCTATTCTGCATTTCACCTCTTTTTCGGGGTCTATGTGTTCTGTTATCACACTACCGAGGTACTTGAAGCTGTGTACATGCTCTATTGGTTTTCCATTAAGCTGTAGCATGGCATCATTATGTGGTTGTCGGCTGAAAACCATGAACTTTGTTTTGGCTATGTTAATATTAAGGCCCATCTCATCGCCCACCGCACTGATACGACTCAGTAACTCCTGAAGTCCTTGTAGACTGTCAGCCAGTATCACTGTATCATCTGCGTATCTAATATTATTTACGCAGACACCATTCACCTTTACACCCACATCGGTATCAGCCAGAGCCAGTTTAAATATCTTGTCAGAATACAAATTAAATAGCAGAGGCGACAATATACACCCCTGTCGAACTCCTCTCTCAATTGACACCTTAGATGTTTTATTCTGACCCACACGCACCACAGCCCTTTGTTGCCAGTAAAGATTTTTAATGAAGTTGAGATCTTTGTCGTTAAGGCCACAGTCTTGAAGTATCCGTAAAAGTTCAATATGTCTAACTCGATCGAATGCCTTTTCGTAGTCTATGAAACATGCATATACATCCTTTCGTTGGTCACGACATTTCTGCAACAATATGTTTATTGCAAATAGCGCCTCACGGGTTCCGATTGTTCAACACATTTCTTCAAACTTGGATATTTCTTGTTGGAAACCAATGCCCAGAAATCTAGACCTGAGGATGACCTTGATTTTAGATATATGTCGCAGCGCAGAGTAATAATTTCGTTTTGAAGCATCATGTGGTCCATTTGAAAAGTATCTGCAAATTTTGTAGCCATTTCATAGATATCACTATGATTAATGGAATTAATAAACGGATAACTGATGAATTCCACCAACTTCTCATTTTTTTTGAAATCACTAAAGCTAATTTCGAAGTCTGATACCACTGCCTTAATTTCTGCCGTGTACTTGTCAGGAATTAAATTGTAGGTAGAATGTTTTTCCATATGATCCTTGATGTTTACAAATTGTTGAAATTTTTTCTTTTCGATGTCAACTATCATAGACGCTATTTGACTTTGAAATGCTGCAATAGAACTCATCATTTCTGTTAATGTTTTATTCTTACCACAACTACAAAGTTCCAGGTTTAATGTGCTCAGTTTTCCAGTAAAATCTGTTAAAAATGCTAAATCACATTGCCAGTCTAAATCACGCAATTGCTGATAATCATCACCCCTCTCTTCAAGAAATTTTATTATTTCGTCCAATAGATCTCGAAATCTTTGCAAAAACTTGCTCCGACTCAACCACCTTACGTCAGTGGCGATTGAAAAATTATACAAGATGATGCGTGCAGCAGTTGGTGATTACGTTGCGCAGCCTGTTCTACGTATTTATGTATGTTTATATTTTTTGCTTTGCCACGATCGACTGGATCAATTGTCGCGATCGACCGGTCGATCGCGATCGACCGGTTGGCCACCCCTGCACTATAGCTATACAACAAAGTACATAATATACTATGTGCACTGTGCAATGCTTTTCATCCACCCCTTATAATTATTTAGCACATACGAGTTAAAGATTGAAAATTATTACGAGTTAAAGATTGAAAATTATAATTATTTAGCACATACGAGTTAAAGATTGAAAATTACTGTACACAGTATACATACACTATAGCTATACAACAAAGTACATAATATACTATGTGCACTGTGCAATGCTTTTCATCCACCCCTTATAACGCCCTATAGCCTTCTTATTATTATCAAATCATTTATCGGTTTATATTGCATATTGGAAATCGATCAGGTGACTCACAAACACCATGTCGAATTATTTGTAAAAGTTTGGAACAGTCAATACCATAACATGCCACTGCAGCCCTACTCCCGACACAATCTAAATGCGATCTAATCTTGTTTGCATCTTAAAATGGCGAATTGGTACTTTTGAACACGGTCTAAATCTTAACTTTTAGACCGATCTACTTTGATGTCTTAAAAATTCGTTACGATCTTAACATTTGTATGAAATCGGTACTCTTGACACAACATTGCCAAGGTCAAATCTTAATAGACGTCTTAAAACACAATCTAACAACTGTCAAAACTTAAGATTGCTGTGGAGGTGCATTTTAGCAATCTAAAAGTCTTTTTCCATAGTTTTTCCATCTTTTTACAACGCAAGTTTGTTTATTTTTTAGAATAATATTTATTTTAGTATATTTCTAATACTTTTTTTCTATCTTGCTGTGTTTTTTACGCAAATAAAATTTGGTGTTGATTGTTAGTTTTGTCTGAGTCGCTTGTTTTGAAGTTTTACTGTGAGACTAGTTTTAAAACGAATAATGCATTGTGGAATTATGTCGTGAACAGTGTATGTGTTGTTTATCTGACTACTGTCCTATATTCTCATTCATTGGAGATATACAAGGCCTCCATCCTGTAACAGACGACGCAAAAACATGGATTCGCACCCCCTCTGAATCAAGTCTAGCGGGCTATAAGAAGATGAGTGAAAAATATTATTTCAAAACTACATTATTGTTCAACAACGACTCAACTGGATTGGCCATAACAACAGGCACCCAGGTGTGCTCATCACCATGGAGAAGGGCAAGACAATAGGCACAAATGTAAATGCGGACCAAGAAACACCTATATGGATCAAATAAGGACATGAATTGTGGTACGTACATAGAATTAAAGGTTAATTTCTATAATAAGTTATCCAGTAGTACCCATTAAGAGAAGATATAAATTGATGATCATAGTTGTATTTTTATTATTATTATCGTTCACTGTATACCGTTACAAGATATTATAGAAGTGCTCAGATGGCAATATTGGGACAAGGGAATGAATCTCGCCCAGTGAATGCCATATTATTTATGTACATAAATGCATAATTATGTCATGAAATTCAACTATGCAGAAAATAAATCATAATTAAGTTTAATCTGTACCCCTCCCCTAGTTCATATCCGAATGCCCCACGATATCTTGTAACAGTGTACAGTGAAAGATAATAAAAATAAATACAACGATGGGTATATATCAACGGTATGGATCATCAATATAGGTATATTCTCTAACTGGATGCTATTGGATAACCTATAGTAGAAATTCACCAAATTGAAGAGACTAATGTCCCATCCATCCTGAATGTTTTAATTTTTTGTTGGAACAAAGAGGACACCTTGGAAGTTTATTACATGCAGCTGCTCTGCTTGCCACCCCAGTTGTGAGATATGCTATAACGGTGTAGTTGGCCGGTGTGGCCGGAGGTAACGCTCTTGCCTTTGAGTCACGAGGTCCCGGGTTCGATTCCGGCCAGGGCAGATTGAGGAATGACCTTTTCAAATTGTCCTGGGTCTGGGTGTTACAAGTATATGTGTTTAGTGCATTGTAAATGTGTGTATCGTCGCGTTAGTACCCATAACACAAGATTCATCTAAGTTTGGGACTAGCTCGATCTCTGTGAAATATCTATGTATGTTATGTTATGTCTATACAAATGTCTTATGTCTATAGTAATGGTAGTAGTAAAGAGGCTAGCAGAAATTGGATGATATGAAAACTGATGTTCTTGAAACATCCAGGGGTAAATGGTGGGAGTCCCTTTCTTAAATGTTGACTAGCATAAAATAGAGATGAATGGAGAATAAATTCTAAATACTTTTTGCTTGTGTTACACAATAATACATTATTTCCCCTTATTAAATAATATGTTTCGTTTACAGGTTATATTCGGATATTATTTAGTTAAAATATTCTTGGAATCATTCTCAACCGTCTCCAGATAACCTTTAATGGTGCTGATGGGACCATTTACAGAGACAATAAGCACTGACACATCACACCACTGTTTAAGGAGCTACATTGGATGAGAGTCCCAAAGAGAGTAGACTTCAAACTGTACCTCACGGTTCATAAAGCCTTGAGCGGTGCAGCACATCTATGCCTCGCTGAGCTCTGTCCCATCGACAAAACTCTATTTATTTATTATTATACATATTTATTTATTACACATATATACAGCTTAAAGCTTTTATAAAATGGTATTAAAAATTCAAACAATTAATACTATATATAAATAAAAAGCAATTAAAAATGTATAAAATGTAAGATAGTATCATTACACTTTTAAAAAAATAAATATCAAAATACCATAAAAATAATTGCATTGAGCAATTAATAAAAGAAGAAATACACAATATTAGTCAAACGTTAAAATTAATAATGAAGAATTCTCAGATAAAACAGTCAAAATTCATGGTATCAATCAAAGTTCATTCAATAAACAATTGAAACTACACATCCGTCACATAAAAAGTTTGAGACGGAGAAAATAAAATGCCAAATGTCACAAAAACAAAACACAAAAAACAACAACAAAGCAAAAATTATACGAATATTTCAAGAATTCATAAATAAAGATTCCAATTTGGAGCGGTGCGTGGCCTTTCACTTAGGTCGGAGAACAATAGATTGCTCTTGATTCCCTCACATCACTCTGATTTCTACTTTTCATCTTTTAGCATTCACACCGCTAGACTTTGGAACCAGCTTCCCTCTACAACCCGCACCAGCTCATCGTTTATGTCTTTTAAAAATAAATTAGTCTCTAGGTGATGAACACTACATTCCTTATATATATGTTAACTGTTTATTATTTAATTATTTGAGATAAATAAACATTATATTTTGAAATTTATGTTTTTTTTTTGCCTTTTTTTGTTATTATTATTATTGTAGCCTAGAATGTACACATCATCTGCATACATCAATGCATTGACCCGAGTTTAATTCAATTCAACATCCATCTTTCTAAAGGTTGCATTCACAAGTCAGACATGTATCACAATAATTCATCCAATTTCCTTATATTCTCATTCAAATAAACCTTTAAAATACTTCTTCTATCTCTGTAATACACATTCATTTACACACATAATAGAATTTAATTGCCTCACCATATAAACCAGATATTCCGTGGGGCTCCATTCATTCTGCCTATAATATATAAATTCATGATATATCCTGTCCTTTACCTTCACGCCGTGTCCTGGGTGGGGTAGGCAGAGAGAACGGAACGCCATATTGATCTTTCCTTACATACTTCTTTCGCTTCCTCTACATTCATCCAGTTTCTCATACATGCACGCCGATTCCTCTTACTTAACATGCGACCGCCCTTGAGTATTTGATCCACAAGGTTCTTGGACGTCCGCGCTTTCTCACACCCTCTCTTTCAGATAAATATACCTTCTTCGTCAATCTTACACCATCCATTTGCTCTACATGACCAAACCATCTCAATTTATTTACACGTATTCTATCAACAACACTCTTCTTGCATCCACTCATTCTTCTAATATCCTCATTTCTTACTCTATCTTGCAATGTTTTACCTACCGTTCTTCTCAGTGTTCGCATCTCCACTGCATTTATTCCACTTTCGTCCTTCTTCAGCCATATCCAAGTTTCGCTTGCATACATAAGTATCGGTGCGAGGATGGCGTTGTGCACCAGCATTTTAGCCATGTTCGAGACATTGCTATTAGATCGAAGTGCACCGTTCACTTTTCTTTTTTCAATATCTCTTTCGTATCTACCATCCATCGCAAACATACATATTCGTTCACTTGCTCCAAACATTCATTTCCAACCTTTATTTCACACATTGTTCTATCAATCTCTCTTTCAAACACCAGCACTTTCGTCTTAGTCACATTCATTTTCATCCCATTCATTCTGCAACTTTCATGTACAACTGACACTCTCGCACTTCTTTCTTGCATGCTCTGTAAGTTTCTTTCATTCGTTCCTTATATTCGTTTCTTTCATTCATTCATTATATAGGCAATAATTAAAAACATTCTTCATCCGTTCCTTATATTTGTTTCTTTCATTCATTCATGATAAAGGTAATAATTAAAAACATATAAGTATACAACATTTATTTGAGAATGGTTCAAGACTTTATAAATCAAAATTTATTCAACTTATTCCTACTCAACTGTATTTTCCCTAGTTGTAGCACCAAAAGTCAGGCATTGTTCTATGCTACAGGATCATCGTCCAATTATAGCTATTATTCATCAATGAATTGACTCCATGTAATAGGGAATTATCACTGTGAAGTTGATTTCAACTATTCAGAGTACACCATGAGCAAATGTGCTGTGAGCGGGTTTATTCAAAGGTTCATGCTTTCTGTTGAGAATATCCAGTAGTTTCTATTGTCATGTTGTATTCATTGTCTCTTATATGTTGATTGTGTTTGTTCCAAGTTTGTTGTTTTTTTAAAGTAATTGTAGTGTAATAAGGCTATTTAGCCATATACTTTGTTAACAAATAAATAAATTGTTTTACTTCATCACACAAAAAAGAGCTTCTCTTTAAAGTTCGTAGACGATCATATGCAGACATTATTCATTAATCCTTGTGTAGAAAAACATTTTAGTTAATGTCCAAATAAACCTATAAACAAAACATGTTATTTAATGCATTATATTTGTAACAAAGTACATTAATGATTGTTTCCACAATTCTTATTTCATACTTACCTTAATTTGTGACTTTCTGATCATTTTAATATAATAAATTCGCGTATACTTCTGCAAAAACAACAAACTAAAACATCGCAAAACAAACATTGATAACTGTCAGTGTCAGTGAGATAATAATAGACAATAGCAAAATATGTCATAGACAAAAATAGTGTCAATGCATAGGTTTTAAAAAATATTTTTTATAAATTAATTGCACTGTTATAGATCATTATATAATATCATTTTCATTTCATTTAATCAGAAATTGATATTAGATTTATAAAAAATGTGGAAATACGGTGAAATCACGTGATATATTAGATTTAATAATTCAGTTGTCGTGGTTGTCATGTTGGTACCCATAGATAACGGCGTTAGGAAATACATCTCTATATTAAGACATCTTAAAGTTAAGATTAGATCAAGATCAAGACTAGATTGCGTCGGGGGTACCATCTACAAGTCTTAATCTAATCTTGATCTTAAGATCGAATCTAATCTTGATTGAATTCAAGAGTAGCCCTGCTGTTCCGGATGCAGAAAAACAGAAAATGAAATAATAATTTTATTCGTATTACAGAATGGTATAAAAATATACCTACATAAATATTATTTATAACATCGCTGCAAAAATCAAATCAATTTAAATATTTCCGAATCAGTCTAAGTTTACGAGAATGCGTAGAACATGAAAGGAGTATTTTATATGAGAGTCGCTATATTTTTACCATTAATTATATATTTTTTATATACTTTTTTAATAAATAAATATAATATTAGTTTTTATAAATAAATATTGTCCTGTTAGTGCTCGTTGCTGGAACGATCTCCTTCTTCGCATAGTTTCACAACTGCTCTATATTTTTGAAACTTCAGTTAAGGAAAAACTGCTGTCTTGTAACTCAGTACCCTAGCCCCCCCCCCCTCCTCCAATCAATAATTCCTACCACGTGTTGGGTGTGTGTCAAATATTATTTTGAATTTTGTTTTTTTTTTGTTATGCATTGATAGTAATATATATTTGTTTTAATTAGGTACCTGTATATATACATATATATATATATGTCAATGTGTCGTAATCAAATGGAAGAAATCACTTCATAGCGATAATCTCGCCACTGCATATCGTCCCAGTATTTCAAATTTTGTATTATTTTGTTTATACTATTATATTATAATGATGATGTGCGAAAAGAATTAACAAATGATAACATTATGAATATCGTAAAAAAAATTAGAAGAAAAATGAACAGATAATCATTTTTATTGTAGCCTCGAAATTCTCTTATGAAATAAACTAATTAGTACTTATCCAATGTGTTAATACTTATCAATATTCAGTTGTCTTACCGCACCCGACTAATAAAATCATTGATCACGGCTAGAAGACTCAATCCCGGTCGTATTATGGTCTCGAAATTTTCGGGATTGATTTTAATGAATCTCGGGATTTTCGGGAATAATACAATTTAAAATAAATCAGAAATTTGGGACTCATTCGCATTAATGAATCACTGACAACCGAAACTTGTGTTCATATCTTAAAAGAGCACCTTTCTGAGTTTGATATCTCACTAGATACCGATATTGTGTCAATAGTCACTGATGGTCCAAATATAATGCTGAAGGTTAAAAAACTTGTTGATCCAGAACACCAAGTTTGTTTTTCACACGGTTTGTGATTTTTGCACAGAAAAATAAAAGAACAATAATTTAAAACTTTAATGTATTGCCAAAAGGTAAATAAAAAAAACTAATTTTGAAATGACTTTTTTTTTCACTTTTCCATTGCCGGTACAACCCCGGGATCGAATCCTCTAATCACGACATGCCACCTGTCTAATGTTTTTAATTTTGAGTGATGTGCTCTCTAATTTACACACACGACAACAAAGTAAATAATTAACAAAAATATTTCATTCCTAGGGCTACGTACCTACCTATGTAATAATATTATAAATCACTACAACACTATACATACATTCATTATATGAAATGTATTTTGAAATGTGTGTTAACTCAAAAGTATAAATAAATAATTTTGTGATAAAATTATTGTAGCAGCTAAAACTAATGTACCCTCTGTATTACCTACATTTTACTAAATCACAGACCATACAACTGTTAGTGTTGACTCAACATGATGTTAATGTTTACATTGATTTTTCCGGTTTGAGGCTAGTGTGACTTAACACATTGTCGCACAACACTATCCACACAATACCTCACAGTGGGAAGTAATTAAGTATATTAACAGAGGAACAGTGTGAAGGTGGGACATTTCTTTTTTAATTATGCAGGAGGTACTTAGGCCGAGCTTAATCAAGGAAATAGCGTATCTACAGGTAGCAGAACATCCACATGTTACATTACCTACACGAAGACTTTCTTTGTATTTACACATTAATTATTACAAAGTAATTTATTCCCTTTATTTATTAGGTACCTACTCAATGAGGTGGAACAGTTTGTTTTAATAACTACTACTATCCCATCACGACATATTGCACAAGCGGGGTACTCAGGAGACCAGCCACGTGTAATGAATACGCAAGCTGTCCTCTCCGTGCCAACAAATAATAAGATGTTCAGGATAAGTGACAAACCTCATAGCCGAATTCATGATGCAAAATGCCTTCATTTTATTAACACCTGCCTTTTACAAGACACTCGAAAACTTACGGAAAAGAGTGGGAGACCAATTTTTTGCCAGATGCTCCACGAATCCTTGTTTTAATTATTATAGTTTAAATTATTATAACCATATAATTATAATTATGAATGTAGGTACATACATATGTAGTAATATGTACATACAATCTTCGTTTATTATATTTTGTTCACTATTATCTATATTTATTTTCATAAATTCATTTAAAGGTACACTGAGAAAAATACTAACGAAATTTTACAACGAATCATTGGTACCTACGTACTTTCATATTAGGACCAGAGATCGTACAAACGATTCATTAGTACGAATCTATAATATTAACTTTTCGCAAACAAATTGTTGGTAAATTTACCAACGACTTGTTTGCGAAAAGTTAATATTATAGATTCGCACTAACGAATCGTTTGTACTATCTCTGGTCCTAATCTGATAGTACGTACCAATGATTCGTTGTAAGTATTTTTCTCAGTGTAGGTACCTACCTATCATGCACTCATCTAACTAAAATACCAATGGTAACCAATAAGCACGACGCGACTATAAAAAGTGATATGTTTTAACTAGAAATTGTTAATAATTTGAGTATTGGAGTTAATATTGAAAGCATGAAATATTTTTCTTACCATCCATACAGGCATATTTAATATATACAATTCCTGGACCCCACATCTCTGACTCTTCGTGGTCCAAATTTAAAATAAAGCTGCAATGATTTATTCCAGAACATCTGCAAAATAAAGAAAAATACAGTTAATATAAATGTTTAATACTCTATTCGGTGTTATGATAGTTGAATTCCATAACGATAGATAAAATGGATTATGAGACTCTTCTAAAGAAATCTACTGCATAACACATTAAAATATTTTTTGTATCATTTACTGATACACCCACTAATATTTGAAATGTGTATATTAAAATTAACCATACAAAATTTATTAATACGTTTGAAAATTTTCCCATTAAACCTACAAGAATTAATGTCATCAATCAGAAAGGTGTCGACTATAATGATCCTCAGCACAAAGAGCAACACATGACGATGCGACTGTTGCTGACATTGTGACAATAACATTAACTTACTGTTTGTCGACATTCAAAAATAAAATACACAAGTCACAATAGAAGTACGTTGTTAGTTTAAACTAAAGGGATCCTGCACCGTTGACTTTGGAACCTTAGACATATTATAACACACCCTCTATTTATACATTACATTGTTTTAATAAATATTTGACCAAATCTTACTACAACAGTTAACATTAGAATTAGAAGGTATAAAATTGAAAACTTGACTGGTTTGTCAAAAAAAACTATTGGAAATACTATGTTCACTTATAATATTATAATATATGTATTATTAATCTATCAAAACACATTGAAAATTATAAAAATGTGTTAAGTTTTGTGCGTTCATGTAAATAAATTCAAATTTAATACATTTGCAAAACAAGAAAGCCATATTCATGATTTGGAAGTACTCACACAAAATTACAATAAATTATTTATAAAGATTTGAAAATATATTGTCATTTTCCTGCTACACTCAAATATCTCAGCGCCCGTAGTCAAAACATATTTTAGCGTTATGTATTCGTTCGACTATAGAAGACTTTGCGAGAAAGTATCAATTTTCGTAGCTAAAATACAAAATGACTACATAACGCTAAAATGTACTTTGACTACGGCCGCAGGTGCCGGTAGGTGATGTAACAGGGACTAAAATTTGAAAACAATATAAAAACAAAAATGGATCTTAATAGGATTGGTATTCAAAATCAACAGTTGTCAATCTGCGATTAAATTAATAGGCAACGAGCAGCAGTGAACCTAATTGTTATCGTAACCCAGAGGTGACAGGAACAACAGAATTGACAAACTAATATAATGTATTGTGCGTATAGGGTGGGGATAGGACGGGGGTGCATTCGAAAAATAAACTACATTCATAATGTAAATTACACTGTGCCATTTGGTTATACTGTACTCGTATGTGACTATGTACTACACTGTATATTATATAGAGAATGGGGAGAGCTTAGGTAGAAGGTGATAATGATATTATTATATTATATTTATATTATTACTATAGTATTGATTTATATCCGACTTTGTTCGGTGAGGAACAAATGTCTAACAAAATCTATATAAATCCATGCTACTTATGCACTCACGCTGAAGGTATCTCAAGAAGGGAAGGTAGAGAGAACGGAACACCATATAGATCTATCCTTATATACTTCTTTCGCTTTTTCTACGTTCATTCAATTTCTTATACACGTAAGTCGATTTATCTTATTTAACATAAGACCGTCTTTGCGAATTTGATCCACGTGATTCTTATTATTCTTCTGAGCAGTCGCACCTTCACTGCTCGTCGTTCTTCAACCACGTCCATATTCCGCTTGCATTCCACAGTTCATATTCAGCTGATGCAGACATTGAAATTCACAGTCAAATATATTGTTATGTTCTCGTTTACGAGTGTTCAGGAAATAAATTTTATGCCTTGCCTTTGAAGATAGAATAGATAGTTTTTTTTTTCGTTTCGGAAAGAAGTCTATAAACGAACATTATCTACTTATTAACTTTATATTATAATTATGTACCTGTTACAATTTATTCTATACATATATCCCCTTTCAAAGGTTTCGTTGTTTTGCATATCGTCAGAACTATACCTAATAACAGTCATAAAATGCATTATATGTAGTTGCGTTGGATAACTAAATTATCAGGATTATATATTATAGGTACCTACTTTCCAATGGTGGAACTAGGATTCTTTATTTTGCGTTGGATAACTAAATTATCAGGATTATATATTATAGGTACCTACTTTCCAGTGGTGGAACTAGGATTATTTATTTTGGTCATGGTTTCGTAATGAATATTACTCATCTAGAACTGTCCAATCTCTAATGTAATCTAGATCTATGAAACTCTGTGATGATAAACAAGATGTATAAATTTATGATTCCGTTTTTTCTAGTGTAAGTGCCTATGCTGGTCCGAGATGTCGTTTTATTATACCTATTATGTAAGATGGATCTTCGAGACATTTTTTTGACGCGGAGACCAAAATACATAGTTTTATCCAATATATTTGTTTAAAATAGTATTTTAGTCTTAGGTCTAAAATTGAGCTCATGTCTTCCTCGGTAGCCCAATAAGAGACTCATACGATTTGTATAACAAGATAACTGAAGTCCGGTATCCGATCAATATGTCTTGCCTATTGCAAACTGATACCCTCTCTGTATATCTCAAATTTTAAAATCCGACAAAAAAATATTATCTTATAGATTAATGCCTTAAAATTATATGACGCCTTCTAAAAATATTGTACTTGGCACAAATCGTCCCACAAGGGACGGGATGCCGTAATCTTATAAATAATAATAAAATTGAGTCATTATGCAATTGTAATGGCACACGATGTTATTTGTATGGAAAGCAAGGCGTTATAAGCAGACGATACTTTTTGCATGTTTAAAAGACGCGTCACTGCAACTATGAATAAAGTGAGGGTCGCACTATTTGTTTTAGTATTTATGCAGGGTAAAAATCCTAACAGTGATAAAATAAACAAACGACCTTTGTAAATTCTAATTTATGACTCATATTAATAAAAATTAAGACGGGAATGATTTGTTATTAAATTTATTTAGAAACACGAAACTATTTTGTAACTCTATTTACTACCTGGAAACTTTACACGGATATCCTATACTTGGCAATATTAAAAAAATTATGAAAACATTTCCGTCCAATTTCCGGCAAAGAAAAGGTGTTCCAGTTTTTTGTTGAGTGTTTGAGTGTCCTGTAAAATATTCAAACATTCAAACACTTACAGAGTGAATGCCGTGAAGGTTAAGAGAGGTAAAGGTATTTTTTTTATATTATTTATTCTTTATGGATCACACAGTTATAAAAATTAATTACAACAATGAGCAAACCAATCAAGATCCCTTTCTTACCAACTAATATACATAATTTTGAGGTACTCTATTTAATAAAAAGATGAAGAAAGAAAAAAAATGCTAATACATACATAATTTTTTTTAAATGTAAAAACACAAATAATATACATGCCAAAGTACAAAAATTCCAATTCCCAAAAGCAGTGAAGTAAGAAAAGCAAATTCCCCTATGGATAAATTCAGGGCCCCCGAGACAGTCCCCCTGTACTCCAAAAAATGAATACCCTGAAAAAATCCAAACTTCAAAAAAATGAATTGTAAATCGCGCAAGTTCGCCTTAAAAATGAATTTTGTAAATAGTCTGTGGAGCTTATGGGCAATCAAAACAGGTCCACACCTGTAAAAATAGAAAATTTATCTATTCCCATGAACAGATAAATTTTCTGAAACAAAATCGAAAGTCGATGAAAATTCAAACTTTGTGGAACTTTTGTATTGACATGTGAAATATTGTTACTATTTATAAATAAAAAAGTAATGAATTATCTATCTATGCCCTCATTGTATTGACAATGAACTAATTGCAAACAATTATCATGCAAGTCGTCCCCTCCGTACCGCATTGGGGATATAACTCTTAGCCCAATGTGTTACCCGTGATGTTTTACGAATTCCTGCCTCTTATAGGATAATAAAGTGAAAAAATTATATTATTATGCAAAATTCAAATCTTTAGTGCCTAAATTAAAACAAACGAATTAACTAAAAACAAAAGAAAATATTTTTCGAACACCGTAGTAAATCAACTGCATAGCGTATACCCACTGATCTGCTTATAGGCATTCAATAAATTGGACTTCCCTATTACACTTTACTACATAAATAATAAACTAGAACTCTGTATAAGAAAGTACAAGGTAAGTATATATTGAGTAATAAGACTATTTAAAATGGCATGTCTTGATTCAGAATATTTGTGTCTGGTGTCCAGGGCAAGAGATTCTTCATATATGTTACACAGAGGCGGTTGGTGGTTTGGACTAATTGGGGGAGCGTTAGTAACATAAAAAATTTATATATACATGAATTACTCGTTTCTTTTCATCTATGGTAAATATACAAGATAGGTACATTAGACAATTTAAAACAAATGTTTTCTTTTACTGTGGATTTTAAAACGAGAGAGAAGCCTTTAGACTTTTTGGTCATTATCAATTATGGAATTCTACTTCTTGTGCACGAACACAACAAATAGTACACTGTACAGCTTAAATAATAATAATAGGTGTATATTTTTGTAGAGTTATTACTCGCTGGAATTAAATAAAGCATTTGTATATTTATTAAATTTATAAAAGGGGTCCACTGCATCAATGCTCCTAAAGAGCAACCGCCATTGGTATTAAATAATAAATAAATACATAATAGTTATTTGTATTATTGTATCCATTCATTAATTCATCCACATACATACATACATAGCCCATAACTATTGTCACTGATGTGTTGTATTGTAGTAACATACATCCGGTTACTACAAACTGACAATAAGTTATTTATTCTGTCAAAGAGTCACGTTTTCATTGGCCTCATCATCTAATTATTCGTAAATAGCCTTTCCACACTTACCGAACGAACGCGGCGAAGGACGCGAACAAATGAATGTTCTGTTTCTCCTTTTCCCTACGTAGATATAGAAAAAAGAAGTAAAGCATTTAGTTTGGTCTCTTTCTTTTGTGTATTTTTATAATAGGAAGAAAAGAGCTGAAAGGCATCGTTCACACGTGTGTGTGGGCATAGCTAGTGAATTTGAATTCGTGCAAAATGGAGGAATCTAACAGTTGACGAGGACTATACTTTGACTCATTAGACATCACTTTCTAAAGCCGATATTACCTATGGCCTAGGTCAGTGGTCGGCAAAGTGCGGCTCCAGAGCCCCTTGCGGCTCTTTGGTCCCGTAAGTGCGGCTCTGAAGGCCTAGCCTAGAGTCAAATTCGTTAGAGGACGAAAAATTAGACAAAGTGAAATTAGAAAATAAATTTAAAAAAGTTCGTTACTCAAAAATCTTTATTTAGTATGAAATCAAGTTTTATTAAGTGTACCCCTAATTTATAAAATTGTAATTAAGGTTTAGTAAATTAATTTGGCTCTCAATATTTTTTTGCTAGGTGTAACGTACATATTTGGCTTTTTCGGGAATAAGTTTGCCGGTCACTGGCCTAGGTGACCCTCTTTCGACATCAGAATATAGTGGAAGAGATGACTTGACATTGACTGGCACAGAAACGCTCTGTATGGAGATTTATTTTTGCCATTATATGAAGGAGCGTTGAAGGACGTAAAGGAAAAGAGTAGGCACATATTTAAGTAATATTGTATACTGGGTCAAGTATAACAATATTAGGTTCTTTTTGAATAACGACACGTATTTTATATTTACACAATATATTCAATAAATTATTCCTATTATAATTTGTCGAACACAATTTGTCAAAACACGCAGCCTAACAGTGCAAGTCAAGGTTCTATCAATTAATGAGCGTTCCCTGTAGTGAGCTAACCTATATAGACTACATAGTATTGCTACTCACTCATCATAACTACTGTTTACTTGAAAACAAGGTTCAAGGTTCACTTAACCTGTACTGTGTATCAAAGTCCAAACACTACACTCTCCCCTCACAACCTTGAAAATCTTTCTATACTACATATTTAAATATTTATACAATTCTATGTGATTGACAGTGTTCTCTACTTATTTCAAGACTCTATACATATAAAACAAAACATTACAAATACACGCAGACATGTTCTTCCTTCCGTCCAGGGCCACCAGATGAAGTCTTCCACCAGCCTAAGTCCTGGGTCTCAGCTGTCCCCGCCAATGGCTTCCAATCTGACCTGAAAAATTCAGAACCGGTGAGAGCTTTGCCTTCAAACAGGGGGAGGGGACCTAAACTCCTACCATTAATCAGAGGGACTGTCATCCCAATGCACAGATCTCACATCTATCCGATCCATATGTCTTTTCCAGAGCTGATCAGTACCTTTGATTCTAATAAGAAAAGTTCTATTTCCTAATATCTTTTCAATTTTACCTAAAACCATATTTTCACTCCTGAGATCTTTGACAAGTACTGATGTACCCAAATTAAATTCCTTTTTCCTCCCCGAGACAAACTTCGAGCCCCTGGAACTATCTTTACAAGTTTCCCTATTTACATACCTTTCCTCATATCTATACCTATTTAAACATTTACATCCATTGTTATTCCGCTTTTTCACTAAATTCTTAACTATATTCTCAATGTCTATATTAAAATTAACCCAATAAAAATAACTTCTAACAAATGATTTCATTTTCCCAATAACTGAATAATTTTTACACAAATAATTTATCACAATACCTTTAACTGATTCCGGAATAACAATTCTATCTCTGTAGAATAAATAATCCTTGTACACAGTCAAATGTTCCTTCACATTAAACAACTTCGCAATAGATTCATTTAACTGTCTTTTGCACGGCCAATTATTTTTTTCCACATATTTAACAACTTTTTCCAATGTATAATCACTTTTACTTCTCTCTAAAATTAATTTCGAATTAAAACTATTATTTTTATTTACAAAATCTAATTTTTGTTGTTTCACATTACACGCAAGCGATGCGTTCGCACTGAAATTCGGAATATTTTCAATGGGCTTACATGCAACAATATTGTTTAATTCACTGCCTTCCGTGCTATGTACTTTGTACCCTATATTATACCTACGCATAAAATCTGTACCCAATATTATTTTATTCCCGCTCTCTGTTACAACAAATTTAATATTTTTTTCCATTCCATTATGATTTATTTTACAATGTTTAATACCTAACACATTCAAACTGTGCCCGCTATACGTAGATATATTAATTCTATTACACTTCTCTATTATATTATTTTCGTTGAATATTTCTTGCAATTTTTGAATAGATATAAAGCTAATATTCGCTCCCGAATCTAAAATACATTCAACATTTTTATTCTCAATTCTTACATTTAATTTTATAAAATCGTTTTCGGTGTCTTGCGAATTATAAATACCTTGTATCTTATAACAATTTTCACTCAAATGCCCTTTAGATCTACATTTTCTACAAAAAAATTCTCTATTGAATTTACATTCACTTTTATAGTGATTTCCCTTACAAATAAAACATGAAACATTTTTATTATGCTTATACCTACTCGTATTTACATTTGAATTTAACCTTGAAAATTTTGACGGTCGATTATTTTTCTTATAATCTGTATCTGTACTACTTGAACTACTGAAACTATTATTGTTTCGCCTGGAAATCTGGCTAATTTCTTCAAAATTTTCTTCCTCTTTTTCTATTTTTCTCTCTAGTATGTGCTCATAACTAGAAGCCAAAGCAACTGCTTCGTTCAAAGATACCCTATCTTTATCACATTTCAAGAATAACTGCTGTTTAATCTCTTTATTTCTAATTCCGATTATAAACAAATCTTTTATATTACTTTCTAATCTAGCACCAAACTCACAATTTATACTTAATTCTCTTAATCTTAAGGCAAAATCTTTAACATTTTCCGAATGACCTTGAGTAGCCTTGAAAAAAATTTCACGCGATTCAAATACACTTTTTTCCTCTTTAAAATAACCATTAAATAACTGAATCAACTCTTTATAAGACTGTTTTTCCACAGAAGCTGGAAAACACAGATCAGACAGTAGCTTGAAACTGCCCTGGGACAACGATGTTATGAAGAAAGCACGCTTCTTCACATCAGTCCAACTTTCATCATTTAATAGCAAGGCGTTCTCCCACCTTGTTCTGTAAGAAGGCCAACTCATTGTCTTGTGACAAAACGGCTCTAAACTTCTCGAAGTCATTTCGGAAAATACCACAAGCAACAACAACCAAGAATAAAAAATAGACTTAGCTGATGAGAGTCTCCTCCAGTCGCCCCGGTCTTCTGGATTTCCTTGCAACTGCAATGGACTCCGCCTGGCTGACTTGCAAGAACTCTCCTCTCCTGGCTTCCTGGATCCACCAACTGGCTCCGCCTGGATGCTGGGTGACTCCTGTTACCCACTGCTGCCTGCACCTTGCCTCAAACTGGCTCCTGAGACTTCCTGTCTCCCTGCTGCTACCTGCAACTTGTCCAACTGGCTCTTGAGACTCCTGTCTCCCTGCTGCTACCTGCAACCTTGCCCAACTGGCTTCTGAGACTCCTGTCTCTTTGCTGCTACCTGCACTGCTGGCTAATCTGGCTTTGGAGACTCCTGCCTCCTTTCTACTCCTGTAGACTGCCTTACAACTCTTTATTTCCGCGTACCGCCGACAAAACTTTCGGCGCGCAAAAAAAAGACTATTGTTGTATGTTTACGACAATTTTGAACTACCGACTGCGCCACGTATTGTATACTGGGTCAAGTATAACAATATTAGGTTCTTTTTGAATAACGACACGTATTTTATATTTACACAATATATTCAATAAATTATTCCTATTATAATTTGTCGAACACAATTTGTCAAAACACGCAGCCTAACAGTGCAAGTCAAGGTTCTATCAATTAATGAGCGTTCCCTGTAGTGAGCTAACCTATATAGACTACATAGTATTGCTACTCACTCATCATAACTACTGTTTACTTGAAAACAAGGTTCAAGGTTCACTTAACCTGTACTGTGTATCAAAGTCCAAACACTACAAGTAATTTATACATAAAATAAGAAGGTATTATTAAGTTTAATGTGAATATGAGATTTATTCGAAACATTTCAGAAACACGTACATTAACTTCTAAATATTTTGTTTACGAGAATTCACTTAATTTTAACATTGAAATGTAATATATCTAGACATTTTACAAATGTAGAAGTTTTAAACTATGTATGTACTTGATGATTCATAAACACGTACATATCTATTATATCTATATAGAGAACGAGAAGTGGAAGACGATATTAGACGGTAGGTACTTGTTTATTACATATTAGACTCAATTCAAGTGAAAGAAATTGAAAATTTAGTACACCTAACGCTGGTTATGAATAACATTCTTAATAAATCATCTAATATTTTACTACATATTACTTCTATACCATCACGGCATCTCCTAGAAGTGAGATTGCCAGTGGACTGACTTAATAAACATGCAGATCGTTCTCTTCATGCCAATACTAGACAGTTAGGATGGATGGATATTTCATAGTTGAATTGTAGATAGTATCTTGACGCTGGCGCTGTCTTAGTGGCCAGCCACGTTTTACTATCACTTCTATAGAAGTTAATATTTTACATAGGTATTGTAAAAATGTTTATAAAAATGCACATAAGAATTTATCGATTTCAGGTATACCTACCAAACAATTATCCACTCATTAGTATTCTATGGTGCACATGTATGTCTGTGGTAATTATACAACTTAATTTATGAAACATTTTTCGATGATGTACAATAGAGAGGTGAATCACGCAACGTGTAAACTGTAAACAATCAACTACGGTTATAATGTTGGTACCTCTGTAATTTATGGAATACTAGAGGAATGTATAATTGCCTCTAGACTTATTCATGAGTTTATGTAAGAATGTATGTAAAGTGTTATAAGTAATTGAAAGCTTTATTCATTCATTCACCTTTTAACGCTCATCTTGGGAAACATAAACCTCTACCACTTACAGTAAGCTTGCGGGCAAAAAAATACAATGCTGTTTTTGCCCAATGTAATAGAATATTTTCAAAAAATTACCTACTTTTTAATTTATAGTTATACTCGTATCATTTATTATAAAACCATAGAATGGATTCTGAAGATGAGATGCTTTACATTATTATTATTATAAAGGCAAGACATTACCATAGATACCTATACCTATATGGATAGTAGAATTGAGCAGTTACGAACATTTTATAAGTTTAGTGCTGTCTTTATTTGTACCTATTTCGTAATCACAAATGATTTCTAGTAAGTATACGTATCCATTCATAATATTTGATCAAAAGTCTCATAGTGCTCGCACACTTTTTATCAGGAATACTTCGCTTTATTCTCTTATCATAAAACCATTTCCTCAAAAAAATCATAAGAAATTACACTTTATGTATGTGATACCTACATACACATGAATATCGCATAAGTTAGTTAATATATATATATTTATATCGCTTTCTCGAGGCGACGTGATACAGGTGAAGTCACCTTGTATGTAAAATTCAATAATTATTTCGAGTTGAAAAATATTTCTGATATATTTATAGATATTCTTTTTAAACACTTTGAATCTATTTTCTTCTCAATAATATAGAAATGAAATAATCATCAGTACAAGCTATTTTGCTGTAAGTATTCTTACACACGCTAATAAATTATAAACTCTTCCACTGACTACCCAACACGTGGTAAGTGGCATGATGGTATGAATTAATGAATTTTCACATAGAAAATTATCTAAATATAATGTGATTTTATAATACGTATAAAAGAACTTCATTAAATTTACACGGTATCAATGCACATTTAAATCAAGTAGAAAATAATTAAGCTTAAAGTTGACTACATATTTATATGGAACAATATAAGAATTTACTTGGTATAAAATACAATAAGTATAGGTACCTACGTAAGCACCACGTTATTTTCACATCAACCTACTTTATTTCCCACACATTAAAACCTTCACGGACAATATGCAATTCCAATTCTCTATAGCGCTTGTGATGTTGGCACTTTTCCAAAGTGCGTTCCAGTTTATGGTGAATTGCTTTCAGCAACGGAAACCACTTGGCTTCGTCCACCCTTATAAATTCAAACATTTTTCACTGGTACGGCCTTGGATAGATGACGCATGGAGGTTTTTATTAATCGGTACGTCCCAAATAATTTTCTTGTTACAGTTATTTATCGGTAAGAGTACATCCCAAAATAAATTATGATAATTATATTCTTGTTATATTTTTTGGTAGTGTTTTGCAATTTTTCTTTTTAATTACATAGTCATATTGTATCTGATTTATTATCATAATGACACATTTTAAAACAACTCACTATAAACACTCCTTAATATTTCAAATCTAAGTTATCTATATAACATATAAGATATTTTAATGAATTACGCGCGCTAAAGATATTGAGTAAATGGTTATTTTAGAATTGATTATTTATTCTATCCCGGTAAATAACAGGTCTTCCACTTTTTTTGGTTGGTTTTTAAGAATCTTCTAACGGCAGTAATCTATAAAACATCTAGTAGAAGACATTTAACATCTTTAAGTCGGAATTGAAAAAATCTGGGGACTTCTATTTATACGGAAAATTCAGTTATGAGGTATGCCACTCATTCTGAATGTCTTAACTTTTATTGACGCAGAGAGGACAGCTTGCATGTTTGATGTATGCATTTAGTCTGCCGGCTACCCTATTTTTGGGATATGCCATGATGATATGAATGAATTATATTAGAGCATAGCTTATTAAAGTGAAGTATGTGGATAACAAAATACATACAATCAATTACACCAATGCATTAGTTCCAGATGAAAGGCATTAGAGAAAGACAGAAATAAAATAAAAATAATAGGAGTGTGAATTATTTTTGATCCTTAATTAAGTTTAATACAGGTGATAGATGACATGATACGAGTAATAAAATACCGAAGAATATCCCGAAAATATATATTTTAGTCATGTAAATTGGAGACAGAGTCTCGGCTTCGTGAATAAGGGGTCCCGGCCGGCTCCCTTTTCACGACACAAGCTTTTAGTAGCTTTCTGTAAAAGGCGTATAAGTTTGTATTTGGGATTATAACAAAACCCAGATATATCTTTTTTTTAATATAAATTTCGTTAATTAAGTTCATACTGAATAAAGTTGGTTAGATTTAGACGGACGAACTGCTTTATTAATCATTATCTTATTTTTTTTATCGAAATTAATCAATGAAACAATCGTTTTAAATAAATTATATATGACATTGTGTATGTGTTATGGGTTCTAATATATCCTTATGGAATAAAAATTATACTAGACTTTAATAGCATAGCATAGTATAGTATAATATTCGCAAATAAACAATACTATTATTGAAGACTTCTACAAACTAATTCAGAAGCCGTAGAAGTGAATTAGGTCGCACTAACTTTATGTAATATCAATACTAGGAATAAATCTCGAATGACTATATTCATATTCAATTGGTAGAAATTTTCATTCATTCATTCATCGCCCTCAACGCTTCTCTCGGGAACACAAGGCAGAAACCAGCCTCCTCCATTCAGAAAATATTCACGTAATTTACACGCAAATATAAACTGAATCAATGAAAGATATTATTTAAAAAAATTACATTATTCAATATTATTTTATTCGTAACTGTACATAAGAAAACATGTATGTATGGCAAGACAGAAAAGTAATTTTATAATGTTAATCTATCTTAATATTCTTTTGTTCAAATCCAAGATTGTGTTTTAGATGTTAATTTTTATGAATAGATCTTTACCACGAAGTAACTTATGAAAACAAATGCCATTTTCTATGTCCTCCTTTGTTTTCTTCAATTTCCAGTGATTTGGCATACCTACTAGTGTAGCCAGGATAACTTAGATTCGACCATAAATGGCAAATCCTTGAGAAAATTGTAATAATCGTAAAATTTAGTTATCTCAATACTTAATATGAAAAATCCTTTAGGTATACAGTATAGTAACAATATTACGTCATACAAATGAGTGTAGGTAAGTATATAATATTATGAAACCTTGCATAATATATTGCAGAAATTAATGGTAAAATCTATGATACAACTATTTGTAACGTTTTCTATTCAAGGTTCGCAATTATAATTCATACAAAATACAAAAAACAAGGCGAAGAATACATTTTCAAATAATTTAATAAATATTTTTAAATGTGGTTTCATAAACGTGTTTTATTATTGCAAATTCAAAAATGAGATTCAAGCCAAAAGATATAGGAAAATTACTTTTTTATAGCAACTTTGAACACCTCCGTCATGTACATAATAAGCAAGAAGCGTGAGAATATTTTTGTTCGCAAGTGAAATTTACACCGCCGTAAAAACAACATAATTCTCGTTTTTCTTATACATAATTCATGTCAATTAGATAATCTGTATTTTCTTGTACACCTTTTTTAATTTGAAGAATAATTCTCGTAAAACTTTTTTAATATCAAATTAAAATTCAAAATATAACAAGCTTATTGGCTGTAACTTAATTATAAAAAGAAGGTTGTTGATAACAACTTATAAAAATTACCTATAATCTATGTATATAATATAGTTATAGAATATACTAAAGTAAATAAATACCCACTTATAAAGAGCAAAACTATCGCTGACAGAGTAAATCAAGGATGCAAGGAACGCAAGAATATCACTCTTGAGATATGAATACAGTATTAACAATATAACGAATCATAGGTTTTATTTGATTAATTTTAATGGCCATAAAGTATATTACATAAATAAAAAATGCATTTAATCTATAATGTTTCCCATAGATAAAAATCAATAAGTCTAAAGACAAACAAAAAAAAAAGAAATTCCAAATAGCAAGAGATCTGTATAATGCTAGTCAAACATACACACATACCTTTTTTATAATTCTAGAATACGTACGAGCTAAAAAAATGTATTTACTTACATCAAAATACTCGTAATCTACATATATTAATCTAATATTATTATGTAAAATATGTGCATCCCATGTAAGGTATTTAATATAGTTAGAATACTTTGATAAAAATACCTCACAGCAACCTACAATCTAATGATTTCTAGGCATTGTTTACAATAGTGCTAAAATTCAATGATCAAGTAAATACCTATAGTACTTTTTTATTTTCACGGTATCTCGAAATCGAATGATTTATGCAAGCGAAGGACAAGTGTACCTATGTGTTTATATTTTTTATTTGAAATTTCATGGTGAAAAATAGCAACTGTTAACAACACGGCGTACAAAATGCTTTGTCAAAATACTTTTGCCTTTTCTATTATTTTTTGTCCATTTTAATGATAACAATGAATGGGAATAAAACCTTTTATGGCATGCGTTTAGGGGATTATTTTATACGAAAAATGGATTTTTATAAATTCAGGGTGAGCTCAATGGTTTTAATCATAGACATTACGAGACCTGCAATTCAGTACATTATTGCGGAATATTTGTGTTCCAACTTAACGCATTAATAATAACAATAATAATATTATGCTGTCTCACTCTATATCATTAAGATGATAATGGTTATGCGCTGTCTAACAAACCGTCTCAACGGACGCTAGCAGTGTGACCAGATTTTATTATCAAAAACTACTAAATGGGGAAGTCAAAAACTACCAAAAACTACTAAATTCTTAAAATGGTATAGGAATTTGAAGTATTTCAAAAACTCTTCGGTTTTCTTAAACAATATTTTATCACAGTACCTTTTTTTACAACCTAACAGGTATTTGTACCGACTGTTGTTACTTTTCGGTTACTTTGTTACTCGCTTAAATTTCTACCCCCCCTTCGCCGAATTTTCAAAATGGTATAGGAATTTGAAGTATTTCAAAAACTCCTCGGTTTTCTTCAACAATATTTTCTCGCAGTACCTTTTTCTAAAATGTACCCGGTATTTGTATCGACAATTATTTTCGAATTAGTAAGTATCGGGTACTTTTCCCAAATACCCGATAATTTATCTACCAATTACCGACTAAATACAAAAACTACCAAAAAACTACCAAAAACTACTAAAAACTACCAAAGAAATAAAAACTACTAAACATATTTGCAAATGCCTCAAAATCTACCAAAAAAGTAGGAAACTACCAAATCTCGTCACACTGGACGCTAGTTTAAAACTGTAAAATTTGATCGGCTGTAGGACCGATTTTTTCTTTGAATTACCTATCTAGTATATCTTTGGTTTTAATAATATTATTATCAATTAAAATCCCATGGTCTGATGACATGAAAATTACTATCACGTTTATGTTTCAAAAATAATTAATATTTTTTTAATCTTAATACATTTATATGAATGCAAAATAATTTTTGACCATAATAATAAAAAATATATAGGTATGTATTAACACTGATATCGAAAACATATTGTTCGTTTTCATGACCAGAAAGGAGAAAGGCAAATGTCCAGAACGGCGAAAATGAAGACGATAAAATTCACGCTTGAGGGGTACCAAAATCACTGGGATCGTGAAAATATTATTGAACAAAACCGAAAAAAATGTGAAATATTTCAAATTCCTATACCCTGTCGTAAATTTGGCGACAGGGGGAGGTAGAAATTTTCATGTCAGGGAAATTATCAAATTTCAAAATCTAAGAAATAAAAAAAGGTTCTCACTTAGAAAACTGATCAACAATATCAATTTGGAGAAATTATGAAATTATTACATTTATTACTCATGACTAATATTAGGTGTCATTGTAAAGGGCGGCAAATATTATTTTTGTTCGTAGCGGCTAAATAACTAGATCGAACCCTGATGGGCACATACAGAATACCTTATTCGAAAAGGTACAAGGTACTAAATAAATTATAGCAATAGGACAAACTTTATATTCTTTTACATTTCCCAGACACTATCAATCACAGAAAAACATTTTGACATTTATGGAGCAGGAAAAGTGTGTTCTAAAACCAATCCGTCAATCTGTTCCAATTACATTAGAATATAAATAACCTATAGATACATTCTGCATATACGAGTATACTTATAATAAATATCAAAGTGCTTCATATATGGAATATAGGATCATACAGGGCGACATTTTAGCAACAAATATGAAATATAAATATGTATATTCGAATGTGATTACCTATAGAAATTAAGGGTTTTATTACCATAAACTTGCTGTTGCTATTAGATCCAATATATCTATATTATAATTTAAAGCTTATTTTAATTAAATTAGAATAAGTTTAAAAGTAAAAAAAATATTTTGGTAATAAATATTCCTTTTCATATTTTATCAAATGAAAATGGTCGCAGGGTCAACAAGTTTTGAGAGTCCTTCTACCAAATTTTCGGAGAAGAGAGCGGCCTATAGGGATTGTAGTCTATGATTGACCGTGTTATCTCAACTTTTTGGTAAGAAATTCAAGATAAATCCATTACATATTAAAGTCACCTTTGCTCAAAAGTATAAGAAAGTACTTAAATACGGGTTTAGTTTGGAATATAAACAAGATAATACATTTTTAGAGATAATCTGTTATATATAAGTATGTGTATGTTTTTTATAAGCCTATTTTATTCTATACATTAGTAACACTATGTTGAGTTTATTTTCATAATATATACATATAGTAAAAACAGGAAATCATATACACAAAAATAGTAGGTAATAAAAATGCGAGTATTCTCCCCAAAACTAACAATGCATTGAAGCAAAACATTCGTATTATCACCATAGACAATTGGCAAATATTTTTATTGTATTATTGGCAACGATCTCCCCCACACATGTTTTTTTATATATTTTTTTACAGCGTATCAATAGTTCCTGATCTAGCCACCAGCTTACTCCTGGTACCAACTGCGGACTCTAATAAAAAATAATTGTTATTTATATTCCAGGCGGGACAATACACACGAAACGCAATGAAGCGAATAATAAGTAGAATTTAACAATCATTATAATGACGCAATATAATATTATGTACGATGTAGGTATATTACACAAGCACGTGGACATGACAAGTGCAATTATTATTTTTAAAATTAGAACAGTTACAATAATAATAATATAGACAACAATGAAAATTATATCTTCGCATGAAATGTTTTGTACTGGTTAACTTATACATTCGATAACGAAAAACATACACCTCAATAACATTAGACTTTTCATTCATCAGCTTTGAGACCTTCTTAAGGAATCTGATTATTTGGATAGTTTTTTGTTATTAACCAAATGTTTGAATCAAGAAGATCGTCAGCGGGATTTAAATTACCAATCTATCGACGATTTTATCTAATTAGACTCATAAATGCAATGAACTTTATGAAAAATAATAAATATTTTTTTCATATAAACCTCCTCTATCTAAAATGTGTTTGTTTTTTTGCAAAATTCCTATCTTTTCCCATTTTTTTTAATTAAAAAGTATATTTTCTACATCAATCTATAGATATATAGTTATTTTCAATTTTTATTCGCTGACGAACCCAAATTTAAGTATGTTGAAATGAATTTCTATTATCATAATATTAGCATATCAATAAATGGATTTTAGGATTTGTTTGATTGATATAATTTAATCAGATTATTTAAATAGTCTAAATTGAAATACCTACCTAGTTTAGATTTGCATCCCTCTCGAGCTTATGCCCGAATATTATTTGGCGACAAAGAAGATAACAATACATTGACTATCCAGTTCCATAGGGCAACAACTAGAAAATTTGCAAAATATAATTTTTTGTCCTATTACTATTACACGTAGATATTCTTTCAATTCCACAAGCAAACAAAGAAATTATAAAAAAATATATTAGAAGCATATGTTTATTTTGAGCTTTCGGTAGACCACCATACTGCTCTGAAAACTTAAACGTGACATATTTTATTATCTCGGAATATTAGAATTTGGAGTTGTTGATTTTTGGAACTAGATAGTCGAGTCATTATCAGATATGTGGTTTTATCGTTATCTTTGTACTATGTAATGTTGCATTTAATAGAATATATTCTACCCTAGTAGTACATAGCATCGGTTGTGGCAAATAAATGGATAATTTTGAATAGGGGGAGTTTAAATTTCAACCATGACAAATTGTTATTTATTATACAAACACATGCACATAACATCTTGTGTTCGATTTTCAAATCGATTCAATTCAATTGAATTGATTGCCCAGAGATGTCAGTACAAGTGTGATGTGAATGTCACATTTTGAAAATAGAATAAGAAATTTTGAAATTGGAAACAAAATATTTTCTTTACATAAATGTTAAAGGCAAAACCACCTAATAATATTTAAGGTTTGTTTTGTAGTCGCTAAGAATATAATGAAATTATTTTATCAAGCATTTAATCATACACTTTTATATTTAAAAAAAAAAAAACAATTTCAAGTATGAAAAAATAAACTGATCGGCTCATTAATTTTTAATATCCACTATAATTAATAATCTCGTATCGATTGATTAATAAATAGCTATTTTCTGACTTAATACAACTCGTACAGCAAAAGTAAATTGAATTTGTCTCATTTCTATAAAATAAACTAATTATATAAAAGATAACCGTTTCTAAACATTAGGTTTGTATGGTAGAATATTACCGTATGTTATATATGTACAAGTTGACTTTACAAGGAAACGTTTGAATTAAAAATAAATATTATTTTAAATCGGACTGAGAGATAGTATAAATAATAAACTAGGTAGAGGTAGACAGTGATGGTGTTCCTAAATATGAAAAATATATTTCTCAAGAACAATATCGTAGGTTTTGTTTTTTAGAATACCTAAGATAAAACGTCACGAGACAAACACCATCTCACAAAAATTAAAATACAAAATGGTTTACAGAATCTAATTTAGTATGAAAAGAATAATATGTAAAAAAAAAAGTTTAATACAAAATTATCGTATGCTCATTTTTATATCATTAGAGAAAATACTAAGTAGGTAATTTTCATAAAAGAGAAAATGAAATGTAAAGGTGTTCACACATAAAAATGGCTAGGTCACGTGCTTCGCGTGGCAGTAAACACACTACCACCAAAATCGTTGGAGGCTGTGGAAGAGAGTAAGGAGTAGAAGTCCGTTCAACCACCCCAGATGAGGCTAATTCAAATTTTTGTTCAAAGTAAACTAATCAAAATAAAAAACATTTTTTGTCAAATTATATTTACACGTGTTCATATTGCAATAAAATACGTGTCAATTCGTAATTATACTAACATACTCGTATGCTTTGTAACGGGTTTTGGACCTGAGGCCTGAGTCAATAACACATTTTCACGTTACGTTTTCGTTCCGTTAGCGTTCAAATGCAGACGACGTTGCGCCAAAGTGTCAATTTTCGTAACTATTGTATTTCTTAGCAACGAAATTGACACTTGATGCTTGCAACTTCGTCTATACTCGAACGTTAACGGAACGAAAACGTAACGTGAAAATGTGTTATTGACTCAGGCCTCTGAACTGAGGCCTGAGTCAACAACACACTTTCGTCTCACGTTCCCGCTCCGTTAGTGTTCGGGTGCAGACGATGTTGCAAGCAAGTGTCAATTTCGTTGCTAAGATACACAATAGTTACGAAAATTAACACTTTGGCGCACCATCGTCTGCACCCGAACGCTAACGGAGCGGGAACGTGACGCGATAGTGTGTTGTTGACTCAGGCCTCTGGTCTTTTTTCTCAAAGCAAACACAAAGGAGAACACATTCTTTAAATTATAATAAAGTTAACTCGCAAAGGATGGACGCTATAATCTGTATTTTTCTATGCCTACATTAAACAGCGAAGTATTGTTATTCGCTTAGGTACCTAGGTAGGTATATAGTGACGTTTATATAACTTGCAAAATGTTTTTTTTTTTTATATAAAAAAATCTAAAACCTTTTGCTTTACATTATTAAATATTCGTACAGAGCCTAGCCAGAATGCACTGTTATATAAAATATAAATAAATTATTACAACAAAAATTGTTGTACCTATGTAATAATTTATTGATTATGGTTAGTATTTAGTATGTAAGCAAAAGTTTTTTCAAATCCCTACATAATATGAGTCACTCGATTGCGGGTGCTTTGTCGTGAAATCAATCAATAAGACTTATACATTTAAGATTTCAGTTTTGTTTTAGTTTGTAAAGGAGTATAATTTCTAACAGAGTATTGCGTCAAGGCGCTCAGCTCGCAGAAGACCAATATTATTGCTTTTAAAGCAAACATCGATCATCCGCGTCATGATTTATGAATCAAAATGTTGGGACTCAGTCCAATAAACCCCCCGCCCCTTCTCTCCTTAATCTGCTAGTCACCACCATTCATGTTATAACATTCGCATCTTTAAATCTCAATGGGAGGGTAAGAGGAGGGGGGGGGAGATTATTTTTTGTAATATTTGAACAAAGAATAACTTTCATATTGACCCACTGAATCTTACTTTATTCGCACGTGCAATAGAGATGAGTTGAATAAAAAATAGGTCGATATTATGGGGTGGCGCTTATGTTATGAAGCATTGGGTGTGTTCGTAATGAAGTGTTTGTGAATTTAAAACTTAATATTTTTTCTTTCACTATTAATGTCGTCTTCAACTTGTCTATAAAGTTGGTCGATTAAAAATGATATTGCATTCAACGCAACTGGTGATTCATTTTGAAATAATTTACAAATTGGTATGAACGTAGGTAACTATTATTTTTCAATCTCCAATGCCTATTTTAATTTTAGAATACCTAATAAAACCAGTAAAATAAGAGTACCTACTTATATTTAATTTTTTCGTGACGAAAAGTGATAAAAACATTTAACGTCTAGGCCTCTTTAGAAATTAAATGTTATCTATACTAAAACGCGCCGACTACGTGAACCGACAAAAAATTGATATCTTATTTTAATCCATGTGATGCAACGCAATAGCACGTAGTTCTTACATACCAACTACGTATTATAATAAATATTTGGCATAAATTTAATTAAACTTTTTTTATTCAACATTATTTCTAATGAAGAACAGTAAAAGAAGCGTTATATTACATTTTCGATTGTGCACATTAACAAAGATATTTTTAACAAAACTGAGTTTCAAAAAAGTTTAATGAAAATATACGCCTTACTTAACACGTGCACCATTAATTTATTTTTTGTTTGCATTGCAAAAAATACCCTATAATATTTTTTTGGTTTAATATTTAAGTTATATTTTAATACGATTCATTTGATACATATTCTGCGGCTTATTGCTTAACTAAAAACGGATATTTAAATGTTTTTGAATCTTGTTTTTAAAGGGCATTCGAAAAAATGTAGAATTGGGGCCACAACTATTGATTGTTCTTTTTTTAAATTATTTGTATGTATATCAAAGAAACTGGTTAAAACAAAACAATTAATGTTAGTAATTTTGTAATGAAACACGATATCTAGTTATTCCACTATTGATTTTATTAATTTTGCGAACCGGCTTTCAAGAGTTTCCGCTCTCATCGTCAAGCAAAAGAAAAGATGTGAAAAAAAAACGTGTTTCATTTATAAATTATTAATATGAACTTCCATCGAGAACCGTCGGTCGATAAATTAAATGTTAGTTTTATCCCAGAGGCAATCTCGAATGAACATAATCTCACCCTCCTGCATACATATTTGGTAGCGCAGTATGTGTGTATATACTATACTCCATATGTACCCAGTACGAGATGAAATGGGGAGAACACAAGAGAAAGCAAATAGGTACCTACTGCTATGGATAGAACAAGTTGATTTAGAAACTTTATGTATTCTTTTTGATTCATATCATGTCAGATACAGTCTTTTTCTTTTAGAAGACTTTCTTGTAAGATATAAATTTTATATAACTTCAATTGCTGATGTACGAGTACTCCGTATACCTGAATGTAACTATAATTTTATTACGCACTTACTCCTTTCTTTAATATGTAGTTATTTCATATGTTGGTATAGATTTGGCTTTCGGACTTATCCTTCGTAACCAGAAGTAACAAAGTATGTATGTAGGATAGCGTTGAAGGATTATTCGGGTTTTTTTTTTAAATTTTAGTTTTAATACGTTATAAAAGTGAATACCTATATATTAAGTAGGTAAATAGCATTTTTTAATTCCAGCAGATGGCGGGGGTGTGTGTTTTAATAGTAATACATTTCTGGTAAGAGTGGAATCTTTGCTGGTCCACATGTTGAGTGTATTAATTGTTAACATGTTATGATATGACTGTTTGATTCTTTAATATTGTAAAAATAAAAAATAAAATAAAAAAATTTGCCCGTTACCGAATATTCTATTAAGATGAATTCTATTTTTTTTTTATATCTGAGATAACTGTACTCTTATAGTTTGTTAAACAACAGGCACGGTTTGTTATATTCATCGGGATATGTGGTATTGATCATACTACTGTATTTTACAAAAATAATAATTTGAATAAATATTTATGAATGCTAAATAGATGCGTTATTCAGTATATTGCTCCCTCTGATGAAGGGTTATTGATATACCTATCTACTGTAAGCTGGTACATATAGACAAATAATTATTGTAGGCACCCACATATTTTATTTATTGTGTTACGATTCCAGGTTCCTATCATTCAATCAGACCTGAACACCTGGTGTATCAAAGTCAATTCATGTGTGTAAGTCCATCTTGTAGACCGGATATTGTACATAATACTTCACCTACATATTATGTAGGTACCTACTCATATCATATAGATCACAATGTATAAATTCTACATTGTTATAAATAATTCAAATTCAAATATTTTTTATTAAAATAAAATTTACAATTTAATAATATTACATACACACCTTATTACTAAAAAAAAAACACATTTATTACATATTTGACCCTCAAAATTGAGCAGTGCTCGTGCTTTGAGGGTTTAATGTTTGGTGAAAAACAATAGTTAAGTTATTTTATATAATTTACCAAGTCACCGTCAAGGCGCTTCTCTTGCGGGATAGACAGAAAAGGTCTAGCGTCACTTACTCTAATTTTTGTACCTATTCGCATTTCACTTTCTAGTCTGTCATAAAATTCCTCATCCTGTCCATCCTGTAGGATCTTGTTTATATGATCTCGCCATTGTTGTCAGACACATAAAAACAATAAATACCAACTGGGTACTGACTTTCTTGGTTTACAATTATTTGCTAAATTTGTGATATTTCTCATAGTTAAAAATGTGCCGAAACAAGAAATTCTAAAATCTAAATCCTAAGATTTTTAAAGAAGCTTAAAATGAACTAATTTTAACGTTACATTATCACCAGTTTTAAAATAAAAAATATGTATAAAGACCTTGACAATGTCGACTGACTATTAAAAGGAGCATAATAATAAATAAAAGGAGCAAAAAGCATTTAAATATTGTCACTTATTTTAAACTGTAGTAGGTATATGAGACACCAAAAAATCTATAAAATACAATAGGTAAATCATAGGTTCTAATCTACTACAATGAAAAAAATATTGGGTGATATATTTTGTAACCATATTTATGCATAATTTGATGCAAGCACGCGACATGGTCTGTACACTCTATACAATCCTTCTATCAATATTATATCTGACTGGCATTTAATAATACGGTTGTACAATATTTTACCTGACTAGGTGAATTGCACATTGCCTTCATACTAAAGGGTGATTTTATCTGCACTGATACAGTACCTACGCAATACCATCCTACTAACCAGTATGTACCCACCTATCAAGGGTGGACGTAATAGTCAGTAGAATTGAAGGGCGCACAAACGATGCCTTTTTTTTTTAACACAGAGTGAATATTTTCTTCACTGTTTTGTATTCCGATACGCAATCCAAATAAACTTATTTGAAGTCTCCTTTCACGTTGTTACTAATGGTATACAAGACGATCGTCTTTGATGTAATATCTTTATGTACTTGAGGGTGTGCTCAAACTACGATATTAGTCATTTCAACTTTGGTACACCGTTTATCTTTTATATAGACTTAAAAGGAATTTCAAATATAGCTTTGATAGGCGAGTATCAATATTTATGAATGTCCGCATATTTTACAGATAGTTATTTTTTGCAAGTCTTTGTTTTTCCAATACGGTGTACAATTGTACACATGCTTTCATTGAGATTAATACCATTTCGTGAAAAAAGATTTTGACTTTTCGCTTTTCGTAATAAAAAAATATTCTACAGCATGTAAGAATATAATCAAAGTAATATTATAGTTAATATTCTTAATTGATGGTACTTGGTAATCTTGGTATATGTCTATATTAAATTAATAAAATGTCTACTAGAACAAAGGGCACATTACATTAGCCCGATGACGAGATCAGAAGCTCTTGAAAGCCTGTTCGCAATAATAAAGTCGGTGTGGAAGTAAAATATAATATATATATTATTGTATACTAGGCACCAATCAAAAATGAAATAGAAATTATAATATTGAACTGTCCCTTTCATAAGTTAAAAGAAAACTAAACAGTTTATTTGAAAAAAATATATTATGCTCGTATTAGTATCCACGTAGAGATTGGTGTGATAGGCGTTGTGATCGCGTGCACTTAATTTGTTTCCACAATGAAGTAAACCGAATGATGTTTATAAACTCCATTTCCTGTCATTTCGTCCACATGAAAACTGCTAATCGTAATTTACTATAATCATGTTTAGTATGTAAAGATTTATATTTTTAAAACAATTAATTTCGGTTCAACTGATAAATCCATTTTATACTATTATAAAAGGTCAGTGCGAACGCGGCTAAATATTTATTTACATATTAATACAATAAACGGCTGTTGCCTCTTATTAATAATAAAATATAAAGTTAAATGCAAAAAACTCGTAGGTATGTATGCCTTGCGTCTTAAGCTAAGAATTTTACTTCAGTTACAATTATGTAATACTGTCTTTACCAGGATCCGTAATCTTACGGGGACTCCGCACAAGCTAGAACCGTAACTGTGTCCAGAGACCCAACATGTTCTAAGATGACCCTGGTTACAATGTCGATAGATGATTTGTCTTGGGCGCCTTTCAAAGGGCTTTTAACCATCTCGAGAACGCTGGTTCAGATATTGAAGAGTATTTAAATATTGATAAACTATTTAAAGAATATTTTCGATTTCATGTTAACAGCAATATTTTCATTATTTAGGTAGAGAAAAATAAGCGGATGTCGCCTCTTTTACTTTTTTTTTGTCTGTGGTTGCAAATTTTATCAAATAGTCTACTTTTTATAGCTTTGTATGAAACAAAACCTTAGGTAAAACATTGCTTTTACACTGAAACAAGTTATTAATGAACCTCAATGTATATTCTGTAAATATTGTAAGTATTAAAATGGACTTCCGATCCTCTTTGAAGTAGGTATATATGAGTAAATCAAATCTTTCATAATGTTGCTAAAGAGAGATTAGCTGTGAAGTTATATACCTGGTTCTTATTGTAATGTGTTTATTAATTTACATTAACACATTACTCTTAAACGTGTAATACTTGTATCCTTGTATGTATGGATTACAGTAAGCTCTTATTATACCCATATAGAGTTTAGGAAAATACATAATTATTACTTTTGTAATAATCTACGTTGCTGTTAGTGTTTAAAATAGCTTCATGTTAGGTTAATTTTAATCTCCGGAAATCCTTCCTATAATATTGGATTATCGTACACAATACTTGAGTGCTTGTGGTTAAAGAATATTTACCAAGGATATTATGTAAAATGATATGAGATTTATGTAAAGAGATCAAAGTACCCTATCATATACTACCAATAAAAGTACAACACACTACGAAATAAATAAAACAAGTGTTTTATTCTACTATTGATTTATTCGACGAGAGAGACGTCTTTCGTCTTATTAGGACATTGTCAATCCTTAAATTGACAATGTCCTAAAGATTGACAATGTCCTAATAAGACGAAAGACGTCTCTCTCGTCGAATAAATCAATAGTAGAATAAAACGCTTGTTTTATTTATTTCGTTATGGAATTCTACTACCTAAACACCGACACAGTGAATACAACACATAATTTTATACACTTACTTGTGTCTACGATACGTTTTATTGATTTACACCTTCATTATGTTATATACATAATAAGTTACAAAACTGAAAGGAGATTACCACAACTTGAAAAAGTAAACTTCAAAGCAAAAAGTAGGTTCTTAATAGTACGAGATCTACTAAAAGATTCACTTTTTATCTCTAAGCTATTTATCTCTAAACTGGGTTATTATATTGTACATCTAAATCACTCGCAAACGAGTGGATGGCCTTGAGAAGAATAGAATAGAATATATTGTACATATTACGTTATGATACGTCTATCCAATATTTCTTAAAAGGAATAGGATTTACCTCACATAAATTTCTGGTGGAGACTAACAAAATGCAGTATAGACGTTTATTATTTATTTTGATATATTCCCGTAGCGAAAATGTCTATGATTTTTAGATAATTAAATATTTTTGATAACTTGATGTTACAGAATATTTTCCAATACTTTCATAATTTATTTGATTTTGTTAGTATCTAACTTCCTGAAGGTGTTCCAAAAATTTGAAGTAAACATTTGAAGCACAAGTGAATATACTGAAAATTAATTTTCTGCGTCATAATATACCTACTAAAATTATTTACATTCTTAAAACTGGCTCTGGAATGAAAGTTACAAAGATTTAGACGTAGGTATTTATTTATTTATTCTTTACTGTACCTACATTAATTACAAGAAAATTAACACAAAAATACATTAAAAACAATCATACAATCAATATACAGAGGGCGAGTTTATCGCAGAGGCGCGATTTCTTCCAACTAACCCAATTTCATGAAACTTTCACATAAAGAAAATCTTAAAGAAAGGAAAGAGGAGGTAAAAAAGTAATGTATGATTTTTAAAGGTACAAATAATTCAAGGTTTAGAAATATATGGTTCATTGTATTTATCTATGACATCCCAATATTTTCCACAAGAGTTTAGTCAGTAGATTTATTGCACGTATAGATATACTATGGATTTAGACAGCAATGAAAGAGTAAAAAAGTATTTTTTAGTGTAAATATATTAATTCCAATAGAGATTTCTTTTATTTACAATGAAATATTGGTAAATATTTTACTGGAAGCAGAGATTAAATGGAGACATCGTGTAAGGTCTTATAAAGATTTAGTTTTATTTCTATGAATTTATACAAATTTAACTAGGTACGTACTGAGTGACTCCGCTAATTTTAAACCTACTACCTACCTACGTGGTTTTTTTTTTATTTTTCAAGTTAATTTTACAACTTGACGTGTGCACGTAATAATAATAATTTAATTATGATTCTAGAAGTAAACTACTTAAAGTTACCTACCTATATAAAGGGTGTATATGTATGTGCGTAAACGGGCGTAGGTGGCTACATCGGAGAGTGAGTAAAAATTATTTAAAAGTCTTCTGAAAGTAACATCAGGAACATCGTAAACTGGCACTTAATTTTAAAGTTTTATTTTGGAGTTTCGGGTGATGGATACGAGATACGGCGCCCTTGAGGTCATGTTATGAGTAAACGGCGCTTTACAAATTGTCCATATATATATATATATGTTTGAAAAGGTGTTTTCGCAGAGCATATTATTCGTATATAAGTATCGCTTTTGGGTACTCTACGTACAGTAGCCTTGAGAAAGGCTTTTATAGTTGGTCTTGAGAAAGACCGTTGGCTTCTGCCCGACGTTTCGTGCAGGATTCAACCTGACATCAGCTGGGGCGTAGAGGGGCGGTGGCAGGCTTCGGCGGCGCGGGTGTCGTGAAGGCAGCAGGCGTCGATGAGCAAGCTCATGTACGTAGAGTACCCAAAAGCGATACTTATATACGAATAATGGAGCACCCGGTAAAGAATTGGTCTCCCACTCTTCTCCGTAAGTTTTCGAGTGTCCTGTAAAAGGCAGGTATTCGAAAAGTTAAGATATTGTACATCTTAAATTCAGCGATGAGGTTTGCCACCCTGAATGTCATGATATATTGGCACGAAGAGGACAGTTTGCATGTTTCTTGCATGCAGTTGGTCTACTGGCTGCCCCACTTGTGGGATATGCCGTGATGGTATAGTATATATCTACAAAAAACAGAATAAATCATAGCCACCCTGACACTTGTTTAGGTTTGGATGGACAATTTGGATTAACGAAAATATCAAAATGTTTTGTTTAGACATGCTATGAACAATGTAGTTGTTCACATACTTATTGCAGTTGTCACAAAATTGTTCCGAGTTGAATAGAGGCTTATTTTCCGTCTGCTCCCGTTAAGAGGGTGGAATGCTAATAATAAAAAAATGATTATTGAAAAATGTTTATTTTGAAGCAAGATTTCATGAACTATAATAATAGATATAATTTATACAGGTACCTACTACGTGGTATAATATTTTATAGCTTGCTGGTGACACCAAGAAGTGATTGATCAACCATTAGTTTCAAAGGTAAATTGAAATTTACACATTTCATCAAAACCTTTAGGACGAGTACCTAAATAGCGTAGGTATGTAAATATCAGAAACTATACGTTTCGGATAGGACTAGAGTCGAATAACCGAGCCCCCTTTGTATATTTAAAGTAGGTACTTTAGTAAATACTCGTATCGTATTAATTTGTGCTATGACAATGTATGGGGACAATGTAGGTATTACGTAGGAAATACAAGTTTTAATTATTATTGGAAGTGCTCAAATGTCCACATTCGATAGGCGTGAAGAAGCCATTCACGAATCAGACCAAAAGTTTACAAACTTATGCTTGTTATAACGCTTAAGTGTGTGAATATTCATATAATACTATATCATCTATTGATGGATTCACAATCTTCTTTAAAATCACCAAATTAAACAATAAATTACATCTTCGTGATAATACAACTTGTGAATTACTGAAGATATATTGATATTGATATTCTATTGGAATGGTATATCTGTTTAGCATTTTTCATAAAATGAAACCATAGTGATCCTGATTAGGTACTCGTAAACGACTGAAAAGACTGACTAAACCACTAAACCATAGTGATCCTGATTAGGTACTCGTAAACGACTGAAAAGACTGACTAAACTAAGACCACTAAACCATAGTGATCCTGATTAAATACTCGTAAACGACTGAAAAGACTGACTAAACCACTAAACCATAGTGATCCTGATTAGGTACTCATAAACGACTGATTTTATAGAATATAGAATAGACAATTCAATATAAAGAATAGATGACAAAGAGGATATATCTATTTGAAAAAGGGAGTGTGATTACGTGGATCAGACTCTCAAAACGGCCGTATGTTAAGTAAAAGAAATCGACGTGCTTGTATGAGAAATTTTATGAATGTAGAATAAGCGAAAGTAGTGTGTGAGGATAAATCTAAATGGCGTTCCGTTCTCTTTGCCTACCCCCACATGAGATAATTTTTCTAATTAAGCGATATTTGGAAATCATTGTCATGGTATAGTACTAGTACCCACTATAAGTAGATCTAAATAATATTAATGACATTTACTATTTTATTTGACTATATACATACCCACGGTATAGAATTATTAGGCTGGTACATGACGGAATAAGGATACAATAGTACGTATTATTATTTAGGTTTATCATCTGATTGTTTTGAAGGAATTCGTATAATAATTATTGTTATTGAAACACAATAGGAAGAAGCCAAACATTTATCAATGTTATGTAGTAGCCCAGGAAATATAGGATTTTTCAGGGAAATAATTTATAACCAGCTGAAACTTTCAGGGATGGTTCCTTGATGCTTCTGGAAGAAATCCTGAAAAGTCTCTAAAAATCTTATGTGAGCTTCTATCCAAAATGGCGGATTAAAGATGGCCGCCAAGCGCATGGCACCTTGCTAAATGTTTTTCATTATATCTTTGTAAATAAAAAACCTTTTTGTATTCTGAAAAAAGATATATAATCTGGAAACATGTTTGTTTTTGTAAAAATATATTAAAAAAGTCTAAACAAATTACAAATAATATTTTTTTGAGTATGAAATATTTTTTTCGGAATAAAAAAAAATAATTTTTAATATTTTACCCCATAACTTTTTATGTATTAATAAATCGTAAAAAACTATTCTTATACTTTTTGTGGCTGTGAATATAAGGATTATAATGAAAAAATTTTTTTGTAGAAATACTGAAAAATAGTTGTGATATTTGAATTTGAATGGAGCACCTGCGTGATCTCTTTGTCAAATAACGATTTCAGTCGGGCTGGTAAGTATGCGAAATATGGAATAAATCTTGAGTTATGTTTCTACAAGATGATCCATACATGAGGTAGGTTCCTGTAATATAAAAATAAAAACAAATTCTCTATAAATTTCGACCCACCCTACTCCACCTATGCCATAATATCACTTTTATCTTATAACAGTTTCTCCAAGAAGAATTTGCTCAGATATTCAAAATTCTTGCATGAAAACTGTAAATTTTCAAAACAAAACTTCAAATCCAGTTTATTAAAATACCCACTACGCTCAAAATAAGTAGTCATCGTCAATTATCGAAAAAGTTTTTAATGTAAATATAGGATATTATTTCGCACTATGATAGAAGAAATAACGCATTTTTGCGTAATATTTTCACTTAAGTTATTTATATCATAATGCATTCACCTACAAGTGGGGTAGCCAGCAGACAAATTTCTTGTAATTAATGTACAGATCGTCGTCTCTGTGCCATAAAATTTAATCATTCATAGGTGGCACCTAATCGTCGAATTTTAGATGATAGTTACCTTGTGTGTGATGTTTTATGAAAAATTTTCTTTTACAGCACACTCGAAATCTTACGGAAAAGATTGATAAAGGTCCATTCTTTTCTGGAGACTCTATTTTCATAATATTTCTATTATTTTTGGTAATGATAATGTTTTTGTATTACGTCTGTCTATTAAATTTCACGTATTATGAAGGCTGCTAATTACGTTTCGGGAAATGGGGTAACCAGGGATATTTGAGTCCATATAATATTTCCATCACAAAGTTTATTATTTTTAACAATATACCATCTCAGTAAATTTTCTCATACATATGATAACAAAACTTTTATTGCATTCCGAATGAGACACCTCCAGAACATGTATTTTTTTATACAACTTACACTTTTACTGACGAATAAAATTATCAATAAGCAGTTAAATGTACATGAATTTGAACATGAATAGATAAACTGAGAGTAAAAACGAAATTTCATAGCAAACAAATCAATTATTACATGTTTTGAGTGGTCAAATTGTCATTTATTTGAACCGATGTGTAAAAGTATTAGTTACCAGTCTGATGAATGATTTGGCATTTTTTGCTTGTTTTCCATGTTTTTTCGATTTTTTTTTGTAAACAATTGATTTAATTTCACTATAATTAATTATTCTATAATATTATTTGAAATATTTCTCTAACATTGACTGTTTACCGGCGAAAAAAGGCCTCCACTTTTCTTCATGTATTGGTGCAAAGAGATGGCGTTATTTGACAAAGAGATCACGCTGGTGCTCCATTCAAATTCAAATATCACAACTATTTTTCAGTATTTCTACAAAAAAAATTTTTCATTATAATCCTTATGTTCACAGCCACAAAAAGTATAAGAATAGTTTTTTACGATTTATTAATACATAAAAAGTTATGGGGTAAAATATTAAAAATTATTTTTTTTTATTCCGAAATAAATATTTCATACTCAAAAAAATATTATTTGTAATTTGTTTAGACTTTTTTAATATATTTTTACAAAAACAAACATGTTTCCAGATTATATATCTTTTTTCAGAATACAAAAAGGTTTTTTATTTACAAAGATATAATGAAAAACATTTAGCAAGGTGCCATGCGCTTGGCGGCCATCTTTAATCCGCCATTTTGGATAGAAGCTCACATAAGATTTTTAGAGACTTTTCAGGATTTCTTCCAGAAGCATCAAGGAACCACCCCTGAAAGTTTCAGCTGGTTATAAATTATTTCCCTGAAACCCCGATTTTTGGTCTATATTTCCTGGGCTATAGGTGTCTTGAAATTTATGAAACATTAAATAATATCAATAGATACCTACTTCTATTCTTCACAAGACCATCCACTCGTTTGCGAGTGATTTAGGGTATCAATAGATATTCCGAAATAGTATTGGGTTTACACTACCCACCTACCTACTATCAAAACATTTATTAACAATAAAATTATTTTATAATAATTGTTATTATGTATCAATGTAATTGTCAAACTGCCCTGAGTCGAGCGCCATGTAAAAGGTAAATAAGTACTCGTAAAATATTAAGAATAAGATACTTAATATCTTCAATCCAGCGATGAGCTGTGTCACCCATCCTGAATATCTATTTTTATTGGCAAGGGTTGACTACGTGTTAACTTGCTGATACTTTACTTGTGAGAGATGCCATGACGGTATAGATCAGGCGTCGGCAACCTGTGGCACGCGTGCCAGGCTTGGCACGCGATGGGGTTCTGAATAGCACTCTACAAAGTAATCAGGGACAAGGTTCGCATTAAAAAAAAAATTATGTTAGAATTATGTTATTTTTTTAATAAATTTTTTTGAAAGATAAATTTGATATAAAATTCTTCTCCTCTAGAACCCCATTATATAATTTAGAATTAAGGCGGCACCCTGAATCATATTGGTAGAGTGGCTTGGCACACCACAGCTAAAAGGTTGCCGACCCCTGGTATAGATAGATATATAATTGTTATTATTAGTCAAATAAATTCGCAGTGTTAAGCTGAATAAGATTACATTTTGGAAAGTAAATTAAAAATATCGTAAAGCTCATATCAATGCTTAACGTATTATAAATCTAGTCGCGCCTTCTTTCCCATATTTCTGTCTTCTGAATAGTCGTTGGTCCTTTGGACTACAACATAAATCAATAGAACATAGAAAATAACTTTAAGCTTATATACCTACCAGTATAAATAAGTGTTATTAATAATACAGTTTCATTTTTAACTGTTTTAGAAATTTAAAAGAATAAAAGGTCGTCCTTTAAAATAGCAATTCAAGTAATTCAAGGCTCAAAATAATTAACATTTTGTATTAAAACAAGGGAGATTTTATAAAATAAAAATAACAAACTTTGTTTAATTCCACTTTAGTCAATACAAGAAATAACTAAAACGACGTTTTCGGGCTTACACCCATCTTCAGTAGTTACGTGCTTTTTGTAGACTACAAAAAGTCTACAAAAAGCACGTAACTACTGAAGATGGGTGTAAGCCCGAAAACGTTTTAGTTATTTCTTGTATTGACTAAAGTGGAATTAAACAAAGTTTGTTATTTTTATTTTATAAAATGAATTTCCACAGTGTAACTCACATAAAATTAGAAAGGAGATTTTATCGCTGATTTAAACAAAATGGAGATCTGTTACTCGTATTATTTAACTCGTATTATCATAGACAGATCTAACTATTCGATTTGTTAATGTCGTGTTTAAAATACCAAACATAAATGTCTTTCCGTATAGTACAAATATTTTTATCACTGTGACATAATTATGTCCGCTATCGGGAAACTAAAATCAGACGAGGTAGAAATATAAATTTAGAAATATAATATAGTTTTGATATTTTACCGATGTAACTTTACACGACAAAGGAACTAGGTAAAAATGAAAACACGCTCAGATAAAGAATACGAGAACGTATCTATAATATTTTTAAAAGGGGGGGGCAGCAACTTATAATAGATATTGTTCCCATACTTTAGGACTATTTTTGCTTATTTTCTTAAGGTTCTGTACCTATACAATTCTTGTTACTTAATTAATTCGAACACATGTTACAGCAATAATAACACATAACATAACATACATAGACAATTCACACAGATCGAGCTAGTCCCAAACTAAGATGCATTTTGTATTATGGGTACTAACGCGACGATACACACATATACAATGCACTAAACACATATACATGTAACACCCAGACCCAGGACAATTTGTAAAAGGTCATTCTTCACTTTGCCCCGGCCCGGAATCGAACCCGGGACCTAGTGAGTCAAAGGCAAGAACGTTACCTCCGTGCCACACCGGTCGACTAATGCATAAGATGTATTTATAAATCTATCTATCAATATCTTTACAGCATATACCACTAGTAGAGTGGCCAGTAGACTAAGTGCATGTAATTAGTGATGTGATCGAGGACGAGAAATTTCTCCGAGAATTTCTCCTCTGATGGAAGTGAAATTTCTTTCCATAATTTTTCGTAGTGGTATTATGATCTTTCGCTCAGTACTTTTCGCAGCCAACCTGATTGATCCAAAATTTATGGGGCTGAGTAAGGCCCAAATCAGAGGTTTTTAACACTTTTTTCCATGTACGTATCTAGATTTTTATTTTAACTTAAATATGGGCATGTGGGGTGTCAAACATCAAGATTTTACATCAGTTATTAGCACTTTTTTCTATGTAGGTACCTAACATTTTTTGTTTCCATAATTAATTGGTGATAAATTGTCTCAACATTTGTACATTGTTATTGATTGATTGAATAAAGTATTTATTATTATTTTACTGTTAAATAAAAAATAAAAAAAATTCTCGGAAAATTCTCTACTTCGAGAAATTTACCGAGAAATTTCTCGGTAAATTTCTCCAAAAATTATTTCTTGAGAATTCCACAACACTACATGTAATAAACAAAATTAAAATAGTCACGATTGGTGACATATTTCAACGCTGAATTCAAGATGTTAAATGGTTCCTACGAAATGCTTTTTTTAATATCTGTCATTTAGAGAACTCTTGAAAATTTATAAAAAAGAGTGAGAGGCCTTTTCTTTGTCGGCACTCCACGGAACATAAGAAAATTACTATACTATACTATACCTACCCTCACGCCGTGTCCCAGGTGGGGTAGGCAGAGAGAACGGAACGCCATGTTGATCTATCCTTACATACTTCTTTCGCTTCCTCTACATTTATCCAGTTTCTCATACATGCACGCCGATTCCTCTTCTCCACAGAAGAAAGTTCATATCTATAAACAAGCTTTAATAATAATAATTGTAAATTTAATAGAATAATATGGCTCTTCCATTTTAATTTACAAATTTATTCATTATGTACTCGTGTGATGATATTTAAAAAATAAAGACAATATTTGAACAATCACTTTACTTTATGTAATACCATAATAAATATGAGACATTTTATATACCTATCACTGAATTAATAAAAAAAAGTTCGGATAACCTCTATTCCATCAGACACATAGGTAATAATTTTGTTTATTGCTATTGATGATTACATACGAGTACTTGCGATATAAAAATTACTACAGAATAATAAGTAGGTATGATTGTACCTTGTTATGTCTGTGTAAGATAAAAAGAAATATGGGAGTATATTTCCACCATGTATAGTAGGCAATATAATATTTCCCGCTATTGTCATATAAGTGAACTATCGCAATAGCAGTGAAGACGCAACCTATCTATCAGCCCCGTGGGATGGGAAGCAGGTTGGGCGTCGGCGGCACCGAGACGCCTCAAATATTCATCTACCTTACATGTGTCTACATAAATACTTATTTTCTATACATATATTTCTACCTTACTTCATATTTTTGGGATTCATTTTGAGATGAGTTTGTTTTTCCAAAAACATTCTTTCATCGTTTTATTTCAGTCTGCAATACAAAAAAATCATCTGCACACCATGCAAAAATATTTTGAACCGATAGTGACTCATTAACTTCTATGCTGCTAAATGAGCAATAAGATATCTTAATAAATTGCGATTATTTTGAAATCATGAAAAAAGTATGTGAAAAGGAGTGCATTTGAAAAATTGAATGAATGTGAAGGATGAGAAATACATTGTGAATGCTGTGGAAATATTGGTTCACCTAACCTGCCGTTTGCAAATTTCATTTGAAATTTATAAAAGTGACAAAATATATTTATTTATTTATTTATTTATTTATTTATTTATTTATTCAATATACAATCACAATATATAAAATTTTATATTGAAATATTATATTATTTCCTACCTCTACAATTCACGATCAAAAATAAAACTTAATAGCTTCTTCTTATTTTGCCTCTACACTTACATATGATTATCTATTTTTCTTTCTATTGGCCTTCTCTGCTAATGCTATTCTTCGTGCGACCCAATTACGATATGAGAAATTTTATCTCTCCATTCACTATTTTAAAAAATAATGGTAACTTCTCTATTTCGCACACCCCAGTAACCTACAAACACACATGCTGCTTATCTGGAAACCAGAACTTTTATAATATAATATCATCATAGAGTTTTAAATTCACCCACGGTCTCTGTAGGCGGTCGATCTTTTGAACTTTTATCCGTAGAATTAATTGTTATGTGGGTTAAGGTCAAGGTTTTGTGGATATTTGGCTATACAGAAATATAAATTACCTCCGAGATTTCGTGATATGAACTAGTAGGTTACATTCTCCACCCTCTCGTAAAGTGTTACAAAGTTTAACTTGAATATAAAATTATATACATTGGGATTACTATAGTTTTTGGTAAGTATGTTTATGTTGATTGGTGAAGCTTATGGTAACAACTATAATAATTACTCTATATACATACGCATATATATATGAAATAAAATTTTACGTAGGTATAGTGCGAAATAGGAAATAATATTTTCATTGAGTTGCCAACTGCTTAAGTTCGTGCCATGTCAAAAATAGAATTTGCTTACTTATAATAAAATCAATCCCCCATACCCTCCATCCATTATTCACACCTATTTCTTTTTCCATGTCTTCTTTCATGAAGAATACTATTATTTAACTTTTTATATACCTAACACTCCCTCATATTTAGTTTTCTTTTATTCATTTTGTAGAAAAGATGGAACATAGCAAAGGTTTACAAATAGATTGTCCAATATTGATAAATTTTGATGTTCTTTTTATGCTCTATTCGGAGGTATAACTGTCTATAAGGCAATTTCATCCGATCAAGTATTTATTTATCTCATTTTTTTTATTAAAGATACATCTTGACTACCCTACGATATTTCCGTTTTAGTATATATACCTATTTTACGTAACGGTCCGAGAGAACAGATTTTTATGAATATCTTTTCTCTTGAATGCTTAGTATATTTAAGCCATACGGGTTATATAAGTAGGTATTCGATAAGTAAATAAATGATATAACAGATATGTAATTGAATTATATTTCCACAATAGTAATGAACATGTAAATGTTCATAATCCCTGGTATAATAATATTCATACATATTGTTAGATTATGATAATATGTATATGACATGAATAGATATTATATGTGCATAGAAATTATTATTATATAATAGGTATTCAAATGCGCCCGGGCATCCATTGTCAAACCGACTGACTACTTCTTCCTATATATGTATATATAAGGATTAATGCTCTGTTAAGGAGATCATATTATATCAGATTCATATCACCAACAATTATAATATCTTTGTTCGGTATTTAACTACTTTATGGTAAGATTTAAGGTTAGTAGTTGACACACACCTATGCCTGATTATAATGTAAGTATCACCTTACCTTTAAACATATTACATAATTATTTAATCACACTCGTACAGCAATAACTACTCTATATAACTCTACAAAACAGTGCTTAAGAAGGCCAGTCGAGGTATTATTACTATAAGGGTTACATAATAAGTATCCAATGTTCATTTCATAGAAGTCTTTAGCTAAGTTTTCGTATCGCTTTAAATTTATTCAGGGTCTAAGGAGTAAACTAATCTCTACATAGACATGTAATTGTAATTACGTGTAAGTACATAATTACTGCCCTATTTTCTCCTCTCAGTCTGCTATATTGAATTAAAAGAATAATTTATTATTTTTTATTACAGTATATAAAAAAAATAGTAAACTTTTATTAATGGGATGGTTGCACAAATATATTGTTATAATTTCTTCTTTTTGAACATTTTTTAATTATTATTTTATTATTATAGAATAAATAGTCGTTTAATACTAAGTGCAGAGGATAACGTGTTGTAATACTAAATAATATATCACAGAAAATGGAACGGACAATATGATTTCTTTATAGTCATGCAACGTTAATTTATCCGCATTATAAATTCTTCTGGTGTCTACCAGATCATTTAAGATGTTATTTTATTGACGTAATAAAATAGTACATAAGTCGAAAAAAAAATGTTAAAAACAACTCTGGTTCTGATTTTCATTTCGTTTATTATTTATACTCGTATATTTACAAACTGTCGACGCCAAATGGCTCGTTTATCAAAACAACACGTTAAACGTACATATAATAATAATATGCCTTATCCGAAATGTTGAGAACAAAACAGCGTCACATTTTCTTAGTAAAGAATCATTACACAGTATCTATATATAATTCCAATTAATTCAATTGGCTGCCAATTAGAGCGGTTGATGCGGTAGAATTAATGGTTGATCGGAACATAAGTTTAGCTACAAATTGATGAAGTTGGAATTAATTTATGACCATTCCTCCCCAACCTATTTCATGTTAATTTGAAATCGATAGCTTTAACCAAATATCGATGCAGTGAAAACACGATTATTATTAGTAGACAAATTACGATAGTAATTAATTAGCTGAGTTTGACAACAGTTCCGCTCACGGTCCAACGGGCACTGGGATATTTTCAAAACAATCCGTCATTCAAGTTAATTAATTTAACACATTCACTCACCTATAAATTAAAGGCATCCTAATATTTTTCTCCAAAGTTCTATTCTCAGCAAAAACTCTCCTCGATACGTTGTATTTATGAGAAGATGTATGAGGATAGCTAAAAAGAAAAGGTCTAATCCCGCAGGTTGAAGAGTTAGAGAGTTGATCCCCCACATTGGAAAGAATTGTGGTATTGAGAGGTATGAAGACTGCTTCTAATACAGCTAAATGAGTGTCAAGTGATGGACAGGTCAGGCGGTACTCGCTGTCGTGGCATCCCTGTTGCTCCACAATTTCTGAAACAATTGATACAAATATCAAAGTTAAAACGTATGCAGAAAATAACGAACCCTAACCACTGCAACAGTTATTATATAATTATATTCTTCAATAGTTTTTATGTTTGTCTTTACTGAATAGCATGCAGTTGTAATCTATATAAGTAGACAATAGAAATAAGTTCATTGAGATGATATGCCTGCAAAACGTTTAAACAATCAATAATTTGTTGGTGTAATTGATCTATAAAAATTCCAAATATCCGCTAGTACCTACACTAGTAGTATAATGTAATGTGATCGTTTCATATAATGATCTGTATTATTACACAAGTGCTTAATAGTAATGAAAATGACAGAATTCAAATGAAGTACCTATTCCATTTCAAATAAAGAATTTTTGAACTAGGTAATTCAATTTAGATCTACTCTTACCTAAATTTAGTTGATATTTCATGTTGAAAGGGTTAGTATTCTGCAATATAAAAAGTTCAATTAAAATTACAGACTGAATCATCATCATCACACCTCTTCGCTCGCGGGGGAGACAAAAAGGATCGAACGCCATTGACTCCTATCCTTGCATACAGTTTTCGCTTCCGTTACTGTCATACAATTCCACGTAGGTACATGCTCTGCTATTCAATGTGCTTGACACGTGGTATTCATACTTTACTTATATCTGGTTTATGAATATTAAGGTGGTAAATTTACTTGATTTTCATACGGATAAAAGCTAATCATCATAACCCATTTGCAGTTTGAAATGGCAATCTGTATCAATGTGTTAATGTGATTCTATATTGTTAGTATAATATGTACAATACTATATTTATACACAAAATAAAAAAAAACAGGACAGAAAACTATAGCAACTGGCAACACCTAGTTTAGAAGTTAGCGAGCATGAAAAACAAACTATGGACCTCAGTCTAAGGATTATTGTTTTTTGTTTATATTATTACGGATTTTATTAACATAAATGATAACAAGCTGTAGGAAACATTAAGTATCTACTCTAATAGATATGTAGTGGATTTTATTTAATGGAAGATTCAAAATAATTTTTAAACTCATAAATGAGTCATGGTGAGTGGCCTATTTGAAGGCTATAGGTACAGAATACCTACCGGAAATATTATACATTCGCGGTACTTCACGCACTTGGACATTCAATATCAGGAACTTACGTTATGCGATAAAAAAATATTAGCACATTATGTTCTGCTCATAATCCGTGGAAAAGTTATGAGATATTAAATAAATATATTTTTATCAAAATACCCTCCAAATGTTCATCCGATCATAACAATTCAATGAAAAAATATTCGGCCAAACATTTTTATAACCGTTTCATTAGAACAACAAAATAATAGGTATATAGTTGTCAAAAACAGTAGGTATATATCACAAATATACGATTATGTTCAAACTAGAATCAATTTTATCGATACACAAGTTATGATTTGACGTTCAAAACTGGCTGTTAAATTTTATAGCCCTGTATGGTATCGTAATGATAATATATAAATGTTTATATTCATAGATCCCGTGACAATTCAGTTGGCGAACAATACTCAGAAAGTTATCCAACAGTAGTGGTTTATCTATGTAATTGCATACTCCATAATCATAGAGCCATTAAATCACAGTTGGTAATGTTTGTTAGAATTCTACTTATAATACTCTAGAATAATTAAGCAGTCTGGTCACTGATAGTCATATAGGTACTAAATTGCACAGTGAGTCAGGTGATTATGAACTTAATTCCTTGAAGCGATATCTGAAGGTACTAATTAGATCCTAATTGCCAAGTATTGGATTGGACACAAATCTTCATAAGGAACAAATTATCCCCTTTGGATGGTACTAGAAGCATAATATACACAATGAGGCAAGCGTAGACTTCAGAATCGTCTTATTATTTTATAGAGGCCGACTTTACTGCCATCCCCTTCCTACTAAGAAATTACGACGTCGTTATTTACAATTTAATTATTCCCCAACTTTCGCCGCAGAAAAATAATAATATGGACATTCATACATAATCTACGCCTTACAAATCTTCGTATTCAAACAACTTTATGTTGAAAGTTTTCAATTACTAAACAACCATAAAATTAGTTTCACAGATTCTATGATAATTGCCCAGTGAATAAGTTTTTAGTAATTTAGTTTTGAACTATTGCAATGTTATAATTTAAAGTATATTATATATATATACCCAGCTGGATGCCAATAAAATGGTAATTAACGTATGAAATAGGCCAAAAGTTTGTTTAACGAAAGAACTGTTTTTTTTATAAATATTGTGAACCTTCTACAATCCCATAAAGTTGGAAAAACGATTACAAATGTCAGTATTCGTTTATACCTACAAACAATAAATTTATTCGTAGAACAAAATATACCCACTTACGTAAAACGATCTTTTAACAAATATCATTGATTCATTCGTATACCCGATAAAAAAAATAGGCCTTCCACTCCTTTCCTTAAGTGTATGAGTGTCTTATAAGAGGCAGGTGGCTGTAAAACCTCACGATAAGACAATTAACCCATTTTAAGGTCAAAGGGAAGTATACTTCTAAGATAAATATAATCTCATTTTTTGAGGATTTCTTTTACTAATAACTATTACCTATTTATTTCTGGTACAATATGAAAATATAACGTTAAATTAATCATAATTTAAACAATCTGGTGATGTTAAATCAGAAATTGTTATGATATTGTAATTTCTTAGCATTATACGGGCGAGAAACGTAAATATTGAATAAATCAAATAACTTACAACTCCAACATTCATTAAATTTAGTTTTCTTATCCAATTACATAGAAAGCAACTAGTTTTCAAAAAAATATATACGATTTTATAGGTAACCAAAAAGTACTAATTTAATAACAGTCATGGATTATCGATATTTCTAAATTATACAACACACAACACAGAAAATAAATTTCAAATAACGAATCTACGAGGATGCGCAAGAATTGATTTAAAATTTTCCATGGTTTATGATTTTCCATCGAAAAATAAAATTCATTGATTTATTCATCGATACGAGTTACATTTTGATAGAATCATTCCTGGAATATTTTTATTTGTAAAAAGATATTTTAGATGTTTCCAAATAACTCCATGATGAATCAATAAAACTTCGATAAGCCTGTTTATAATAAAAATACAAGTCGTTAAAATAAAATACAAGTAAAATAATATAGCCGAACATTTTCATTTGCTTCTTGCCAAAAAATAAAACGGTGGCGTATCTCGTATCGCATGAACGAAGTATTAAATTTCTTATAAAAAACGTTTATAATGTACCTACGTACACGCAAATAAATATGAACAAATTCACACACTCACATAATATTTCTCGATAGGTAATTTTGAAGTAAGTATATAAATAGAATTTGTTGGTATAAAACATTGTTTTATCAACTAAACATAATATCTTGTTGTTATGAACAAAGACGGAGCGTGAATATTACATATTTATCCGTTTTGTTGTTTTTTTTTTTAATTTCTTCATTGGTGTATTTAGCCAAGGGTTTAGTTTGTGTTTAGCCAATGTAATGAGTAGGTACCACGTAGGTACCTAGAACAGATTACACATCTATTTATATAGCGCTAATGTTATGGAGATTTTCGAGAGCCTGATGGCGGTGAGGGGACGGCCTGTGGTTCGATCGCACTGCTCACTTATTCGAGAATTTTTCTATTCTCAGCCAGTCTCTTCAGCTCGACGTATGAGCCACAGTTCATGTCCCTCTTCATGTTGATCCATATCTAAACTAATTTCAAAAAATTTATTCGTATTTACTAAAAGAAAGAGGATGTAGCTATCATCAAATGATTAGAAAGTTATAAATAAAAAGGAATAAATAATTTGGCCTTAGTAGTGCTCTCCAACTCCCGTACCGAGGAAGGAACATGAGGATCAGTCCTTTTTGCCATATTCAAAATTATGTTTCCATTACAAAATCGAGAAGATCATGAAATATTTCAAATTACTATTCATTTTCGAGGATCTGGCAATGGCGGAGGGGTAGAAATTTAGAGTGTAAGAAAAATCGTCAAACCTAAAAAAGTCCTCGCTGTCATTGATGTTTAGTGGACTAGAGTGATGAAAAGGTTGGAGACTTCTGGGGCTATAGTTTTAAAATAGTATAAGTATATTTAGGAATATGGGTAATTTTTTTTTCGAGAACCCACTGAAATAGATTTTGTTGTTTAGCATTTTAAACCATGGATATAGAGATAAACAATAATAAACTTGATACAATGTTAACACCAGACCATATCGATTTCATTCCAGTACTATATGAATCAATATATTTATATGTCAACCACAAAATGATCTCATTTTTCAATGCTAATATCACGAATGCTTTTTCTAAACTCTATGGACAATGAAATCACTTTATGGATCAGTGGATTACATAATAACATATTATATTATTAATTTCACAAATATTTTGCATTGAATGTGTTCATATTGTAAGTAACAAGTAAGTTACAAAAGAATATATAGTCAATTATCGTTAGACCTAATAGTGACAAATAATTTTATTATGAAAAAAGCTATGGTTTATTTTTATGATACCTTTTTTACAAAACTTAATCCTCATAAAGTATACACCTGCTTCAATAATATAAACTACAATAATGTGATCATGAGCAATTAACAAATACATAACATGCTTATATTGCTTATATAAATTATATATATATTTTTAAACAAACCCTGTTTACTTTCACGACTTTATGAAATTCGTAAAAGTAAACAATGTTTGTTTTTAAATTATTTCTTATAATTTATATAAAAATGAACTTTCACAACATTATCACCGACAAAATAGAATCTCTAAATAACGTGCTCTTCTCTATTGAATTACTTAATTTTTAAAAGTGACCTAGTTTCTCAAATGTTCCTTTCATTAGTGTTAATGTCTTTGATATAATATCATTAATTAATTATTTTTCACGTGTATTAAGCAGGAAATATAATGTTCCCATTCTAATTAAGAAATTGAAGGAATGATAAAAGTTTCCTATAACATCACCATCTTTTCCCCCTTTCAACTTTTTCTATAAAAACGATTATTACAGAGACCTCTCCCCTTTGATATGAGATTTGTTTTACTGTAGTGTCGACCTAGTTTTAGTTACTTTATGTATTAGATTACTTACACACTTCTAACTTGCAATATGTTTTACGTAGTATCAACTACGTAAAACAGTTTTTTTTTTATGGAAGTGTCTGCATGTTGTTTGTTAAACAGTTTTAAATTAATTCTACGCGCACACGGAATGCTATAGGTATAGAATATAGAAAAATAATTACAAGTTTTATTTTTTATCTTATCTTTATATTTAGAAATAATAATAATAACACTTTATTGATTAAAAAATCATGAGCAATTTTATTGGTGAGCTTATTTCCTGGAGGCAATATTTACCAGATTATAGTATCATAGCTTCGAAACATTTTTAATGATCAACCCCACTAATTTCCCATAATCTCTTTCCAATAGGCACATACTTACGTATATGGTATTCATAAGCAACCTAAAAATAAATACTTTCATAAAATTCAAAGTACCTACCTACGCAAAAGAATATTTCTATAATAATGGAAAAATCGATATTAAACTTGTCTCTGAAGTATACATAGGATATCTTATAGATCAACTTAATTTACCATAAACATCTTATATTATAGACTCGTTATATAATCGAAAGCATCCGATCGTAAAAATTTTATTAAATTATTCTCTCCCTTCCTTAAACCAGAGAAAATTATTCTGAATCTCAATTTCCCATAAAATTATGCGATGTACCCATCACACATAATAGAAACCAAACTTGAACAGTAACCTAACATCCCGAGCTTGCAAAATCCTCTGCTAAGGATGATGAAAAACTACAACAACAAATTTAAGGATGTCGACATGTTCTGCAGTAGTTCTTATACTTTTGAAGGGTGTATCTTAAGAATATTTGAGTCGTAGTAATTTCGTTCCCCTTTCCTCCTTCTCTCTTTCCATCTCATCTAAAAATTTGCAATTGCATTGTTTTGCTTTTAGCATGTAAGTTTGACATTATGTTTGTAATTGTAATTTTTGTATATACATCTGATTGTGCTTGGGCTTCCCTCTTCCTGGGACATTGTCTATCGGGCTCTTCTTGCTGTGTCTGGTGTACCTCCTGGAACTCTAAGGTTCTAGAGGTGATAATCTCGCCACTGCGTATCATAGTTTTTTTCTTACGTAAACTGATTTGTTGATTTTGTTATGTCAATGATGATGTGCAAGACGAATAAAATAAATAAATAAGGTAAAATAAACCGATACATAATACTAAATTATAATCAAGGGAATTAAGTAGATATTATTTTCTATCAAAACACCGGCAGAATAATCGTTCCTGATTTTTTTTAAATGATTTTAAAATATGTATATTATTATTATTCAATAAATGTAGGTAGGTACTACTCAATTCTATTTTTTAATAACAAAAAGCTTAGTTATAATAATATGTATTACGTATCTGACATTTCTATTCATAAAATCACGAAAACACAATTAAGTATTATACTTTGTCAATGGATCAGCTATGGAGTCAAACAAAATAATTCATAGCTTGTAATGTATATATTTAGTATTATTATTATCATCCTTTATATTTTTGCAGTACACACCAATGGATATAGAAGTATAATAAGCACCAAATATCATTTATCTAGTGAATGAACTTGTTGTTTTCAAATGGTGTGAACAGAGTTTTAGTTAGGGAAATATCATTATAATAACAACAAGCAAATAATAATGCATTCTATGTATTATATAGCCAAAAATATTAAAATTAACTATTCAAAATAATCCGTGGAATGTTATACTATTACTTAAAAAAATATACTCGGTTATTCAAAAAAATATTAATTATCTTCACACAGTTGGATTTTAATTTGGTAACCTTCTCCCACGAGTACAAAATATTTATATATAGGTATAATGAGTTTTGAAATAGGTGGTACCTTACTAAAGATTTTGATATAAACCATAGATAAAAAGCATTTCTATGTATTACACATTGGAATAGGGCTGCAATGTCACCCCTACAAAAGACATTGTAGAAGAATGGTAAAGGAGTAATGTGGGTAGGATAGTGAGGTAAAGACGAAATAATAATATTGTACTGTCTCTACATTGTAAAGGAGCCCACTTCCTCTTTCCGACATTGTGAGGGGGACGAAAGACACTGGGGTAAGGATTTTGAAGACAGTAGCAATGAGTATAAGACATAAGCAGTCCACAGAAATATTTAAAAGAAAATAATAATTCAAATGTTTTTGTGTTAACACTTTGGAAAATCAAAAATCATTTTAATATTAAAAAGATTTCACGTAAGTAGTATGACTGTGTTGTACTTGCATTACACTATCCTCGAAATACTACATCAAATTACATCTCCTGAATATCTTATTTTCTATAGCGTAAGTATGTTCATTAAATATTTACAACTAGTATTGTGAGCATGAGTTTACTTTATTTGCGCGTAAAAGTTTTGTTATAACTTCAAGTAGCTAATTCATTTTTAAATCTATTACCCATCAAGGTGCCGTGAAGGTAAAGATAGATTGATGAACTCTAAATAGAATTTTGTGAAAAAAAATACTCTCTTTCTCATCAATAAAATTTACCACATTATATAGGTATGTATATTTATATATATATCAAAATAAAATTTTAAAAACATACAAAGATTCTATAGACTAGAAACTGTGTAGACTTAAAAAGACAAAGATTGAATATTGCGAGGGTATACAACCAAAATGCACTAAGTCAGACTACAAAAATTGTCAAAAACTATTCAAGTACCTAATTAACGCTTTTCCTATGTTTGAATATTTTGTTTGCTAAGCCTAAAAGTCATTTACCAACATCATCTTAATTTAAGTTCAAATAATACTCGGCGAATTCGTATTGATCTAAACATTTTTTTTTTCATTTAACTGCCACCATGTCATCTCAAAACTAAAATGACTTAGTGCATTTTGGTTGTATACCCTCGATTGGTAATATCAAAGCACAGATCATAAAAGAAGGACGGAAAAAGAAGGAAACAAAGGAGTGATTTGAAGGAGTTTATTCGATCTGTAAAAATGACATGTTGATCATATAAATTATCTCATTTTACAGCAAACCGTACAGATAAAAAAAAACTACAATGAACTTGAACCAGAACATGAGATTAACGTTATCGTAAAATAAGATACAAAATTATTGTGTTTAGTTAATGAACTAATCTGTGTTGTTTTTTCTTTCTATTTAATTAAATTCTATCCTGCTAAACTTTTTATGCCGAATGGGAACAGGAAATGGGTAAAATTAAAATTTCACGAAATTACAGAGTAAAGAATATATTCTCTGCCTAAGAAGTTTCTTGATTGATAAATTAATCATTCTGACTTAGAGATATTTTGAATAGAACATCGGGAATATTCGATCAATCAACAAACTTTCAAAATGATCTTTTCCGTAAGTTTTCGAGTGATCTGTAAAAGGCAGATATTTTACATAAATTCAGCGATGATATTTGCCACCCATTTTTTGATTGCATGGGAAAGGCAGCTTGCATGTTTATTGCATGCAGCTGGTCTGCTGGCTACCCTACGTCTGAGATATACCGTGATGGTATAGTATGTATATTATATTTCAAGGCGTTTCTAATGTTGCATTATAAACCTTATATACTTAGAATACCTAAAAAAAATAAAAGCTTATATCTTTCAACATAAATTTTGATGCATAGTCAATGTAAACACTAATCGTCTATCATCAACAACAGACCGAGAAAAATATAAATTTAGTTTCTGTTAATCATCGTGTGTTATGCAATATTATTACTCTTTGTTCAGAAATTAACACGGACAAGATTCATCGTACGTGCAGACATAAAGAAGAATATTATTTAGAAAGGAATTTAGTTTAGAGACAAAAGATATTAAGTCAACTACTTTTATATACAAAGTGCAGAGATCACAAACATCAAAGAGAAAACTACGAACATGGAATTATGTACAAACCAAATAAAATATGAAATATGGGATTCTTAATATTTAAACTAGTGAAGTAACGGATGTATGATTTTGGATATTCGCGAATGCGAATATTTGTTGCCGACTTGCTTAAATTTCTACAATTGCTCAAACATTAAAATTTCTACCCCCCGTCGCCGAATTTTCAAAATGGTATAGGATTTTAAAATATATCAAAACTCCTCGGTTTCCTTAAAGAATATTTTCTTGCAGTACCTTTTTCTACAATATACCGGGTAAGTATCCGGTACTTTTACCGAATATCCGATACTTTATTCCCAAAATAATATTCACAAAACATTCGCATATTTTTTTTGCGAATACGAATGCGAATACTTTGAAATCTGCGAATATTCGTGAATGCGAATACGAATATTCGTTACATCACTAATTTAAACTACCTATAGTAATCTGAATACACGCTTTCGTCAACAAATTTAAAGGAAGTACACATCAAATAGTTGTTAAAAATTTATAAGGTGAGGGTTATCCCTTACGGTTTTCTACAAATTCGCTTGTCTATTTCGCTCAATAATAACCTACCTGTTTGTATTCAAATTATCCGTTCGACTTAACAATATATTATAATAATCTTGGCATAAAATAGTATTAATAGTAGCCAAAGATACGAATACAAAAAAGTTTCATAGTAGATGTAGATACGAGTAGATACACAAAGAAAGTTTCATAGTAGACATAGAAACCAATAGGTACACAAAGAATGTTTCGTAGTAGACATAGATACGAATAGATATACCTACAAAGAAAGTTTCACAGTAGATATTGGTAGATACGGGTAGATACCAAAGAATGTTTCAATAATTTTCAACTCTGTAATAAATTTGATTGTTTGAAAATATTTTAGTATTCAGTAAAGCATCACTGCAATCAAGAAAAGTAGAGTTAAAAGTTATGTCACTTTAAAATACGAGCGTGCATAATAATACTCATTGGGTATATAAAGGACACATGTAACTTCTACGGAATCTGGCATGCTTCTAAAATCGATAAGAAAATGTTGGGTAAAGTACATTCATTACAATTAGTAACTTTAGATACACAAAAAATTTTTGCCAAAATTTAGGTATCCCTGAATCCTGACGTCACATTTATTATAGCCGTTACATCATCGACCATCTAGAGATGTCAACTACTCATCCCACTAGAAGGAAATGTACAATGAATAGACTATAGAACATAGAATGAGGGAAATGGAAGAGAGGAATAAAATAATACGCAAACCAACACTGCTAACTCTGTAAGAGAATACAATGTATTATTTGAATTTGTTAGTAACGAATTTATTCTTAATTCATATTTTATAGACAAGGCTCAAGAGCGGGAGATACTTAGCTTTGAAAACAAGTGTCTTAGAAGGATTTTGGATGTCAAATGGTATGAACATGTTACAAATGATGCTGTGCGCCGGCGCACCCAGCAGAGACCTGTAATCTCCGTAATAAAGGAGAGACGATGGTCCTGGCTGGGACATGTTTTGAGAATGCCTAATGATAGTTGGCCAAAAAGAGCACTGTTCTTCCGTCCGCAAGGGTTCCGTTGGCCGGGGCGTCCCTCTTTCACAATACACTGTTCCTATGACAACGATATCAGAGCGCAGGGAATGTCGTGGAAAGAGGTAACGCAATTGGCGCAGAGACGCTCTGAATGGAGGAGGCTGGTTTCTGCCCTGTGCTCCCGAGAGGAGCGTTGAGGGCGAGATGATGATTTTATAGACAAAAGAAAATTATACCTAAGAAAGATACGTACTGAAATTCCCTATATTAAAAATATATATTTTGGTAAAATTTTGTAAATATTTCCTTTTGGCAAATTGTTGCTAAATATTCAAAATATATTTTACTATTGTCGAGTCTCGAAAACGCTTAGGTATTTACGACGAGTATTTATCCTCGTTATCTATCAAAAAATAAGTAGGTAATACTGAGTTTTTTTGTGTATAGTTAGTACCCATAACACAAGATTCAAGCTTAGTTTGGGACTAGCTTGATCTGTGTGAATTGTCCATGCACGTTATATTGTTATATAGTGAAAAAAAATACAACGAAATTTATACAGTTCTTCCTAAGTTTATGCATAAAATTTATTAAAAACTATGTATGTGATAAAATATCTACAAAATATACTGTTTCAACAGAATCTCATTCACAACTCAACTAAATTGAAATTATTTACTGATTTTGTATTACGTGCATTGAACAAACTATACTTTCGCAATGTAGCTTAGCTTTTGTACATGCATTTCAAGGGAACCCCATTGAAATTCATTCCCCTAATTTATAACCAAAATATTTCTTAGACTAAAAACAGGTTGTGTGCTACATTGAGTGCATCGAGAAGATTTAAGTAATTGATGAAGAATTACATTATTTAGTATACATCTTTAAATACATTTGTTAAAATAATAATTAAGCCTTAAAGATCTGGTGAACTAAGATCTGTATAGGTTTATATCTACATATTTAATAAATGCAGAAACACAACACCTATTCTGCAAATCCAATCTGCATATTCCGGTGACGGGCCGTGTCTCGTCCCATATGCAAAGGCAAGAGCCAAGTCTCTGCCCGACTGTACGCAGTGAAATGGAGTAAAACCTTCACCTCATATTTAATAAACTACCTACTCGAAGAATGATTTTAATGTAAAACTCGTGTTACTATATTTAGTTTATTTTTAAAACACTTTATGTAATGACAACATACTTGCTAAAACATTTCCTATCTATAATCTGAGAATGAATTCCCAAAACTGAATCACAAAACAAAAGAACGGAAAATTACCTTAAATCATTGTATTGATTGAGTTGACGTTAATTTTCTAAAATTCTAAATAAATAGATTTAAAAAAAACACACACAAATGGTTAAATTTTACTAATTTTTAATAATTGAACCCTGGTTTCTCGGGTCAGACTGTCAAACATCTCATTAGTATAAAAGCTTTCAATTCATAGAATGCGGGATAAACCAAAATCTCCACAAATACGACGCAAATAATAAAATAATAATAGAAAAGTACAAGATAATAATATAATATTAATCTTTATTCGGAATTTCATACATAGAAGGCAGTGCATAGTGGTGTCAGTGAGTCTGATATTTTGGCGAGGGTGCACCCAGTAAATTCGTATCCCTTGTGAAATGACGTTTGGAACATGGCAGGGGGTTAATTCCTCCCTCGCATTGAGCACCTACCCCTTGTTGCCATAACTACGCTCTAATATACATCTACACTAGGTAGATAGAAACGGACATTATTTAATAAATACCTGCGAATCTCAAATCCACTATTCCGCCCACGAGTAATAATTATTGCATAATAGGAACAACAGAAGCGTTTAAATACCAAACTGAAAAACAATGAACTTAATATACCTACGAACCTAAATGAAGTTTTAGCATGTTTGGTAATGAGATACTTTAATAAAATTGCTATCGTCTTTATTAATCTGGAATCTGTATACAAATTTCCTGCATTCCACTATACCTATTGAAATTATTCAAAATACATAGTATAGTACAGTAGTGATATACATATTATACAATAATACATACATACATAGACAACTCACACAGATCGAGCTAGTCCCAAACTAAGATGAATCTTGTATTATGGGTACTAACGCGACGATACATATATATACAATGCACTACACACATATACATGTAACACCCAGACCCAGGACAATTTGAAAAAGGTCATTTTTCACTTTGCCCTGGCCGGGAATCGAACCCGGGACCTCGTGACTCAAAGGCAAGAGCGTTACCTCCACGCCACACCGGCCGACATGCTATTGTAGAAATACAAATAGCTTCGATGTCTCAAAATCTAATAAACACGTGTAATAAGAATGAAACCAATCTTCACATATTATGTACCGTTTTTGATATTTATGTACCTATTGGCTATCCCCAGGGGTTCTCCTACGCCAAGGGCCATTAACGCATATGCGTTTAATAGTGGAACTCTATATAAGCACTATAGTTCACAATACATTATTACATTGTGTTTCTACACAAGGTCATTAAATTTGTTCCAATGACCTCCTTCCTCCTATTACCTATATAATTTGATTATTGTTATATACATAGGTACTTGCTCTTCAATCAACCAGATTTTGATGGGACGAATGTCAATAAAACTGATAATCCATATACATAATATGTATATGGATTGTACATATTATGTAATGTACATTAAATAATTAAATTCATGTATAGTACATAATACATGAATTTAATTATTTAATGTACAAATAAAACATTGTAAACTCACCTTTTCATCCGAACTGATTTGCATTCGAGTATCAGGCAAAAATATTTATTTATTTATTCTTTACTGTAGGTACGTTGATTACTAGCGATTTTAGATAGAAATAATACATGTATATTAAATACCTACAATAAATATACAGAGGAAAAGTTTTTCACAGACGCGTGAATTCTTCCAACTAACCCAAATAGATAGGTAATTAACGTATTATGAAGGAACCTAAGTGAATAAATTTTAGTATAATCCAACATTAGGTATTATTATATGCTTTCATATAAACTAATTGAAAATGGAAAGTTTGTATGTTAAGTTGTGTAATATTTAATATCATCGACAAATTATTATCTCACGACTTTCTTAAAAGGGCGCAAATAATAAATGAATATAATGAAAAGGAAACTTTTAAAAGGTACTGAATGAGTTGATACTTTACTTTATATGAATTTCGCGTAAAAAATTATTAGCAAATAAAATATTTTGCAAAAGCTTTTTTGATAACATAGTCAAGATAAACTTTTTAAAGCACAAGTCCATTACATAACAAATTACTCAATAGTTCGAAAATGTTTTCCGGTTAAGAAATATAGGTACTCTGCCAAATAAAATTACGTAAGAGAATATATTATCATTCATTGATATAATGAAAACAAAATTGTTTTTGGTTTTACTACGATCGTAGTAAAACCAAAAACAATTTTGTTTTCATTATATCAATATAATGGAGTTTTACAAAATCAACGTCGACTCAATCAATATTATTATCATTCATGTTGTTTTATTACACATATTGTAAGAAATGCAAAAAAGATTAAACACTTTTAGAAACTATGTATATATATATAATGTTACTGGTTAAAGGCAAGTTATGAACTAACTTGAGGACCGGTGGAATGCCTATGAATAAAAAATAATAAAAAATAACTAACTTGAGGAGACATCATAAATATTGCAGCGATTTAATACACAAAACTGAGTTCCCGAGACAGTGAGAAATTACAAAATTCAATGGTAAAAAATTACTAAAACTTATATTTAGAAGCAATAGGGTCGTGTAAAACTATAATTATTCGAGTCTATCATATTTATATAATATTCTGGAATGCTGAACCTTTTCACTACAGTGTAATTATTATTACACCGTATTAAGATAATTGTGTGACATTTCAGCGCCAAATGTATGATTATAGTGAGTTATGAAATTTATTAAAATTTTAGTCCTGAAAACAATATCCCCAGAGTCAAACCGCTCGAAATCGACCACCCAAACATTAATTGCTACAAATGGGTTTTATATAACATAATATTTAAAAGCTAATTTGAATCGGTTAGTCAAGAAAATGAACAAGTACCCTGTTTTTAGAATTTGAAATATAAAAACTAAGCTTATTTGTGATAAAAAAAAAACTTACATTGGATGTATTATGTCAAAAAAAACAGTTATGTAAAATTACAAAAATAGATTATTGGATCATTTTTTAAAAATAGTTTTATGTTTAATTTGATCTGCGTGACTAATCGACTGTCCAGTTCCATAACTCAGCGAGTCGAAATGTCATACATTCGAGAAATCGACATTTTCCATAACTCGAAATGTCATACATTCGAGAAATCGTCATTTTTGTAATTTTTTATTTATATTATGCTTTAAAAATACTACAGAAAGTGAAAAATACTAAATAATAATCGCGCTGTTAGAGGCATGTTCTCTTTCTCCGTTCAATAGTTAAACAATCCGAAATATTTGTTTGTGGAATAAAAAATAGGTGCATTTTTTTCATAAGCTAAATATTAAATATAAAATATAAAGGGAACCGTGTATTTTTGATAATTATTTGTTTGTGGCATCGATAGAGTGGAGTTGATTACATCTATTACCAATCAAATCAAAATTTTCGAATATTTCGACTTGAGTTGTGGAACTGTAGGGTTACTCTTGACAAAACTAAACACGATCTTAATCTAGTCTTGATCTTGATCATACGACGCACGAAGGGACTATGGTCAAAAACACCGCGTTACCACTAACGCGCGATCGGGTTGCGTGTATTTTTGGCCAATAGTCACTTCGTGCGTCGTATGATCAAGATCAAGACTAGATTAAGATCGTGTTTAGTTTTGTCAAGAGTAGCCCTGCTGGACAGCCGACTTCTTCTTAAATAACCGATTAAATTTATTTATTTAACAACATATACGGCACAAGGCCATTAAACATATACAAAAAATCATATTTAGTTCGATGCAATACAACAATTATTTCAAACGCAGTCACATTTTTTACTTATCACACACACACACACACACACACACACACACACACACACACACACACACACACACACACACACACACACACACACACATAACTATACAATGCAGCAATATAAAACTATAGCACCCGCCAGTATACAAACAACAACTTTACAATTACAACAACTTTATTATCGAAAAAATAAAACAGGTGTTTTATTCTACTAAAGATTATATTTTGTGAGAGAGACGTCTTTCGTCTTATGAGGACATTGTCAATCCATTGACAATGTCCTCATAAGACGAAAGACGTCTCTCTCACAAAATATAATCTTTAGTAGAATAAAACACCTGTTTTGTTTTTTCGATATGGAATTCTACTACCTTAACACCGACACAGTGAATAACTTTATTATGTTGATCTTATTTTAATGCATTTTTCTATAAAATTGTATGTATTATAATCAATGTACAGTAAAGTATAGAATGAATAAATAAATAAATAAATAATTTTTAATCCTATAGAATGATTATTATATTATTCACAGTTATGATCAGATATTCTTATAATAAATTACATGAGATGAAATGTTCCTTTGAAGATGATAATACATTTTTTTATGAAAAAAATGCATCTTATTTCAGAATTATCCCTCTTGCATCTATGCGGTGTACCACCTGTTTTGAAATATATCATAAAAGTTCAGTGATATGTTACAACTAGATTCGCAATGTCATACAAATATTCTCTAAAAATGTGTACCCACCCGTCGAGGTACAATACCTGAGTAATATATATTCATCTCTTTTCTTATGTATATATTCATCTCTATCTACCGGCCTTTGTCGTCTGTAATAATCCCCATTCTCATATTGTCTATCTCTTGTTATCTACAAACAATTTATATGTGTGTCGCTTTTTTTCAAACTAAAAACTGCGGCACCAAGGACCGCAAAGAGATTTTATTGATAGTACATGTTTGAGATTCATATTGCAAATCTAGGTATAACATATCACTGTAAAAGTTTAACATTTTTCCATCAGTATCATCTATGATTAAGTAGGTACATTATAAGATCACCTGCGTAGTGATCTTATAATGTTTACTATGAAAAAAAGGACTTTAAATTCTGTTATATTATTTAGTAACTACGGCACATACTCGTAATAAATTTTCAAACTCGATTTACAATTTGGTTATCTAAGAAAAATAAATGTAATCCAATATTGACATAAAAGTAAATAACAAAATAAATAAAACTTTATTGGTATCCAAATGTGTAGAATATAAGTAAAGTTCTACAGAGAATACCAAAAGGCGGGCTTATCGCACATCCGATTTCTTCCAGCCAACCCGTGAAGTAGAGCTTTTTCGAGCAAACTTGTGCAAAATCAATTGGTGTTCTGGAACTGAAATCATTCTTATTATTTCTACAGAAGAAAGTACCTACCTACATAAAATTACAGCATAAATCTATCGTTACAGTTATCGTTGTAAAAAGTAGTACCTACGTCCTTACCTATATATCCACAAAGAACTAGGCCACATATCTGAAACAGGGTACACCAGACCACTAATATCCTCATTGAACATGGCAGTTGGTACAACTTGTTAGTACAAGCTACATCCGTAGATCCTCTTTGTCCACATCTCTCCAAAATCATTTTATTTCATTTTTATATTTACCAGCAATGCTTAATAAAAGCTTTAAATTTATAATATTTTTAACAATTTCACATTTGCACTTAATTCAACATATTAATAAATATTTCTTATTAAACAATACTACGAACATACATTTCAAATTTAAATATTGTTTTTACAATTTATAAACAAAGTTCGATTTTTGAAATCCATCGTGAATATAGGTACTGCTACAGTTTTACTGCTGAATCTATGATACTGAAAAGTAGATGTGAAACTTTGCACTCGATTCAATAAAATTATGTTTATTTAATAAAGCTTCATTAAATTAATCAGCTTACACCTTCGCAATGTAGGAGTTTAATTATCCTTCATATCAGATTACAGTTTACTTATTATTTAGTTTTTTAACAGTTCAAAGTATCTATTAAAGATAAGGTTTAATGATGATCCGATATAAAGCGGATAATCCTTGGTATAAGTGGACTTACATCAGATGAACAAATATTATGTAAATTCGCTGAAATGTATCAAAATTAATTGTAAATAAATCATTCTTAATAGAAATATTAATTATATGTAATGTTATGTAAGCGAATTAATACGTACAACAAGAAGTTGATAATGCTAATACTTTTAAATTTAGTTCAATGAGGCTTTTTTTAACCGTAAATTAAAATACTTGAACAAAATCTATTATTACCTACTATAATAAACAAAAAATTAAAAACTCGAACACGCGCCGCGAGGAAAATTCGTTACAGAGCGCAGTTAAACCACAGGCACCCTCACGCGACCAATACAGAAACAAAACTAAATAATAAAACATAGGATATAATAGAAGTTGTGTATTATATTCAGGTTATACTGTGTGGATGACTGAGGTAGGTACTCCTCCCATTCAAGTACACAACCATGCAACGCACACCACCACTAATTCTACGTAGATACTACAATGTAATAATAAATACATATTCACCATTGTATCTGGACTATTTAGAAACAGCGTTTACATCGATATTACAAAATCCTTCATTGTTTTATAAATCATGGTGGTCTTCTTTTTTCTTACGATCTAAGCCTAATAATTTTGCAACTAAAAGAAAACACGTACAAAATATCGATTGAGGAAATAGGCTTTTCTGATTAGATTATTATTGTTTTTGTTGGTTGACATAAGAAATATTCTGTGAAGGACATTATCATGATAAAGTAGGTACTTACCTAATGGTATAATACAAACCTCGGTAATACTATATTGATTCTTGAGATATATCTAATAAATCTTATGTAGGTATGTCTTTACTCAAATATTTTCCTTCACATGTTCATATTAATGTGAACATAGAAGAACTTACTAGGTATACCTAAGAAGCTTAATATACCTAAGAACAAAATTTTGACACTAGCTATAAGGATGTGCTGTTACGAAATAAAATTGTTGCAGCCTGCAATAAAATAACAAAATAAATCAAACTTTTATTTATTCTTCTTCTTCTCAAAGTGCCATGTCAGATCCCCCCGATGTCGGCTATCAACCTGGCGTAGGCCTCTCTGTCCTGTGCCAGCCGGAACAGCTCTTCCACCCTCCGAACTCGGGTCCACTCTCGGATATTTCTCAGCCAGGACATCTGCCGCCTTCCTAAATCTCGACTACCCTCAATTTTTTTTTTATTACTCAATATTAATTTTTAACAAAAATATAAGTCGAATTTGTTCTCTTTTATGAATAATGTCGTGATTGATAACTTGTGTATTTTGCACTACGAATACGGTACGTGAGCTATACACATTGGCATTTAATTAAAACAATACCTACGTAAATAAAAAAGAAATATTGCCGGTAGCTTGGGTTAGTTGGAAGATATCGCATCCCTGCGATAAACTCGCCCATTGTGCGAAATATTTGTATATACAATGTTGTTATCTAATTATTTTTGTTTAAATATTTGTTACGATAAAGTTTATTATTATTATAGTTTAACATTTACAATATTTACATAAATTATATTTTTGGTATTTCGTGGGACCTTGAATACCTATATATTCCTATTATGTATTTTCTACTAAATTGTTTTCCAATATTAGTAGTTGTTATGTACAATATGATGTATATTATACAATAATTATGTTCTTTGAATTTTAAAAGTTAGAAATTCATTATTGAGAAAGATGGAAAATAAATCAAACAAATCAAGAATGTGTAATAAATTATTGTAATTAACCCTCGGAATGAACCCAGGTTCGAGATTCCAACCAAAACATGTATCACGCCATCTCTGTATAACTAGCAAAGAGTTATTAGTTGTCAAACACAACAATTAAAAATAATTTCGGAAAATGAACTTTTATGAAACTTTAATAAATGAATATTAGTTTTTAAAAATATGTATGTAATTAATTAATTATAAATTGTTTATTTTTTGTTCTCAGAAGTTTAGTAGCAACCAGCGTGACCAGATTTGGTAGTTTCCTACTTTTTTGGTAGTTTTCGAGTTCGAGGCAGCAATGTTTAGTAGTTTTAAATAATTTAGTAGATTTTGGTAGTTTTTATAGCATCTGGTTTTTTTTTTTAATCGGTAAATAAAGTATCGGATCGGGTATTAATGGAAAAATATTCGAAACTTAATGATTCGAGTAAATATTCTTAAAGAAAACCGAGAAGTTTTTATATCTACTATTTCAAATACCTATAGGGGGGGAGGATAGAAAATTAAGCACGTATGTACATTTTTCGTTCGGTATGAAAGTATCCGGTATTGACATAAACAACAGTTGGTACAAATACCCGTTGCATTTGGTCACACTGGTAGCAAGTTAGCAACACTGTTCCCTTCTGTCAAATAGTCGATTCAAAATGGCTGGTGTTTTGACTAGGTTTAGTGGTGTTCCTCGTAATTTTGGTAAATTTGTACATTTATTTTGATATGTTAATTGAAATTCGTGTACACCGGTATCTTTTATTACATAAAGTATTTAAATAGTAGGCCTTAATAGCGTTATATTAAGTTAGGAACATATTAATCTCTTACATAATTTGTTTGGCAGTATGTGTCTCATTTGTATTTTGAGTGACGTTTATTCCTTTTAAATTGTCTACAAATATTGCTGCGCATTTTAATTTATACGTATATCGACGTCCTGCATTTAAACATCTTACAGATTATCATTGTAAATTCAAAACATACATCTATTGTGAGGCTTCAAAATATTAATTTTATCGGTTTGTTAGAAATGGGAAGGATATTAATTTTATCGGTTTGTTAGAAATTGGAAGGATATTACTGTCATCGATCATCAACAATGCTAGCTTACGATTGGTTCACAAAGGCATCAAATTGACAGATCCCTTGCAGTGATCTTTTTCGGAAATGGTGCCACATACACTGCCTAGTTATTATAATTATCAGGTTAATGTTGCTATTTCATATAAATACTGCTTTTAAATATTTTTCATTAAGATAATTTAAGTTATAAGTAAATTTATTCAGATATATGTTATGTTTTATCATTCACAGCTCATATTTTCTTTTAATAATTGCAGTGTCTCCAGCATGTATGGTGATCAATGTAAGACACAATCAGACTAAAACAGTATTTGGTCCTTTGGCGGATCAAGACAGGATCTTTACTAACCTCTATGGAAGGCATGATTGGAGGTTGAAGGGAGCAGTGAAGAGGGGGGACTGGTATAAGACCAAGGAGATTCTCGTCAAAGGGTCAGACTGGATCATAAGTAAGAATACTTTTTACTTATAAAGCTATTCCTGTCCACTGCTGAACATACGCCTCCCCAATATATCTCTGCGATTAGTCACTATTGATCATTCTAATGTTAATCAGAAGGTTACATAGGTCAAATACTTCATATAAAAAACTGTCGTAGATTTTTTAAATGATTCTGTTGTTTACAGATGAAATTAAAACTTCTGGTCTCCGTGGAAGAGGTGGTGCTGGTTTTCCCTCTGGAATGAAATGGTCCTTTATGAACAAACCATCAGATGGCCGCCCAAAATACTTGGTAGTAAATGCTGATGAGGGAGAACCGGGCACGTGCAAGGATCGTGAGATCATGCGACACGACCCACACAAGCTGGTGGAAGGATGTCTCATTGCTGGGAGAGCTATGGGAGCCAAGGCTGCCTATATTTATATCAGAGGAGAGTTCTACAATGAAGCTAGTAATATGCAAGTTGCAATCGCTGAGGTAAATATAAGAAATTTATAGTTGTCTCTATTTTAGAGGATTATCTAAACATGAGTTTTTGAATTAGAACAGAAATTAAAATTTACTCTACAGCTTTTTAGTTTCATTCATTACTAGTGGGAAGTAGCTATCTATATTACTTATGATGATAATTTATTGTTTACATCATTAACAATTTTACCTATGTAGAAATTTGGAATGTATGTACCAAAAAAACTTAATTTTCACTGTAATATTATATTAAGTTAATTGGTAAATAAATACTAATGTTCTCAATGCCAAGTGCTTTCGTCTTGCAGCATCCTCAGGGCAAGAGTTACTTAAAACTAAAGGATGAAACAAACTAATTAGCATTGTACAGTCTAATGGTTGTAAGGATTTTCAAACTTCTTTAAAATAAAATTGTAGTGTTTAATTTAGTTTTGTTAGAATGTTTATCCCAGACTTTGATATAATGAATCTCTATCTTGTAGGAATCTCTAATATAAGTCCATTTGTCGCGGGTTTTTACTTAATGCCTCTAAAACACAAGCCATTGTTACAGTAATTACAAAACAATTACATTGGCAGTAATTACAAAATTATGAAATTTTCAACAGTCACCCTTTCGCACCTTACCCTTTGGAAGTCTAAGATCCTATTTATAAAATTGGTCAAAAATCTGAGTGTCATATTTGATTAAAATCTTTCAGATAAATCTTATCAAGGAGGTAAGTTGCCAAATCTTCTACAGATTACACTATTTCAAATTATTGCAATGCTTCCTTCCGAGTGAAATTAAGCAAATAATAGTCTCAACCTCTCTACTAACAATACTCTTCTGTGCAAACTGCACTTACCTAGATATCACGGAAGAACTCAGTGCTAAACTAGATTAGCTGCAGAATACTTGCATTCGTTATATCTTTGGTTAGAGGAAATATGACCAAATCTCTTGATTACGTATGAAACACAAATGGCCATCATTCAAGGAATACCGCGACTTTTTGCACACATTTTGTACTTCCATTTTAACATCCTCGGGTTTGAAGCTCCTCAATATTTCTTAGAAATATTTGTTCCCCTTTCCTCCCATGTCTATCGTTAAGATCCCAATATAATTGTCTTCTAGAATTTCCACTTCACAGTACATCTTTTTACTCAACAATCTCATAAAGTTAAATCCCACCGTCAATCTCTCACAAATAATCCACCACATCTTTAATAGTAGAGAGTACTCACTTTCCAACATGCATATTCGTATAGGGTTATAGTTGTGAAAGATTACGTTTTATGTTGTAACTCTATATAGGTATTTTCGTTTAATGTCCTATTATTTTTTATTTTTGTTTTATGTTCTTCTTTTTTGTACTTCATCTAAACTCACTTTATACTGAAACATGTTTATCAAACATTTTATTAGGTTTTTTGGAAAACGTTATCTCAGGGTAATTATGTCTGTCTTTAGTACAAATTTATTTTAACAATAAATTGTTTATTATTATTCTTATTTATGATATAAAATATTGATTTGGTTTTCAATTATCTTTAAAGAAAAACTTGAATCAAAATTGTGTGAATACAAATTTTAATTTATTTGTTTTTTTATCAAAATAAATAAGTAGTACTTCAGCGATTTTTGAAAAAGTTTGTGCTTCTTTACAGTGGTGTTTACTTATCCTATTTATGAGTTTCTCAACATTTCCAGTGCATTTATTGTATTTGATTTTATGTTTTTACAGGCGTATCAAGCAGGACTTTTGGGAAAAAATGCCTGTGGCTCAGGTTATGATTTTGATGTATTCATGCATCGTGGAGCTGGAGCTTACATCTGTGGTGAAGAAACTGCTCTCATAGAATCAATTGAAGGCAAACAGGGCAAACCAAGGCTAAAGCCTCCGTTCCCAGCTGATGTTGGAGTTTTTGGATGTCCTACAACTGTCACCAACGTAGAAACAGTGGCTGTGGCCCCTGTAAGCATATCTTAATACATTTTTAAATAATATTTTCTGTATTCTATAAAATTGTCATTACAACAAAAATTTTCATAATTATAGACAATTTGTCGTCGTGGTGGAACATGGTTTGCATCATTTGGTCGCATCCGTAACTCAGGTACAAAGCTCTACAACATATCTGGACATGTGAATACACCCTGTACTGTGGAAGAAGAAATGGGTATAACTTTGAAAGAGCTAATTGAGAGACATGCTGGAGGAGTAATAGGAGGATGGGACAATCTGTTGGCTGTGATACCTGGAGGCTCCTCAACACCACTTATCCCTAAAGAGTAATAAATATTCTGTTAATAATAATATGACAATATTTATATAGCGCCGTATTATAATAATATCGCTTCAAGGGTGTTTTGCAACACCTAGGATCAACATCCACATTCATTAATAAAAGCACATATTATCAGTTAAAAAATTGTCATCAGAAAGATAAAATAAGAGTACAATTAATTAAATAATAAAAATAACAACAAATATAAATTAATACTTTATTCAATCAATCAATATCAATGTACAAACGTTGAGACAATTTATCACCAATTGGCTACAATTAAGTTGCAGCAGCCTCACTAGGTTGCCCTGTATCGAGGCAACAGAATAATAATATTTATTTTATTTTATTTTTATTTAAATAATTTTATAAAATTATAAAATTTACAGTATTTTATAATTTAAAAACACAATTAATTAACTATTTTCTACAATCTTATTCAATATACTGTAATTATAATCTATACTTAACATACTATTGTAACTAATACATAGAGAAACTAAGTTGCATCTTGGTCAAAACTTGTCCTTCACATACTGAATACTATGTAATAAAATCAAAATATATATAGTACACTAAGGATCAATGTACAGATTATTTTATGTTTCCACAATACAAAAACATTGTGCAAAATCCAATTAGTGCCTTTCTCATTTCTTCCAATAGAATTATCTTCAATTAACACTACAGTGCTCGCGTGGGTGACATGTGTCACCCACTATGTAAAATTGATAAATAATTTCTGAACGCACTGCGATACAGTGCTGTTCTTTTAGATATTCCTCAAATATGAGATATACTTCCCATCAGCAGCACAACAGTCGTCACAGCGCATTTACAGCTGCGCAATATAGCAACTAAGTTCCTGGGTGACGCATGTGCCCCGCGCGAGCTCTCGAGAAACGAAATATCACGAGTGAAATACATACTTATTTTGTACGAAAGTTGTTATTTTCCCAATAGCGATGATATTATGATTGAATAGTAAGGATATAATATAAAACATTATAATGAGACAAGTTTTTTTGATAATTTAGAATGTTCCTATAGTTCAAAACGGTGCTGATCTCAACAAGTCCAAAATATGTTATTTTTATAGAATTTATGTTGACCTTTAACTGTATATGGTAAAGATAAAGCTGATGTATAATATAATAACTTGTTTTTATGAATACCGTTAAATTTAATACTTAAAATTTCTTATGGTAATGTGTAACACATGTGCCCCGCGCGAGCACTCAATGAGTACTTGAAGGTGCGAGTACTGTAGTGTTAAGATTATCTAACTGGTAATTTGTACCCTCATCATCTGAGCAGATCTGATGTATATTTTTAGTGAGGCTATTAATTGTAGTATTTTTTATAAATAATATGTTACATTTAGTATCATTTGTTTTCAGTGTGTGCACAGATGTAATGATGGACTTTGATGGTCTGGTAGCTGCTCAAACATCTCTTGGCACTGCTGCTGTGATAGTAATGAATGCTCAGACAGATATAGTTAAGGCCGTTGCCCGTCTTATTATGTTCTACAAACACGAGTCCTGTGGACAGTGCACTCCTTGCAGGGAGGGTATCTCATGGATGAATAAAATTATTTACAGGTAGGCTTACAATAACGTTTCATCGTTTTTATCTAAGTATATAGATTTTTAATCCTTTGTTTTTTTTATACATTGTTTCACAAGAATGACAGACATTTCTGTTTGAATCAAATGTTTTCTAGTACAGTTCTTGTAATTGTGATTCATTTATTATTTTCAGAATGGTAGATGGTAATGCTAAACCAGAAGAAATTCAAATGTTATGGGAAATCTCAAAACAAATTGAGGGTAAATATATTTTTTAATAAAATCCAATAAAAATGTAATTTTGTGTAATATATCTATTTACTTTGTAATCATGGTCTTTGCAGGACACACTATCTGTGCTTTGGGTGATGGAGCTGCTTGGCCAGTTCAGGGACTCATCAGACACTTCAAACCTGAAATAGAACGTCGTATGAAAGTTTTCGAAGAGACAAATCAATCTCAAGATCAGAAGCAGCTTAACCAGGCTTCAGCACATTAAATTAAATTTCTTGTTTCATAGGCGAAATTTTAATTTTATTTGAACTCTGCTTACTTTCTTAACGACATTCTCAATAAAACTTATTTTTTATAAAGGTTAAAATATTATAATGAATATTGTTATTTAAATTTCACATTTGATTGATTTGAATTAGAAATTTAAACAATGTTCTCGAACATGAGATTTAGTATATTTAATAAAGTTTCCGTAGATTGCCATCAACAATCTTAGGACTTATCATCCTAATCAGTTCATATATTTTTTTTTCTAAATTTTAAAACCAAACTTCAGTCAAGACTATATCATATTTTATATTTTCCATTTTTTATTTATGTATATAATAACCAAATAATTTGTAAATAGTGTATGTTGGCATATCTCACAGTCGACAAGAAGTTAATAAATATTATGAATGAATTACGTAGAAGATTAAAATAATATATCATTTATACTAATGTTTTTATTTTAGCCTGTTTTGGATATACATATAGTATCCAATTGTGTTACATATGAATTAGCCAGAAAAGCAATATCTGCGGCCCACCAGCGAATTTTATAATATAAAGAAAAATGACAATACCAGTGATAATTGGATATTCTGTAACAGGGTTGTAACGGATGTCCACATCCGCATCCGCATGAATTTTGACATCCGTATCCTCATTCGCATCCGCAACTTATATTTTAAGAGATCCGCATCCTCAAAAATCTTTGAGGATATGATGAGGATGTCAATTTTTTCGTCGTCCATATAAAAAAAAACTTCATTGTCATAGAATAGGTACATTTCTAAAATAAAAATATCAAAAATATATTTTACTAATTCTATCCTGGTTGATGTAGCAGGCATGCCAATTCAAACATGTGCAACACATTTGCAACATGTGCAACACATCTGACAGAAGGGGTGTGAGGAAGCGCGGACGTCCAAGAACCACGTGGACCAAATTCTTAAGGACGGATGCGTGCTGAGTAAGAGAAATCGGCGTGCATGTATGAGAAACTGGATGAATGTAGAGGAAGCGAAAGAAGTATGTAAGGATAGATCTATATGGCATTCCGTTCTCTCTGCCTACCCCTCCTGGGACATGGCGTGAGGGTATAGTATAGTAGTATAGTATAGCAACACATTTGCGCAATATTCTGGAGTATGAGATTTTGTTTGGTAAAAGATAGACCAAACCAGATGATTTATTGGGGTGTTAAATATACCAGGATCTTAAGATCTATTGTACTCCATACCAGATGTAGTAAAACATTACATTATATTATAACTGGACATATATTACCCCAAATCCTTTTGTTTTCGAGAGATTCTCTTGTTTTTTTTTTAGATTAGAAGTGTTTTTTAAACTTTAGAGAACAATAAATCGTCCAGTAGTAATTTTGAATTCGGAAATAATCATAAACATACATATAGTATTGTAGTCCAGTTATTATAATACCTACTATTTTTTGTGTAGGTACTACGTTACCGACATTATCACGTTTGGCTCGGGAGTATCTGACAAAGACTTAGTTTTTACATGTCCTGCAAAAAGGCAAGTATTCATAAAATATCCCATATAAAACATTCAATATTTTCAATTCGATAATGAGGATTCAATTCAATTCATGCTGTTAGCTCTTGTTGGCACGGAGAAGACTACTTACATGTGTATTACATAGGGAAAGTCCACTGATTATACTACTTATAGGAAATGCCATGATGATTCCAATGAATGTCGTTACCTATTCTCACTCATTTCTGTAAGAGTCTCTTGTATGCCTTTAATAGCACATAGGATATACTATTACTACTGCTATTATTTGGTGTAGCCAGCGGACCAAATGAAATGATCAATTCTTTATAATGTTCGTTTTACGTCATTAGTAATATAGATTTATAATACCTGAAGTAAATCTGATTCAATATAAATTAAAATGAATAACTTTGGAGTACTCAGTAAAGAATAGGTATCCCACTCTTTGTAAATTTTTCTGATAAAGTCGATTGTGTGATAAGACAAGAAGATCTTCAATTCAGTGACACCCATTCTGAATATCTTATTTTTTATTACCACAGATCACAGAGAAGACAATCTGCATGTTAATTACTTGCAATTAGTCCGTTGGCTACCCCACTTGTGGGATATGCCGTGTTGGTGTGTTAGTAGTATAATGAAATACTCAAATGTTCATAGCTTTTTGAATTTAGCATAAACCCAGACTAATTTGTATGTAAACTTAATAAAATCATTATTATCGTTACACTACCAAAGTCCTAATATGTCATTGTTCAATATATTGTGACTTTCAAATAAGTGTTATTTTTCCAATTTTTTTCTGCGGTCATTTTTTATCACGCTACAGTTCATCATGAAATCAAATCCTTACAAAAATTATTATAACTTTTTAGTTTAGAAAAAGTAAGTAAATATATTCTAATAATTGGTTGTAATGGGTTTATATCAAAAAATACAAATAGAAATACCAAAACCTTATAAAAAAAAATGAAAAATGTTGCATGGAGTAAGTAATGTTCCAAGTTTTGATATTTTTTTAGTCATAGATATCTATTTGAGAAAACAACGAATTTTAGCTTTCCCAAGAAGTATCAAGTATTAAAAAAAATACTCATTATTTTTTCATGTTTAAAATAAAGATATATCCGCATCCTCATAACGGTGTCACCCCAGATCCGCAAAGCGACATCCGTTACAACCCTATTCTGTAAGTCTACCCAAGTGGCCCCCTGTTCCCTATGAGTCTGTGTATCTCTGTTTTGAATACACAATGGTTTGAGTCTTCAATATGGTTTGCGTCTTGATTTCATTTTTACTACAAGTTTATAGATGGCAGTACAATATGGTTTTCAAGGTTAATCATTACTTAACACCCCAGAATGCTTTGTCTATTCAGCGTGTGGCGGCGCTAGTAATATATTTTGAAAGCTGCGGTCGTTTTAAGCCCACACCAATTTTGTAAGTGTAAATTTTTATAAGTTTGATTTTCATAATTCACTCAATTTCAGACATTATAACTATGAAATAAAATAAAATAACTGCCTAGATGTATCTATCTATATTATGATTATTCATAATATTGTATACATAACATCCCAGTACCTACACACGTGTAAGCTGGGTCTAAATTTATTTACTATACCATCACGGTATACCTTACAAGTGGGGGTAGCCAGCAGATCAGCTACATGTAATAAACATTCAGGTCGTCCACCATGTGCAAACATAAATCAAGACATTAAGGATAGGTGGCAAGCCTCATTGCTGATTTTAAGACATAAAATGTTATTATTTTTTCGAATACCTGGTGGACGACTTCGATGATTCGTAATGTAATACGGTTGAGTTAAAACTACTTATAATTAATATATTATTGCTTTTATAAATTATATGTAGTATATCCCTTAAAACATGATAATAAATTACCGATCTCTAAATTGAAGCTTGTAGTAAAAATGAAATCAAGACGCAAACCATATTGAAGACTCAAACCATTGTGTATTCAAAACAGAGACGAACAGACTCATAAGGAACAGGGGCCACTTGGGAAGACTTACAGAATATCCAATTATCACTGGTATTGACATTTTTCTTTATATTATAAAATTCACTGGTGGGCCGCAGATATACCGACCAAGGGCCGCTGTTTGTGCATTGCTGATTTAAAACCATCCACTAAAAATACCTTCTTTTTAATGAAATGGTGAACCAGCTTCAAGCATACTCCATATTGTTGCATAACCAACTGATAAAGATTCAGTGTGATATTGATGAAATGTAATATTTTTAGATATTATCAATTTTGCATCTTATCTAATAAATATTATGAAATTTCTTTTGATTGATTAATTTATTTTAGATATCAGATCCATTACTAAATGTTTTGATAAGCTATTTCGAAATTTTTGTTTTTAATTAAAGGGATATGGAAAAGGAAACACATGTGTAATTTCTTTTAAATAATTATATTTTCATTGGTTTCTTGTAAACAATAATAATATTAATAACATGTTTGGAATTAAGTTCTCACAAGAAAATATAGTGGCGCTATTTACAACCCTCAGTAATATTATATTGTAGTTTTATTACTTATAGAAGTACCTATGAAATATACAACACAATAATATTATCAGATAGGAAAACAATGTCCTTATTACCGACATAACATCAACAGCCAATGTTTTTTTATTAAATATATCTATTATAATAGGTATACAAATACCCAATGTGTTTTATAAAATTTTAACAACTCATGATTGGTGAATTTGCTGCTAACTACACATTCCGCAATTGGTATATTAAAATGTATCATATTTATTACTCAATGGTTGCATCAAATACTACAACATATTTCCAATGATAAAAGCATAAATTCGACTGACAATCTACTAGGTATTACTTTTATGTAAAATTATGAAAGGAATCTGTAGTAATTATAATCAGAGATATATATAATATTCCACACATTCCTCTTCAAGTATTTTGTTGGTTACCTATGACTATTTTAGTTGAGAATGGCAACATGTTTTTGTTTTAATTAAATAATAATTATAATTATTAAATATCTATGTTACAAATTATTTAAGATATGAGAATGACAGTTATTCAAAACTTGTCACACGGTGGAGATCAATATTTTCAAATCAATAATAAATTATAACTGCTATTTAAATAAATACAAAATTATAAGACTAACAATATAACAATAAATATATGACATAAGACAACATACTATACAGAATGTGTTTATTATAATAAGTAACACACATACATAACAGTAAAGAATAGTAGAGTGCTGCTTTAGAACCAATACATTGTCATGTTACTTTCTGAACTAGTATTGTCTTAACAGTTACTCTAATAACCCTTTTCTGCTGCTTTGTCATCTGCCTCTTTTTATGACAATACAGATTATCATAGTATAAGCAGTGCATCAACTGTATCATCAAATAGTGGAGCACCTGAGATTATTTTTCAATCTTTATTTTACATAATAATATGTCAAGTACATACAATGTGGTCAGTGTAACATAGAATGAAATTTCAAAAATGACATTAATATGGAAAGGCATCTCTCAAATAAATAACATACACAATAACACTTGTATAATAATATGTCTGCAACATAATAAATAACTAAGTGCTATTGATGTGATATTATTTTAGCAAATGTAAGGACAGTAAGGTTGCTATAATGTTGCTTTGTGTTACAGATATTGTCATATTACATATATTTTACAATTTGTGAATACAAATGAGTGAATTCTACAGTGTATTTATTCATTTACATATAAGCCGCAACACTATAACACCAATCTTTCAACCCTATAGAGGACATATGAATATTAACACCATATTGACGGCATACACGAACACTGATACTGTTATCTTATTTTTATTTACTTTCATGGAAAAGCACCCAAATTCGAGTGAATTATGTCTGTGATAATTTTAGTCATCACAAATTCACCTTATGATACTAACAATTATTTATGCATTCATATCAACACAAGGTGTTTGTAAGACGTGTTACGTGTTAATAAGACAGTTCAATAGACAACTGATTATCACAATATATTGAGCAGCTATTGTAGAAAGCCATAATAACTAATATGGATGATTGTCCTACAAAAGGGTTGAATATCATCAATATTTTTATAAATATTTATTTACAATGATTACGATACAAACAATTCTTTATTGGTAAGAGTCGGATTCTATATTGGTTTTGTAAAATATGTATAATTTTTTGTCAAATTGCATGATTTACAAGAAAAAAATGTAAATAGACATATTATGTAATATATTTACTATTATGTGAAAAATTTACAAGATTACTATAGTTTAAAAATAAAACAGCTCTGTTTAAAATTTGATTGCAAATTTATTAAAACGATGCAACAAGTAGAAATAATATATGACAATATTAAGGCCAGACATGAGCATAATATTATGTTCTCTTGGTGGGAATATTAAATTTGTTACTACATTAAATTTAATTACATTAAAAATAAATTAGTTTTCCTATAAAAATTATAAAAATGAAAATATTTTAAAATGAAAATCTTCCTCCCGCAAAAAGAAAATATATAAAAATGTTTTGTTACAATAAATTAACAATATTATAAAAAATGGAAATTTAAAGAAATATACAGAAAAAAAACTAAAATAAAAACATCAAAATAAAACAATAGTCCTTCACAATTTTTAAATAAATAATAATAAAATTAAACATTTGACTGAACAATTTGTTGGCTATACATTATTATAATAAATTTATATTTATACTTTATTTACACAGGATAACTTTGGCTGACGTAATAATTGTCATTTAAAGATAAAAGTCATCTGGTAATTGTACACTGGGAACACATTGGTCAGGGGATCTCGATCTAGGTGGGTCGGGACGCTCCGGTTGCGACAGCCAAGGGTGACGGAGGACTTCTTCCGCGCCGAGTCGCTCTGAGGGATCTCGTCTCAACAGCGACCGTATAAGACACTTGGCTCTCGAAGACAGACATTCTGGAACGACGAAGAATCCGCGGGAGATCTTTACAAACAGCGTAGCGTGCTCCGAGTCGTTAAATGGATATCTGAGGACAAAAAATATAATTCATTATTACTAATGTTGTTAAGTAGAGTAATATTATACGTAGCTATATTTATACATAGCTATGATAGCTAATGTTACCGAGAACATGCAATTATAATTTAGGAAGAACAAAAAACGAATGCAATTAACTGATAAAAAACGATAGTGAAGAATTCTTGTCAGGTAATGGGCTGCAAATATCCGAGAGTAATGGCGAATAATCATTACCTTATCTACGTTATTCCCATAATGGAAAAAAATGCTAACGACGATTCCCACAGTACATTATGTATTATATAAAGGCTCCCCGTGGTATCTATTTATGCCTCGTTGTATAACTAAAAGTCAAATGAATTGTACTTAATATAAATACCTACATTAAAATATACCCACATAATAATTATACTTACAGGTCAAAACAATAAGTTGAATTAAACAGGTGGAAAACAAAGAAACCCTTCTAAAATAAACTTTATATTATTATTATTATTTTATATTATGGAACTGACTTCAACCCCAAAGCGTACTGATTTGCACCACTTCCTTACCTGCCGATTTAATTATAACATATCTCTACCTACCCACATTACACTACTCTACCAATATCTTATATCGACCCTTCTTTTACCTTATACATTTATATTCTATGGTACCTACATATTATTGCATACGGTGAATATAACACGCCATGCACCTTGAGGCAAGGAAAGCATAAAAATATAATATATTATCAAGAATAGGTAGGTACCTAACAAGAAACCAAAATCGTACGGCAGGTGAAACCGTGTGTTTTTTATTCGTGTTGCATCAATATTCGCCCGTATGAAATATATTAGGGAAAAGACGATTATAGTAGAAGTCAGTCAGTAAACAGTAGGTACATACAATAATAATATTACATAGGTACCTACCTGTTTTGTTGTTTATATTACAAGGAGGTAGGAAATGATGGTATGGGAGTTATTATGTACTATATTATAATGATCGGAATAAGAGATATCAACGTCTTCAGCACACGTTGGTGGTTGGTGGATTATTAACGAAGTATTATAATATTGATGATAACGCGGGGTAGCAGGTGCAAATATCATAAAAAAACCTTTATGCATGTTATATATTATATTATATAGGAAAGGGTGGACGAGGAAACTAAAATCATCTACACAAGGGACCGGACAGTCGATAGAAAAAATATTCATTTTTCAAAAAAATATTAAAGTTTTGATGTTTTTTTGGAATTATTGAAACTATTTACAAAAATAGTTCATGAAATGGAGAGTTCAAATACTTGAGTAGATTGACTATTAATCACTTCCGTGAAATATGAAATTTCTTAAATTACGCAAACTAGCTCATAATAAAGAAATAGTTTTATTTGCGGGGACAAAAATATCAATTAATAATGCAAGGCAAGATTGAAGTTAGACGAGGAGATGGGCAGAAGGCAGACGTCATGGCCACGAAACATTCACCGGAATACAACGATGGAGTCATTCAGGGTTGCGCGGACAGAGATGCCTTCACCATAGCATTCGCCCAAAGTCGGGGGGGGGGGGGGGGGGACTCGTAGCAGAATAAGTTATTTATCATGAAAAAAATTATAGTTTACGATTTTGATACATACAACAAAACTACACAATTCAGCCCTGTGGACTCCCCTTTAATGCAACAGGTCCCTGAGAAGTGAGAAGGTATTATAAACGTCTTGCCCGTATGCTCTGCCCTTTCATGCGTAACATATGTAAGAGAGCAGGTGAATTGATAGGGGTTTATTAACAATATACATAATTATATCACATCATATCACATATTATGTATCTACCTAAGTACCTACTTACAGGTAAACATTTATGTACCTACTACGTATATCCTTATTTTTTATCAGTAGCTGCTATCACAATATTGTAATAATCTATACGACATCCATTAGCTATTAATTTTCGAGTTTACATAGTAAGAATAGCAAAATCGTTTCAATCAACAAATATTACATACAAACTAATCTAGGATGTACTGAAAGGCTTTTGGTTATTTGACCATATTTTGTGATTATTTTTTTTATCGCAAAACACATCGCAGATAATGATTAAATAAACAAATTTCTCAAATATGTTTTTTTTTGTTGATGATTGTTATCGAGAGCTCACGTTATTATACTTTTGTTTATCGTAGGACCTTGATCGGTTTTTATATATTTCTTTTATTTTAACATCTTAAAATGCAAACTAAGAACGAATATATTGAATCAAATAGCAAACAAATAAAACCATATTTATTATGTGTACGTATGAGAGAGACAGGGTTGACTGTCGGAAGCGTGGGCCTGACCCGGCCGGATCTCCGAAGGTAAAAACTGGGACGACGACAGGTGCACAACGCACTTGAATAAATGGATGGACTCGCATGCGGCTATCTACACATACATTATATCTTTGACTTCAACTTCCATACCCTCGTTACATACCTACATATCTATAATAATTTATTGAGGAAGCGTTTAATACAAAAGGAAGAAACTATAAGAGTATATAATTTAATACATTATTATGTACCCTTGTCCCAAAAAAACGCCACTAACATCATTCTACTGTAATACTTAGATTGTCCGTAAGTATATAAACAGGAGAAGGTGCGACGTCAAGTAGTCTCAAATTTACACCTTTAAATTTATTTGACTATGAAAACAAATAAAAACCGTTTATTGTTTGCATAGAAACACGATTCGCAAATTCAAACGAAGAGTTCGTATTCAAATTACAACAATAAATGTTTTTAAAATGTTATGAAGTTTATTTATTGACAAAATCGACAAGCTCGTGATAGAATTAAATTTAAATGTCTCTCCATAAAGTTATAAGGCAAGCACATCTGGAGTTGTTTTAAAATAAATGATCAAATTAAATAAAACCCTTAGATTTTGAGCCACATTCAGGAATGTGGGACTAAAGAAACAGAACGGTGATATGGGTAAAAACTTGACATTCGAGATAAACGAATTAAAATTCAAACTGTCATACCTATACCTATGTTTACTTAATAATAACATTGATAGAAAATCGTAGACAGATAAATTGCACATAATATGTATGTTGTTGCACATCAATTAAATATGAATCGACCTTTTTGTACCCACATGAAAAGATTTACACCTAGACATTTTATTAACCCCCTATACACTACACGATATTTTAGACGCCTACCTGATCACTATGTTGCATGCATCTTTTCTAGTGTGGTGCTCTAGTTGATACATAATTAAAATAAATGTCTTAAAGCCTATTTTACAAAAACATAAGATTTAAATGAAATTAATGTATTATGCACATTTTATTATATACAGTCGTCAATACAGATTCTTTTCAGTGGTGTATGCTTTTTGTGTTTTAATCCAGCAATTAAATTTCTCATGCTTATTGTATAATAATAAATTATTGGCCTTTGCTAAGACATTCATCCTGAAACCTAGAGTAAGTAATAACTCACTGTTGTCTGGTCTGGTACCATAAATAATATACGTCTCGCGTGCCTCACTAATACGGCATAGTACAATGCCTAAGTTACCTCAATCTTTAATGATAATGATACTTACAAGGGACCGGCATCCTCGAGAGCACGTGTCCCATCTCCCTCTACCTTACATCACATCTCACTACACATCACTGGTCAATCTGGTATATAAAAAATATACATATTATATACCCACGCATGCTGCTGTAGCGGGTGTAAATTGATTAACGCGATCCTTCAAACTGCCTACTTACACTTTTTTTTATTTCCAATCACTTTATTATTATTATTATTACACGCTATTACACCATCCTGATTTGATCGACATATTGATGAATTTATAATATTTGCCAAGTCTATTCTTGGTAAGGCATATGACAACGATATCAGAGCGCAAGGAATGTCGTGGGAAGAGGTGACGCAATTGGCACAGAGACGCTCTGAATGGAGGAGGCTGGTTTCTGCCCTGTGCTCCCGAGAGGAGCGTTGAGGACGATGATGATGATGATGATTCTTATTCCAATCAAAAATAACTACCTAGTGACACGATTAATAATTCGTTTTTTACATACCTACACTAAAGAACATTAAGTGTTGTATATTTACCTAAAACATTTTGTCTGTTTCAATTTTTCAACACTTATTCAATTTGTTAATTAATAAAATATATTTGATTTTTATGATTTCTCACCTTCCTACGAGCATTGTATATAAGATGACTCCTAATGACCACATATCTGCAGCTTTCCCTGAGTATGTTTGGTGTGCTCTGAGGATTTCAGGTGATACATAGGCGGGACACCCTCTCTTATCTTGAAGAAGATCGTCTGAGGCTCTTTCCAATACGACGGCATCTTCTAATGATTCTAACTTCAATGTCGTCCTGTGAACAAAAAATAAACTCGTTAGTGTCTTCAAATTCGTTCTCCGAGGATTTACTACTGACCCTCCAGTACCACAAATTCGAAATTCTAACATTCCAAGATAATAATATCTCACTATGAAGTTTTGAAGGAGTATGCCGGTCTACCAGACTAAAAAAATATTACATATGTGCTTCCTGGAGAAATTTAAGAATTTGTTTGTGGAATTGAAAGAGAATCATTTTCTACGTGGATTAAGCAAAAAATAAAGTTTTTTTTCGTTGTTAGCCAATGAATATAATATAAAGGTATTGACGATCCAGATCTACAGAATGTACCATCGTCAGCCACATACACGCTGTCCTTCAAGTACAAAATGAATATAATATAAAGGTACTGACGATCCAGATCTACAGAATGTACCATCGTCAGCCACATACACGCTGTCCTTCAAGTACAAAAAATTCCACCTGCGCTACATACGTAATTAGCTATAATGCGCTCTAAGGTGGGTATCAAATAATCTTTTGCCAGTAGGTACCTGAAAATCGAAGATAACAAATTCTTCGAAAACAAACTTCATAATGAAACATCAAACAGCTGGTATCTATCTACTCATATATCTACTGCTGCAACAACCACGAATCATTCTTGTGTATATAATATAATCGATTGTGACAGCCTAAACACAATGGTAATTTGGCAAGATGTGAACATTACAATGAATTGACATCATCAAGGTTCCTGCACAAAGGTTATCAATGACCTGTAAGAAGTGTTCACTTAATTGATTGCACATTGTTGTGAACAGTACTACACCATTATTGCTAATTGCATCCAGATATTCATTTCAATATTCCACTCCGGTCTGTATACAAAGCATTGCAAAAAAATTAAATTGGTCTTTCACAATTTTAACGCTAAAATTTAGACAACAAAATGACAGCAACAATAATATAATTATATGCACACACTTGTAAACTTATTACAACCATAACAGCATTAGCTGTTCTTTCAAAGAGTTAACTTGTTTAGGGTTTGATCTTATGATGTAAGAAATCTGAAATATCATCATTTAAAGAAATATTCAGAGACAGAAATCATTTAAAACAATGTACCTACTAAATATTATATCTATTACTCTGAATACTAGCTATCTCCAATTTTACAAGTAGGTGCCTATCCATTTAATACGACAGTGGGTAGTTAGTTATGAGAAAATGCAAAATGTATATGCAATAAGAAATAGGTAACATGTGTAACCGTAAGGCATCTGGCGAATGGACTAGAAAAGTGAACAATTGCGAATAATTTAACATCGCCTCGGGTACCATTACTAATATCACATGTTGTTTTGTGGGCTAAATATTTGCTTACTTCGACAACTGACTAATAATACGTACAGTAAATGTTGAAACAATACATTAGTGCATTACACTACGTTATTATTGCACATTACATTATTACAGAAAGAAGAAAGTTACAACATTAGATGACTGTTAAAAAAATAAATTATTCGGCATTATATTATCCATATTATTTTGTTTCTGCTTATGCAAAATACACATAGATACTTTAGAGAATGAAATTTAACTTAACAATCAATATTATTAAATAATGATAAACAGCAAGAGGTAGACGCTGAAATAATATTATTATAATACGATCATAATTAACAATATTGTTTATATTGAGGAAGTAAGCAAATAGACGAATACTTTCTGTCTCAGCATTATATGCAGGTATTTTCTTTATTTGAGTTAGTGAAACGAGTATCATACTAATAAAACGGTGTCCTAATAGACAATCAAGTGTTAGTTGAGATTATAATGGAAATGAAACAATACCCTACATGCAATGAGGGACTGTTGCAACTACTAAACACTCAATAGTTACAAATATACTTATATACCTACACGACATAATGTAGTCGCATTCCGTATAACTTTATCAATCACTTTATTCCTTTAGCAATAATACAAATATTATTACAATATTATATAAATAACAATGTAATGGAACAGTTTCGTCATAAATATCTAGTGGGTGTGGAGACCTGTCACTGATCTATAGTGATTTAAATGACGGGTCACAAGTCGATTTCTAGGACGACATTATAATATTGTAGTCTGAACTCGAAAATTCACGATAAATGTTCAAACATTATCGCGAAGAACTTCTAACTAACAAGGTAAAAAATAGTAAGGTAAAAAATGTAAAAAATAAATATCATATTTTGTAGGTACTAATAACATCTCTACATAAAATATACCTATATTTATACTAATAATTATTATTACCAAACCTTACCGTTATTTGGTTAGATGATTGCAGTTCAACGCGACTATAAATCGAGCATTAATTCAATATAATTGTGATTTTATAATTTGTAATTACGATCCTTATTGATAATATAAATTCAACATTTTAAAAACGAGTTTTGCAACCACCTCAACAACGATACAATTATGTGTAAATTGCTTTCAAAATCTTTATATCAATGATAAAGGTCAGGCGCACTACCACATCTGTAGGTAAGTACCTATGTAATATAAAGGTAGATTACTAATACACCATGTACCAAGCGTAGCAGTGTAAGACAGCGTAATGCATAGCACTGTACAGTGTAAACCTAGTTACTAAATGTATGAATGTAACGTAAGCAACATACATACACATACCTAATACCTATGGCTCTGGTAGGTGTCGTAGTGTTGCGATACATAGTCAAGAACACAGCGCTGCTAAATTACGATGTTGCATAAGATTATATTAAAAAAAAAACATATTAACCTACCACTGAACGAATTAACTTTGACATTCGCTAAATTATTAATAACGAAAACGTTGAATGACAAACTATAATTCACCCGTGCAGCTTACATTAATACAATCTGACAAACAAAAGTAATGGTATTGGACATTTAACAAAGTGGGTTGCACAAATGACGCGGTATTATAAAAATAGCCCTCATAAGGTGATCCAGTTTTGAAAGAACCACACAACATATTGATATGTCGAAGTGTTGGTTTCACATACATTTACCTACCGACTTATTTACAAACGTATACACACACGCACCTGACGCAACGTGCTCCAAGTATATCAGTAGAAGGGCATACTGATTTGATAAAATTCATTCATCACTGTAGGCAGCACTTCATTAAAAAAAACAGCTCTACCATTATAAAACCAGGGAATAAAATAACCACAAATGAGGAAAATACCTGGATAAACGGTAACAGTGCATCGAGTGCAAGATAGCAAGATAATATACGGTTGTCTCTCTACGGGAAATGCCTATCGTCTGATGTGGAGTTCGTCAATCTAGTGGCTGCCAAATATCTCAGCGACAGACGGGAAGAGCACAAATAGCTGGGTAAATTTATAAATGTTCAGAACCGCACAAGAAATCATTGCGAATACATAAAATTGAAAAGTAGTTAAATAACTAAAATTAAATTTTATCAAATGTGGTTAAGCCTGTGAAATAATATGCATAGTATATTAGTCACAAATTAAAATGTCAGTACTGTTACAGATGTACTAAAATGAAGCAATAATACACATATTTGGTGTTTGTATATTTGGTGTATACAAAATCACTATTTAATACGATGTAATAAAAAAACACCTGTAATAATGATCTAATGTTCTTTGATAACCTCGATTTGCATCATTCATTAATTTAACATTGAAATGGGCAAGTTGAATTAATGACTATGTAATACAACCAATCTATAGAAGAAGCAATGCGTCAGGGTAGTGGGTATAAAGGTAAAAGTAGCTCTCTGGCCCTATTACGTAAGGTAACTAAATAATCCAACACGTTTCTGTGAAGATGCGAACAGTTACACATATTATGTAAATATAATAGATATATGATTTGTTATAATAAAAACATTTGAGTATAACGTTCACAAGTTCAAAATATAATCCATAATAGAGACCGTAATATTCAGTTAGTATACCTATCCCAAATGTGATTGCGAAAGTCCATGAAACGAAACACCCGTTCATATTAGGCAATGCACAGATGAATAGTTGACAAAGACACGTAGATATAATAATAACTATGTACAAAGCTAACTATCTTAAAGGTCTTTACACAACACAACGAACGATGGTAAACTAGTTTTAATAATATTTTTCAAAACGTTGCTAATTGCAGAAAGGTGATTACCGAGACCATTAAAATTTAATTTCGGCTTTGGGCCCAGAATACTTTTTTACACATATTTTTTTAACCATACATAAATTTCAAATACGAATTAATCAAACAGTACATACAGTAGGTATATTGCAGCACATTTGGACTTGTAAAAGGTCATTGAGAAATAATCATTATTTACGTTTGACTCTGCAACTCATTTCATTACTATTATTGGTAATACTTAAATTAATTAGATTTTATTTAAGATAAAACAGGGTCGAATCGAAAAAAAAAATATGTGCGGTGTACACATATCTACCAACAGAATTTTCTTTCACATATGAGGGTCGAATTGGTTTATGACTGATGTAATTATACAAATGATTTACTATTTATTAGATATACCTACAACTAAAATTTATAATCACACTTAAATACACATCGCAAATCATGTTAAGAGTAAACATTTGTAAATTAGTACATACGATACTTACGTATGTGAAAAATTGAAATAAAAAGATAAATCAAATAATGTGTACTACACAATTACATCAACAAAATATATTAAAATGATATTAGTTAAATGATCAACAGTAACTAGTGAATAGTGATATACCTACTGGTATGCTATAATATGCTTATTATACTGGTAGTTTTGATCCAAAATGTAACCTTGATGAACACGTTATGAAGGATATGTTGCGCCACATCGCCTCGTGGTATAACGCAATATCGCTGCTAATAATGACAACATTGTGTTCGGTTTAATTATATTGCTTTATACAATAATATTTCACCACACAATAATCGCAACGACATTAAAACTGCTTTATACCAACATTATTCAATAAATAACATTGAATTTTTACCAATTCTTTGTCCAATTATAATTAATACCGCTGTGTTGTCAAAACAATGATATGTATTTTGATATTCTTCATTGTTCGGAGATAAAATAAAACAATCGAAATTTATTTAACACAACTTAATAAGAGGAAATTAATTAATAAATATTGCTGAATGCAATATACAATACAAAATACATAAAACAACTACACTTACATATAGCCGTATACACTTCATTCATACAATCACGGCATTTCCCACTAGTGAAGTAGCCAGCAGACAAGCTGTAATCTCAGTGTCAAAATAAATAAAGACATTTAGAATGGGTGGCATACCATTAATTACTCTTATCATATCTTACTACTTGATAAAAGTATCAATAACGCGAGTGTTGATAAAATACAGGCAAAACCTGGTGAAAAATTTGAACAGGAAAATAATTTAACAAATTACCACGGAGGTACAACGAAGAGTTCCTCGAATCATGCTGTGAGAAACACTTTAAAAAAATTGCTATGGTCAGCGAAAATTGCAACGTGATGACTGGACATGCTACACAATTACAATAAAATTAGTAATCTGTTGAAACTAAAGAGATATTGTACAATTAAAAAGCTCTTTATAAAGTAATTCAACATTTAATATGTAATCATAGTATCGTAATAACGTAGCAAACATACACTGTAAGTAAGTACGGTGTGGTGTGTTGTGGTGTGGTGTAGTAATGTCCATTATTGCGACTATCTTAAAAACATGCTATTGCCACATTATAATGCTCGTCTCACTTGCAAACGAGACTAGGCGATGTACCAATGCGATACGAAACTCTACTCATACAATACAATATAAATAATATTATTATTATGTCGGTACATAAACCATCGCCTAATCCACTTCTCATCTCTGAATGGACTGACTTATTATGTTAAAGTGACGTCAAAATTTAATATGTAATGCATTACATATTAAATTTTGACGTCATATTACGTGGAACTATTATTGATCCCATTCCATCACGGCACATCCTACAAGTGGGGTAGCCAGTAGACCAGCCGCAAGCAATAAACATGTAAGCAGTCATATCCGAGTCAACAAAATATTAAGACATCCAGAATGGCTGGTAAACCTTATCGCTGAATTATATATGTAAGTAAATTTACTGATTTCGAACACCCGCCTTTAACTGGACACTCGAAAGCTTACGGAAAAGAGTGATTGATATGAAAGGATGACTTGTATGTTTATAACATGCAATTAATAAAATTAATTAAATTAATCCATGTATAGTATTAACTTAAATTTGCTTAGATTTTTCAATTATTGAAAAAATGGAAAAAGATTAATAAAAACTAAATAATTTTACATATTTAATTCTTAATTTTAAAAAGCAAGACAATCAATTGTATATACCTACCAAGTAAACATAATTTACAAATAATTTTTGATATATGAGCAACACTCGTTTTTGCAATTTCATCGAAGTACGTATGTAAATAAAAACGAAATATGACATAACAGTTAAGCAATACAAAAATGGTATTATAATAATATGATCTGCATATAGATATAGTGACGCTAAACCAAACCTACAGCAAGTATAATATTATGTAGATTGTAGAGTAAGTAATATCTCTGATGTATCAGCATGTTTCTATAAGAGAGTTTTTTTTAATAATATTGCCTTGTTATGATTTCCACATAATACTATAATAAGCTGATGTGTTATATTTCAGTTGACGTATGCATTACAATAATATAAATATAGCGCAATTATGTAACAGCGACGGTCGTATGAAATGCAGAGAAATTATTAATTATATCATTGACATCTGACGTTTCACACAATCACACAATCTCGAAAAGAAAATAAATACATTTAATGCAACCTTTCGTTTTTCAACATTTCTGATATATTTAACAGCTTTTTCTCTCTTACCTTCATAAAACACTTTGTCAAGTAAACAGTATTATCCGAGAACATTCATGTAGTCGTCTCATAAAGCGAAACGTTTTAAGGCTTCGTGACCTCGCCTCTCATTGTGCAGATTACGCAAGAGGAAAACTTTGACATTTATCCTGTTTGCACAAGGAAGTAATATGATAGGTTCGCAAGTAAGACAAAAAGCGATAAATAATTTGCTGTGAATTGAAATGGGTCAATGCTACAACCTATATGGATTATTTATTATTGATTGGATATTGAAATTATTTACCAATCCACTACACCAAGAGGCGAGCATGAATTGTACGAAACAAATAATGTAATACATGTTATTTTGTAAGCACAATATTATTTATTAGTCAGGCAACTCGACTCGGTTAATGTTTTGAAATGACAAATAATACACAGTACAGTGATAACAATATGATTATAATTTTAATATTGCACACATCATTGTACAATATTGTATTTGCAAGTGAGTGTGTTCACGAGAATATGACATAAGTTAGCAATACCAGATGATGTCACCTTGCTACATAGAATCGGGATATGCCTATTTACCCTTTGTAATTTTTTTTACAGATCAACCAGCTTAAGACAGTGCGTAAATGAAATGCAGAAGCTTGACAGTCTTCAAAATGAAGTCTGACGTGCACATTGACACTAATCTTTAAACATTAACGTTAAAAATGGGTAGGTATATAGTATATAACTATAATGTATTGAATATAATCTAACTATAATGTATTGAACTAAGTATTTTATTATGAGCCAGACACTAGATAATAATATAGATACCTACTCTTAATATATATAGTAGTTACCTATGTTAATCTGTAGTCTAAAAAGAATTGATAACTTGAGACTTAATTGCTTAAACAGTAAAATAATATCAGAAAACAAAAAGAAGCCGTCAATATTGCAAAATAATAAATACATGGTATGTAGGTATTAAATTTTGTTTATTCATTTAACAAAATATAGAGTGTAGAATGTATTCATAATTATAGATTATTTAATACTTTTCACGCGAATAGACAGCAAATAGATTTAAAATGCGGAAAATGGAAGAAAAACATTTGTGCCTACTAAATAAAGTACCTACCAACAATGTTATATAACGTTTCACTGTGCTTTCTCCCTACTCTATACAATAGTCATGCCAGAAGTTAGGTTACAATACAGTTACATGACTAGGAAGTCAGTAGCGTGCGAGAGAAAGAGCGAGACTTCTTTCTAACTAGGTAATTTGCCAACGTAACGTTTTGTTTTCATCGGAAAAACTACCTAATGAGTAGCAACAAACAGTAAACTAGAATCAATCTCGTTACAAAATGATAACTTTGTAGCAACGTACATCGACAGTGCAACAGCATTGACAATCTCATCGCGATGATAGGTATATAGAGCTTAATTTTATAAAACTAGCTGCTTAGGTATTATCTAAAATAGCAGATGAAATATTTTCGACCTAATAAGTAGAAAGTTTATTTTATTGTTAGGTACTATCATAGTGGAGAATACTAGCGTGCAATACAACACGATGTCCATCTTATAGCGTAATCTAAATGTATATTGTAAATTAAAGTTTAAAGCATGTTGTCTGTCAGCAATGAGAAATCAATAAATGTTTTAATATGATTGATAACTACTCCATGAGAATTATGATTATATATCTGAATTTGAAAATATTTTTTAATAAGAAATTACGTATTAAATTTTATACATGCTTTATACACTTGAAACTAAACACAAACATTTTTATTTTTACAGTTTGTGATTTTCTTAAATTTATAATATTATGTTACATTTTGATCACTGTCCAGCAATAAGGTAATACAAATTTCAATATATTTTATTAAAATAAAATAAATAATATTGTTAGCCTTCATTTGTGTTTTATAATATATTTAAAATGTCAATATTACTGAGGATTCAGTAAAGATCGCATATGAATACATTTATTATGATAACTGAAGTGTAAACTGTAGGCAGCTATATTATTATGCACATGACGTGTCGAGTAGATCAAACTATACAATCATAATATATGTGTACATACATATTACAGTATAGCGAATTCATTCGATATTTTTACAACATTTCATTCTATCTTCATGTATTCAAACAATGCGTAATATGCAACTACATATTTGAAAGCGATGTGAAAATCGCGACTGGCAAATTATGAAAGTGGAATAAATATAACACATACAAAGAATGACATAAAAGTAATTATCACGCAACTTTAAACCATTTAAGTCGATCGGTAACTGCAGATGCATTTCTTTCGAAACTTACAGATGAATTCCTTGACACCCAGATGCCAAAATGATTAATTATGTATTTTTATTATTCTGCAATTTAAACTTCTGTATTTATTTTTTGTTAATTCTATATCCAACAAAACAAATAAGACTTTGAAGAGTTTCGAATCACCTGCTCATAAAACACAATAAAGTTAGGATAATGGTACATATTGCGCAGGCACAGCGTATTACAATGGGCTGAGTCGTAAAGTATTGACAGTAGGTAAGGTCTAAAGATTTATTTACGACATTGGTTATTTCCTACTAAATATCAATAAGAATCCTGAGGCCAGGTGATTTGGAAGAAGAGTTAATAATAATAATAATGCCATGTTAATTGCCAAAGCTCCAAGGGGTGCCCTATCAAAATGCATTTTTAAAGTTAATAGCAGAGCGTCGTCCGAGTTCGGACAATACATCGGACATAGAGATAGGTACTATTCTTCGTACCAACACCAACACGCTATTGGTGCACAATTTTTGGAAGACAGGTGCTACGTATTTAAACATCTCCGAATTGTACAATAATATTCAATTATGAAACAATTGCGTGGACAAAGGATGGTGTTTGTATATCCCACACCAGGTGTACAAGCTCATTTCATTTTAATAAATTTGTAATATGAGATCATAAGTAAACATTATTCACACTCAACCTTAAATAAATCGTTGTTCATGCGATGGATATATAATATGTAATATATTGATCTATGTTGTCAAAATTTTATAAAAAATCGAGTAAAAACTTACGGAATACACCTACCTAACAATTGTATCTAAGATAAACATATTTATCATTTTCTTCAAAGAATCTTACGCACTAACAGATAATTGGTATGGTTACTATGTCTACTTTCTAGTTTCCAACAGGGCAATGATCCAACTTATTGCAGACTTGTCATTCACATTATAGTATTGTATTGCGTTAACTGAATAATATTTGAAGTTTTTCTAAATACCTAATTGTTTAGAAATGCAAAATCCTAGAGTCATCGGCCGCTGCACGACCGAATATCTCGTATACTAGTTGTAATGTTACGCAAACTATGTAATGTCACCTTTCTATCGAGCATTTCTCTGTCATTAGACGCAGTGAAAGGAACATAATACCTAAATAATATTGAGAAATGCCTATTAACAACAACAACATGTTGTAATGGAGAAATTGAACTCGGTAGGAATTCAGAGATTACATAAAAAATATTTATTTCATATTTAATTGAAAAGCAAAAACCGGTGAATATACACATGAATAATATCACAATGTAAATTTATATTTTCTTGTCATGTCATGTCACGACTTTAATGTGTGTGTGTGTGTGTGTGTGTGTGTGTGTGTGTGTGTGTGTGTGTGTGTGAGGGAGGGTGTGTGTGTGTGTGTGTGTTTGGATGTCAGTGACCATTAGGTAATATTAATAATTATAATTACTTTATTATCGGGTGGAGTTATTATTTGACAACAAATTTCATTTCAATACATTTTAATTTACACTATTACATTTATCATGTACTCGTACCTACCTATGTTATTTTGACCCGAATATTATCAACATTACTTAATTATTGTGTATAGTACCGAGCCCAGCCCGTGTGGAAAAGAGGATACACGCATTTGTACTGTTACGTACGTAGCGTAGGTGTATCTTTCAGTCTTATTATTGGATCAAATAAATAATACTATCAGGTAGTAGCAGTCACTAATCGCTATACAGTTCGCGGAATCATTAATTTAATCACCGTCACTCACTATAATGTAATGAATCCCAGAATAATCATTATTGACCTCAACGGGTCGGGTCAACGCCCTCCCACTTTCTACTTATCACTCAGCTAGAAAATGGTTTAACAACAACAAAGTAATTAAGTACAATATCGCAAACTGTTTATTAATGATTTTCTCGTATAATATCTTCTCCTTTCTCGCGTACTTTTTTCTCTATTGCAAAACTGCCGGAGAAAATAAAATAATGTCCCCCGCCTGCTGAGATCGTGTGCACACTTTCTTCTGCCGTAAACCACACATGTCAAATAATAATATAATGATACTGTACTAACATGTTATAAAGCCGTATTAAATGCTTACTAATTTACATCATGACCAATTTCACTACTACTACTACTACTACTACTATACCATCACGGCATATCCCACAAGTGGGGTAGCCAGCAGATCAGCTGCACGTAAGAAACACGCAATCCGTCCTCCTCGTGCCAATATAAAATCAAGACATTCAGGATGGGTGGCAAACCTCATCGCTGAATTTAAGACGTAAAAAGTCTTAATTTTTTCGAACACCTGCCTTTTACAGGACACTCGAAAACTTACGCAGAAGAGTGGGAGACCAATTCTTTACCGGGTGACCAATTTCAATTACTTTGAATGGCATTTATATAAGTGAACTGTTTAATGCAATAAAATTATTAGAAGGCATTTATTACAGACGGAACATCGGTACATGTATACAGTACATGCATATTGACATCTGGATGTTCCAAACTTTACAACATTGATTCGACAATAGTATATATGTAATGCGTAATAATATTACTAACTTTATGACGAAAGAAATTAGGAAACGAAACGATAAGAGCATTGCATCGTGTAAAGTGACGCAATAACTACATAGTTCACAGCAATAGTTATATGGAATATGGATGGTTTTAATGAACAAATGCAGCTAGCTGTATTTGGTTTGGTATAATGAATATCACGGGATGACGAAAGGGCATATCGATTATATTATGTACCTACTTAAGTACTTATTATATAGGTAGTTATTACGTATACCGCAGTGTGATACAGGTAGGTACTGAAGACAAACAGAAAATGAATGCAACAAACTTTATAAAAAAATATCACTTATTGCGATCCAAAGAATTTTTTGCGAAAAACTCTAATATTAATTTGTATTTATATATTAATATTATTTCCCATTATAAATCGACGTTAGAGTCAATATTAAAAGTGCCACCCGTGCGTAAATATTATGTTTATTTTATTTAGGTACATATAATAAACATAATATTTAACGATGATAATTATTATGTTGTACATTGTCCCAGTATCACAGCGTGGCGCCTGACGGTATAAATGAAGGATCACATCATCCGAATCCACCCAAGATGCGACCTATTTGATAGTGTCAGCACCATTTGGTAGTCACGTCACAGAGCATCCCCGACCTATCGCTATGACGCAATAAAACAATATGTACATACATTAATACACAAACACACTATAACATATGCCTAAACTATAATACATATTAAATAAGACAAAAATAAATATTCTATGTATAAGGTAACAAATTATAGATGTATTTCATATGAGGAATATAAATGAGGCATTTAGAAAACAAACCCGGTGGCAGGAGGAGCAGTTATCTATAAAAAACGGGTCATTAAATGAAACATAAAAAAAGGATTCCAACAAATCGGCAGGAAAAATTAACATAATATACTCGTAATCTAAGAACGAAAATCTTAATTGCACAATTATATGTCTTTTTACATTTGGGAATAGTTTCTCAAATAGCATTGTTACCTAGTATAATACATTATTTCATATCGAATAGGTATAAGCACAGTATTCAATTGGGTAAGATCAATAATGAACAATGCAATGCGGAAAATGCGTTTCATCTATCTATAGCGATGAAATGATCCAATAACTTGTATTACAATCTAGATTTACCTACTGAGGATCTAACATCATGGTACATACAACTACTACACACGCCAAATCCAACTAAATCAGTTCCCAGAGAACATGCGCGACTATTACTAAAACTTATAGATCCGTTGATAATATATTTAATAATTACTATTATATTAACCAACAATATCAAGATCACGACTGCTCGAGGCGATCGTGTTAGCTCCCGAGTTGAAGGATCATAAATCTCGCTGCAATATTGTATTGAACAATAAAACTTGTTATAAAATACTACTACTTACTACATAACTATGTATATTATAACAACGCACTCAATCACATAACAAGAAAACTAACAAAGTTTACGTGAAAAGAAAGGGGCACATTGTCTTCTTGAAACGTTATTTACCTATTAGAATTAGATGAACTGATCGACGAAAATTTTCTCTTATTATGAAATATTTACTATCGTTATTTATTAGTCTCTCGCGTGGGAACGACATATTTCTAGCTGTGATGGTATTGTAATGTGAAGACAGAAGCATCATATTAATTATGATGAATTGTAAAATATACTATCTATCGATATGAATGCCTTTACATTCTAATAACATTTATACCAGGAAATCTCAGGCAAATCACAATAATGTGAAAACGCAGCTATACAATTATTTCATCGGCTGAATTTATGAGATATCGATTGAGAATAATGTGAAATAAGTGAGAATGACGTGATACTAATGAATAAACATTTCTAAGTAGATGTCCTTTTGACTGAACAAAGGTAAACTTGTGAAGATGTATAATAATATAATGTAGGTAATATGCATAATATAATATAGATATGTTCACATTTACTTGATACTTACTTAAGTATTAAGAGGAATGGTAAATTAACTCCGCAGATTGCGACAGTTTTGCCTTCGAAATATTATTTCGCAACGCACAACGAATATAATATTATTTTATCTCGGGATTCGATATAAATCGATACAGCTCCGTCTAAAAGTGCACGGGAATTTCAAAACTTGTAGAGAGATGTAATAGCAATATAGCCGTATATTATGTTATACGATTGTGGTAATATGCAGATGGTACACAATATTAGGAACTGTGTTTGGAAACATTACTTTGTGAATGAATGATAGTAGGTATGATAATTTTGTGTTTCTCTTTTGATGCCCGACACAACATAGAATCTCGTAAAATAAATTCGTCTTGTGAAACAAATTCGTGTTCATGTACCGACTTAGTATTGCCAGCGAGTACATGAGTCAGTAGGTACTAACTACTAAATAATGCTATGTGTACAGTGCATAGTATATAGGTACATAATATTATAATGTAGTATTATGAGTCGAACGTTTGATTACATGCGGGCATGTAACGGTGAATATTGCGGAATATATCCAGAAAGATTGAGTACTGCTGCCGCTGCCGAGTGCTGAGTATGTGAATGTGCTGTACCACTATACTATGAACACATCTATTATAACTTATATATATCTACATTGTAATAGTATAAACTAACACTTAACTAATATTTAATCAACATGCATAATATCACTATTAATAATATGCACCTAATTCTTTCACAGGTATGCTACGGTGATGGAACTCCCACAAAGGTGAGAGTACATAGCACAAAGATATATGTTATTAAATAAACTAGAATCTATATTCAAAAACAATACTTATTATTATTTTATTTTAGGAATAATATATAAAGAAAGCTTTTTAGTAAATGAGATTATGCATTATATATTAACAAACCATACATAGACCAAAATATCTATCAAATAATTCCAATATCTAGGTACTTTAGATCTGTATAAACCTACGTGGATCAATTGTGCAGATAATCAACTCCATACTAATAATGGGGAATATTATAGATTAGCGAACTCGCATTTTTTCTATATCTGGATATATCAATGTCTTTACACATTATATTTATGCACACAATACACATTACACACTGATATAATATAGTATTTAAGTATGTTAGACATTTTTAATGTGACGAGAGTAGTGATCGCATCCAACAACAGTGTTCATTAGATATACACGTTAACTACCAGCTACTTATTATTATAATATTCTTGATTACTTCTCATCTTAATACAGGTGTTGCGAGCTGCTATGATATCAATCACAGGTTTAATACACTAAAGTATGCCTTTGTCTTCTAATTGTAATTACTTATTTAACGTCATAACGTTACATGTTAACTGTATAGGTATATAAAAGATAATAAATTATAATAACATATTCGTTCAGGTATTACATCTTACAGTATTTTTTGTAGAGGTGAAGTGGATAATTATAAAAATAACTTAGTGAAATAATCTCAATACAATTTAGTCTTATATTACTAGCATAATGGGACCTTAAAAATCATCAGGAGAAGCTAGGGTGCGATGCTGTATTTAGCGAGAGAGCAACAAGTACACCGGCTCAACAACTTCGTCGGTCAAAGCAATAAACAATTAATGGAGTTTTTATCGCTAGCATGGTGAGGTGACCGCGTGTGCTTGGCTTAGGTAGTACCTATATATACATAGGTACTTCTAGTGATTATAATAATAATAATACCCAATATTAAAAGATTTGCGTGCATTAACTTGCGTAACAAAATGCATACATACATACCTACATGTACCAATCCGCGATGATAATAATAGTGTGATAAAAAAGAATTACCTTCTTTAAAAATATACCTACACAATAAGACAAAAAGGTACAATTGTAAAGTTTTAAAGAGTAAACAAACAATTCATCGGAAGAAGGATGGCAGATGACTTTTTTGTAAAAGCATATTATCAAAGGGCTAATTAAAACCAAATGCTGTGCTATCTGTCAACAATCGGATATATGAGATGTGTAGGTAGGTATACCTAACCCAAAAACACGAAAGTAACAGGTATATAGAACGTTGCAGAATACATTTGAGAATAGGGTTAGTTGCATTTGAAGATTCGTTTCAAAGATAAAACATGTAGTACGTACTAAAATAACATCCTAGAAGACGTATGATGTCGGTTTCTTTGAATCACACCGCCAAAGGAGACAAAAATTCGCTTCAATAGACAACAAAGACAATCAGAGATCTGTCACACGGTGCATGACAATAATTATTGCATTTATATATAGGTACGCGTTACAATAAGACTAATGTGAAAAAATATTGACACAGTGAGAATTAGTATGAAAGACAAACAATGGTGACTATGACGGTGTTGTATGTATGTAGTATCAGAGTATATCTATCTACACGAGGTGGTATCCTCGGTATTACCTACAGTATGTATATTTCATTACGTATCTTCTATGCAACAATAAGCAGCACATGCAACATAGTGGCGTTCTACACCTCATTTGCATGCAATCTAAGCTAAGAAAGCTAAATGAATAAATCGGGAATTATTAAAATATATTTATATCTCACGTATTAATAATTTATACTCGCACGTCTATGTAAAAAAAAGAGTAAATATACTTCATGGAATACACTCAATACAAAAAGAAAATGTTATCCATTGTGATAAACCTGAGTGATGGACATTTATATGCAACATGTCGCTAATAAAATAATAAGGCGCAGAGGCGATGGCTGAGTGCATTGCACCTAATGTGGTGTTCTCACTTTGGCGAATATCGCTAGGGCACCAAAATATCGCCAGCCATTTGAACCGTGTGAACAAAATGACAGCTAGTCTGAAACGATAAAAACCAGTAGAAACGATATCGTCTCGAGTTGACCACCTTCCAACTTTCTCGGGCGATCGAACGATTTGCACATGCGCAGATATGCGCGGCGTTTGTGTCTATGGTAAAAGCTTTATAACCTATAAATTTTATAATGTTTCCCGCTTCGTGACAGCTGTTATCTTTTTTGTTGGTTTGTTTCCTTAATTAAAAGGCGCCTTATAACCTCTACTATAACATTTTCGACTAAAAATAAACACTTCGCGATCTCCATCTCGACGCCATTTTGAAAACAGTGTCAAAATCAAAGCGCATCTGACAGATCGTTTCTATATCGGTGGACTTGTGTGAACAGGTGTGACGATCAATGGGCGTACGGCGAATTTTGTTTTTTCGCCTGGCGTTATATTTTGAAATTCGGCTGGCGATATTCGCCAAATGTGAACACCCCATAACACTAACACTACACCAGCAAGCGAGCAAACATTATTATAGAGCATCAAGTGCATTGTGCACTACAGGAAATAATTGAATAAGTTACTTCAAGCCTAAATAAAGCAAGTCATAACGACATAGTAATACAGAAGACAGTACAAGAAATATATCTAGATCTGTAACAAGTGTGAATAAGTTACTTCAAGTCTAAATAAAGCAAGTCATAACGACATAGTAATACAGAAGACAGTACAAGAAATATATCTAGATCTGTAACAAGTGTGAATAAGTTAAACATTTACATTTTGCGATCTGATACAATCCAAGTACAGAAGGTGACGCGACACGCTGATAAGCATAGTAATTATGTACTAAATCTTGTTATAGCAAATACATAACAAACAAGCAATAGCGTATGCAAACTATATGAAGTAGATTACGTATAGGAGTGGGTACTGTGTGTGCTGTATTACATGGCGATGAAGGAAATATGCGGAAGACAAATACATAATACCCATGTACCAACACATAACAATAATAATTATTATCTTTATAAAATATTTATTATACGTACATACGATGAGTGTACTTATTTAGATAACATTTTGTCAACAGGCAACTGGTTATTGCCAAATAATATCTTAGAATGTAGAATTCTGTAATAACTACACCACCGTATGATTGACGTCATAACTTTTCCTGGTTCTACACAACGTTGAAAGATAACAATATACACTTACATTGTAAATTTAAAATAGAAAGCCATTTTACTAAGGCGTATAACAATCCCACTAGTCTCAAAAATCAAAATTTAGCAGAATGATAAAATATTGTACCTACATAATTACATACATACCTTTTTATTTATAGGTAGATTAGTACCGAGTACAATAAATTAATACGTACATTTTGTTAATATAATTTAGTAGGAAGAATAATGAAACTAAAAATAATAATTTAATAGTTGTGTTCATCAGCTAATTATCAATACATTTATATACACGGACATTAAATCTGATAATAATATTATTTAAATGCTGATGAAGACAGAAAACGCTTGGGTATGATAATTTCCATGGTACACAAAAAACGTAGCAACATATTTGTTAAATCATCATAGAGAGCGTAATCAAACTAACCAGGAAATGCTCTGACGTGTTCTGTCTTCCTTATTACCTATCAATAGAATGAGGTAATTACTTACCTATTGAACTGTTATTCATCTAAGCTAGTTTTTTTATTCTTAACGTAATCATGATAAATCGCTTCCTGGTTATGAAAATACATTGACGACAATGATAAAAGCTTGACAGAAGGCAAATGTGTAGGTATATAAATCAGCTAAATGCACGTATGGCGACGGACTACGTAAGTCATTTACAAAAGTGTGTGAAATGCGGAGCATACATTTGCATATCTCTAGGTACTGCGGCCAGACGAGGAATTTCCAACATCAATAAATTCCAACACCCTAATAATGCAACACAAAAAAAAACCTTTATTGAAGATTACTCTTCAAATTTAAGTCCTAATCCTTCTACAAGACATAATTTCGAAGTCTACAGGGTAGGTGTAACAATTAACTTCAACAAAAAACGGCGTCTAGATTTTCAAATATTTGACTATGATATTTTAAGTCTAGTTGAATAAGTGGAAGGATAAATTTGCAAAAAAAGAATTTATGTGGGTATGTAAAGGATTGTCAAAAAAATAATAAAATTATTAGACGTCATAATATAAATATTCCAAAAAGGCTTTCCAGGGTGAATGGATATGAAAGAAATTATTTCCAACCGCATTTTCATTATTTTGTGGTTTAAACAAACAAAACCTTCTAAAGATGAATAATAAAAATACACAAAGGCAAGCATAAAATATGTTAGGTAATTTTTAAAGGCTATTTGAACAATGACAAAGAACCTTTGCCTGCATTATTATAAAAGTAAAATTAAAATCACAAAGATGAACAGGTATCTGAATACATACAATAGGTATCCTATACAACATACGACTACTAAGGCAATAGGTAGTGCAATCACTGCAATGAATGTAGGACAGTGATGTATTATTTATGAAATATTGAGGAATTTCACTGATATTGATTTAGGTCATACAATGCGCTTCACATACAAAGTTTTTATTCACTACAGTATATTGTAAGATAATATTAACTGCGATATAAAAATATAATGGAAAATAAAGAATTCAAAAACATCATCTCGGACTGTGCAGTTCATGAGAATCTAATAATAAAAATATTTGGCTCTGAAAAACCTTTGTACGTATAATGTACGTAGTTTCGTATTAAATACATATTGCTGAGTAATGCCGAGGACATTTCCATGCACATTAACATTATTATGTTTGCATTATTGTGTATTTCATCAACACGGCAGGCGTGGCGTTATTGTTACTTACTCGGTGACTTATTCCTATTTACCTGACGTACAGAAAGCTCACAAACAATGAGAAATAACAATTCAAATATGTAATTGAATGAGTGATGTGGAAAACTAACTAAATGCAAAATCATTACATAACAACAATGTTACCACCTCCCACAATCCACACATACATTGTATACTATACTAACCACACTTGCGTGAATACGCATTTTTTATATAATTTAGACAATAAGAATGAGTTATGGAAATGTCATATTGATTTATAGTACCCTGGTACATAATATTTTTACGATTAAATTTAGTTTATTTCCATAAACGTGAATTCAAAATCTATTAGTACCACACACGTACAACATGAAATCATGAAAATAAATCATACTAGAATCATTAACCGCAATGAATGTATGGCAATGCAGTACGTTTAAATGTTTCTATTTTTCACAAATATAAAAAATGTTGAAAAAGAAAAATAAATGTTTCAGTTTTACAATTTCTAATAATATATTGACCTGGTTTCGACTTACAAAGTCATTGTCTTTGATTTTGTTTTACAATAATATATAGGTATTTTGTTTTACAATATTATGTGTAATAGGAATTATGTATATATAAAGAGTTACAATCCATTGGATTGGTCTGCAACGAGTTTGATCTTTCCTCTCCATTCGACTCTATTCTCAGCCAGTCTTTTCAGCTCCACGTATGAGCCACAGTTCATGCCCCTCTTCAGTTGGTCCATATACGCGTCTCTTGGTCGGCCTATGCCATTTGTCCCCTCGGTCTTACCCTCCGCGATGGCGATGAGTAGTCCTGGGTGCCTGATGTTGTGGCCAATCCAGTTAGCTCGTTGTTGGCCGATTCTCTTAAGAAGTTGCCTTTTTTCGCCTACCCTGGTTAATACTTCTTCGTTTTCGATCGAAGAAGGAATTATGAAGTTTTATAAAATAAACGCCAACTCAATCAATACAATATTAATATCGTTTCACTCCACAACATAAATATGATCATTTTCTCTTTCGTACTAATGCTGAAGTATAGGACATCGTTTATACTTGAAAAGCCATAAAATACCTTTACAATAAAAAAAACATTTAATATCTTTCAAGTCTGCAGCTCAAAAGATAATAATATAATGCACCTATACATACATGTGTACCTCTGTGAACATAATAATATTATAAACAAAAAGTGGTGATTGTTGTAAAAAGGTGCACTTCCTATGTATAAAGCATCCATAAATTTTGTATCAACAGTAACACACTTTTACAAATGCATCTGCAAAATGGGACTCGAGGGAGATAATATTATTATGAACGTATCAATTTGAAGCAGTTTAAGGACTGACATGAAATTATACTAAAGATCATTGACAGGAATGACAATTATTATTTGGGTTAGTTGGAATAAATCGCGCCTCTGCGATAAACTCGCCCTGAGTATATTTATTTTATGACTATTTAATCATAATATATTTTTACTTAAAATTGTTTGTAATAAATGCGCCTAACAGTAAAGAATAACCAAATATGTAAAAAATAAATATAATATTTTTTATTACTTTACGAAGAACCGTGAACCCTTCATAACTCATTGTGCAGAAAGCTAATATTCTAAGAAAAAATCACGGTACAACATTGTGAGTGCATGCATATTGTGGATACAAAATTATAATAATAAATTGGAATTATGTATTGGAAAACACATATAATCACAAGTCCAGTAGCAGTGTACATAATACATGCATAGTGAGTGTAGGAATATAATCATATTGTTGTTATTGTGTAGGTAGATAGGTGGATTATGTTATGATTGTATAGGAGTTGGTCACACATCCTAAGGACACGTAAGGTCGCCAAAGGGGCGCATTGACCGACGCACTGGACGCATTATAGCTGGCATAACATTATTACAATACGAGCATGCAGTAGTAGCAAGTAGTAGTAGTATTAGTAGTAGTAGTAATAAAAACAGCAGCAATAATAAATTAGTAAACAAAGCTGTGACAAGAAAACGATACACAAACCTGAGAAAGCATCTACATTAGACGCTTTCAGCGGTACAACAGTAGCATACGAAGGCAGCACATGGGTTCTAACTAATAGGGAAGAATCAACGAGACAATAATGTTGGACGAAGAAAATAAACTTAACACGGAAACTGATGGGCCAATTTAATATTATATTTATTAGTAAGCAACAGTTTCAAATGTTCTACGAGAATTATAGACCCAATATTGAGCCTTCGTTACAACAAATCAAACAAAAATCTAAAGCATCTACCTGCATCGTAGTAAAACCCCGGGTCCCAAATGACAATACCACAAGCGAAGAGACTGAAAAAGCTATAAAACAAAATATTGTACCTACCTAGTAATTTGGGTATTGGCATATCCCAAATGAAAGGTATCAATAAGGGGGGATTAATAATAAAGACAAACAGTTTAGAAAACACAAATAAACTAAAGGATGCAATAAATGACCAACTTAAACAAAGTTACGATGTCTACATTACGAAAACAAAAAAAACTAGACTATTTATAGCTGGTTTACACAAGCAATACAATGAAGAAGAACTAATAAAAGAGCTGCTTTGACAGAATTACTATTTAAATAAGAATGACGAAATAAAATTAATGCATACCAAAAGAAATCCCAAAAATAATACGTACCATATTATCCTGCAAGTATCTCCGGTCACATATAACAAAATGGTGAACAGCTACATAAACATTGGATGGGGAGAGCATTACGTAAGGGATGATTTAAACATCATCACCAGATGCTACAACTGCCAAGGATTCAACCATAAGGCAAACGAATGCAAAAAAGATACTACATGTGCAAAATGTGCTGACCATCACCCAACAAAAGATTGCCCATCAGCTTTTATAAAATGTGTAAATTGTGCAACAAAAAATCAAACAGACAATAACCATCCATCCTATAGCCTGCAATGTCCGACTTTTCTTAGTAAAATTGAGATAGCAAAACATAAAATAGTTTACCAAGAAGATCAGCCAAAAAACTGACAATTGTTGACGAATGCTCGAAGCTTGAGGAATAAGATGGACGAAATGTGCGCGATATCTCACAAGTTCCAACCTGATGTCATCATACTGACAGAAACTTGGCTTCGCGAATCCGAAACCAGATTTTTCCAACTGGAAGGCTACGAAGGAGTCTTCAATTGTCGAAATTCAAGCACAAGAGGAGGAGGTACGGCTATCTTTATTAAAAAACACCTACAATATAGACTGATTTACTCTGACATAAAACTCAGCTTACTGACTGTCGAAATAAAAATAGGTAATATTCATCAAAAAGTAGCTACCTTTTACAGATCACCTGCTCTAGATGCAATAAATGATTTTCTAGAAATTATTGACGACTTCCTCAGTAAATATAAAAGTATGTTAATTGTCGGTGACGCGAACATTGACCTATTAGACAACAATAATACTGCAGCCACATATAAAGCCATTATCCATTCCAACAATTTTAGGATCATAAATAAATTAAACAATAATGAAGCGACAAGAACAACTGACTCAACAAATACGATAATTGACCATATCATTGACAACAAACTCAACAACTAACACAAAATAGAACTGTTAGACTGGCATGCCCTTGATCATAAAGTAATTAAAATAGATGTGCTAAATACTCCCAAGACAAAAGAAAAAATGCACAACAGCGAATACAAATTCTTAAATAACGACCTTTTTAATCAAAACCTAGTAAAAGAACTTGATTCCTTTGAAAAATCTAATAAAAAAATTGATAACTGTCACGAATTAATAAAAAATTATTACTAAGGCTAAAAATGATTCCTCTTATGTCAAACGCAAACGTACTCGTAAAAATAATCATTGGATGTCATCCGACTTATTAAAATTAATTGATACTCGCAATAAATTATATGCAAAACAGAAACGCAATGGAGCTTCACAAATTGACAAACAAAACTTTGTAACACATAAAAATCGTGTAACAAATGAAATTAAAAAAGTAAAAACCAATTGTTACGGCAGCTGGAAATGACAGCAGAAAAATATAGAACGTTATTAATAATGTATTGTACAATTTTAACTATAACAATAAAAATAAAAAAATTCAAGAGATTAAAACTTCATACGGAATTGAAAATGATTCTAAAAAGATCGCAAATGAAATGAACAATTTTTTCGCCTCTGTAGGAAAAAAACTTTATGATAACATCAGACATAAAAAATATCCTAATAGAACCTGCGCAGATTCCACTTGGACTCCATCTAGCACGATGTTTCTTACGCCAACCAATGAAACAGAAATCGTTAGCATAATTAAATGCATGAAAAATAGTCATTCTTCAGGGCATGACCAAATTACAACTCATGATTTGAAAACCGTATGTCCAATAATAAGTGGTATACTTGTTCAAATAATAAATCGTTGCCTTGAGGAAGGATATTTTCCTGACTGCCTTAAAAAGGCAATTATTACTCCAATATATAAATCTGGCCCAGTTAACGAAATCTTAAACTACAGGCCTATTAGTATATTAAGCACTATCAGCAATTTATTTGAAAAAAAATATATTTGCGTATCAATAGCTTCCTGAAGACTATCGGTGGAATTGATCCAAAACAATATGGTTTTCAAAAGGCGAGTAATACCACAGGTGCATTAGCGGATGCGATTGAATACATAAACGGTGAGTTAGATAGTGGTAACTACGTTGCTGCAGTCTTTGTAGATTTGTCGAAAGCATACGACACAGTAGACCATAGTACATTACTAAGAGCATTGTATAATTTAGGTATTAGAGGAAAAGCACATGACCTAATTTATAGTTACCTTCAAAATAAAACTGTAGCAACAAAAGTCAACAACAAAATAAGTACCTTTAACTCAATTGACATTGGTGTGCCTCAAGGATCCATACTTGGTCCATTATTATATCTCATTTATATAAATAACCTACAAAATCAAAATCTATCAGCTAAATATTACGTTTATGCAGACGATACCTTACTATTATATAGTGGAAAAAATCCAACTCAACTTGAACAAGAAATTAACAAGGATCTCAATCATTATGTGTCATGGCTTCATTCTAATTTCTTAACCATCAATGAAAGCAAAACTAATTACTTGTTATTTGCTCAAAAAAATAAACCACAAACCAACATAACTATCACTGTAAATGGAGTACCTATTGAAAAGAAAAGCACTACAAAATACTTGGGACTTGACCTAAACAACAAGCTTGACTGGACTGTACATGTAAGAAACAAAATAGATAAATTGTCACCAATAATAGGTGTTATGAGACGAAGTGATGTCTTCAGCACCAAATTAAAACATTTGCTCTACAATCCCCATATTTTACCGCACATAATGTATGGCCTTGTGGTCTGGTCTCAATGCAGCTCTCAACAAAGAACATCAATGCAAAGACTGATGAATAAAGCCTTAAAATATATATTTGGATTACATAGGTTAACAAGAACGGATGAATTATATAAAATAACGCATAAATTTAAACTTGATGAACTAATATTCATTGAAAAAGCAAAGCATCTCTTTAAAATTAAAAACAAGTTAATCAAATCAGAACTTAGACTCTCGACAAACAATGACATACATACTTATAATACAAGACAACTCAACAACTTACGAACGACCATTCCACGTACGAATAGAAAAAGACACGGATTCCTTCATTCAGCTATAAAAATCTTCAACAGCCTTCCAACTCGATTACAGAACAGCTCATCCATGAACACATTCAAAAGACAAATAAAGAAGTATGTAAAAACCGTATCAGTGTGAATTACAATAGATATTGAAATAAAGTATTAACATTACAACTTAATTAAATTACATATCATGTACATTATTCAATATACTGTATTGCTTTATAATTATATAACATCATATTATTCTGATTAAGTTTGTAAAATAGTTTAGTTATTCCCCTGATACCAGTAATTTTTATTTACTGCTTGGGGATAGAAGATAAAAAATAAGTATTGTTATTGTTAAATTTAAGATAATTCCATGTAATAGTTATAGTTAGTTTTATAATATTATTTATTGAATAAAATTGAATTGAGAATTGATTCCACAACAAGTTTGATTTGTCATTTTAACAGCGTATGAAATATTTTGAATGAAAATTACACAAGCAACAAATAAAACTCATAAATACATTGATTTCGTCTAAACGTAATTAATCCTCATTTGTCTGGGTTATTCCCGAATACAATTTCATGTATATTTTTATCATTGACTAGAACAATAGAATAAGCTCTTATTATGTTCGATAATTTTACTAAAGATAAATATGCATCATTTATTATCAATATCACGAGTTGTCCATTTCGTGTAGACTAAAAAAGTTGTACTGGCAATTGCAGAGGTCTGTAATAAGGTCATCAACAGATTCAACAGTAAAGGCGAGTTCAGATAAATAATTGCAGCAATGTACGAAATCATAAAATCTTTTATTTTTAGATGTTGTAAATAACAAGTAAATAAAAACAATATTCCAAATCGTTTTGTGCAAAGGATTCCACTAATATTCCAGGAATGTATTATTATGATTCAATAATTTGCTATCCTTCAAAGTACATCACGATTTGTACATAAAACATTATTGTACAGCATAAATATAAAAATAATGAAACATACCTACACCGTCATAGCAACAATGAAAAAATAAGACAATTACCAAATAACTTCCACGCTCGATTCCCAGCAATCATGAAACATGTTTATTTAAAAGAAATAATAGTTAATATTGTAGTAAGATAAAACTATGCGGATATGAAACCGAGTAACATACTTCAACCATAGAAGAAACCTACACAATATTGTATTTTCACGAACATAATTAGGTATATATAAAAACAGTGTGCTCATTTTATCAGAGCTTTTTAATGCAATCTGAACCAATAAAAGTTATAGGTATCCATTATTCAAATAAAAAAATAACATAAAGAAACATACTTGCAGATGTCACGGATTAAGAATTTCCGTCTGAATGAACAGTGATTGTATCGCACTGGTAGATGAAGGAAGTGAATATTGTAAGAGATATTTTTTGGTGTAAGTTTTACGATGTGGTCTTGGAGGCCATGTAATTATCGCAAACCTCATGAGGGCATTACCAAACTGCAAACACTTCCTAAATAACAATATTGTTATTGCAGTGGGTCGTTCACCCGGAGGTTGGCGGCACGGTGCAAGATATCTTTCACGTCCCCCTCCTCACTCTCGGTGACACACCGCAGTAGGTACTCGATGAAAGTCCGAATAGCGTAGCGATATAAAAAGAAAGTCTTGCGAAATCTACTGAAATATGCGCAATAAACAACACACGTAGATACAGTATAAATAAATCCATTTACATTTATCGGTAAAGAAATGGTGATTAAAAGCGGAAATCGAAAACAAGTCATAATGTAAAGTGCCAACTGCAAATAGATATACGAGTATTATAATATAATTCATATTATGACTGTGCGTACGAGAAAACACCGTGGGTCGGATACATTTCTATACACACACTGACACATAAGACATCTTGTTTACTTTGTACATTGTGAAAATCACATTACATCAGTGTTAGGAACTAAAGATCGGGAATGAACTCCGTCGATACTGAATTTAAGCAGGTGGATTTATCTATTACCACGAAGGTAGGTGGATAAGTTGGTGAGTAGGCATGTAAGTAGGTGACAAAAACTCCAGTGGAGCGTGTTGACCTTTAATTTGCACAGATGACACGTAAGTCCTCGGTGGGTATATGTATCGACCTTTGTGTTATCAATACCTGCGCATAAAAGTACCCTGTAGTGAATTCAGCTCGTTTCAAAGATCAGTGACCGTTTAACCACCGGATGGTAATATCCGCGTGTGGGCGCTCTACAATTCAATACTCCGTCTTTTTACATTAAACTAATAGACATCAAGTAATAATTATTTACGAATGATGATCAAAACAAACCACTTACGTGATCTGTGCTTGGCGAAAATCATACAAAGAAAATTATCCAATTCAAACTTGCATAGAATTCCTGATATCCAATATACGATTATGTATTCCGAACAAACAGAAATACTTTGTTGTATACACCTACACAACTTACTATCAACTATAATACACCAACTTACCTATTTACTGAAGAAATGTACATTGGTATTACTATATTCTACTATAAACACACACAAAATTCGGACTGCATATGCAAACAGTAAACTGTAAATATTGAATGTTTAACTCAGAAGTATGACCAAGTTCGAATATAGGAAAAAAATATTATATACTTAAATAAGTATTCAATACATATTGTACCTACTGTCGATCATGAGTCGTAAACTACAATATCTGTCGAGAACCAAAAAAAGGTAAAAGTCATAAAAAAAATACAATAGGTGTAACAAAGTTATGAAAAATATATTGTGAGATAAAGAGTCAGTGGTCAAATATTTCCATATCATGAATTCTATACAGATCATAAATAGATAAAATCCCATCTTTGCGTATATAGATGCAAAATATAATTATAATAATGTATCTTCTTATATTAATGATGTTATATAATTTTTAATTACGAATTCAAGGTCACGACATTCTTACTCTAATGCAAAATCAAAGAACTACCTACAGGTGAAATGACAATGTGTTTCGAAATGCAAACAATAAATTTATTGATTACAACAACCGATTGGAAATCCGGCATCCTGTTTAAGTAAGCATTATAATACAACAAGATAATTCTGTCGCCGATTATTTAAACGTCACACATTCACATACATTATTTAAGGTTTTTCGATTCAAGTGGGTTAAGGCTGCGCCAAGGATTTGACAAAAAGACCGTTCTACATGACCTCACTGCATAATCAATCCAATAATGACACCTGCATAATGTAAAGCGCAATGTATTCAAACAGTAGCTACTAAAAAGTATTACCTTCTCATGAATCTGGGCACTTGACAGTAAAAAAATTAAACAAAAAATAAGATCAAGGTCAGCGAGAGGACGACATCGAGTCATATTAAATTGCTTCGACCATGATATAAAATAAAAACGAAAAGATAAGAACGAATCCCAAAATAATGTACCTAATGAGTACTTGTCAGTTTTATATACCTAGTACGTTTTAAGAACGCTTTTGTGTGCAGGATAGTTAGTTATTTACTGATATAGTATTATAATAGATACTCCATACAACACGCACCTCTCGAGGTCGTAATTCAATGACAATTTACTAAAATACATTGTTGTCAAGTGTGCGGTTATTCAAATCAAATGGGATTATTGTCTCGCTCACAATCATTTTATGAATTACTAAATCATAATTTACACGTACCACGCACATTGTTGTAATATTATACGCATAATACTTTATTCCCCCCATTACAAAAACAGCTATGTAATTAAGAAATAAAGAAAATGTAATTAATAACAATTCAATCAACAACACTGTAAGATTGTTGGCCAGTTCACTAAATGAACGCGACATTAAAAATAATACCCGCTAGTATATGTATTGGTACTTATCAAACCCACACATCGTCAAGAAACCGCACAAGAAAAAAAATGAAAATACGTAAATACGGGAATGATTTATATTTTGGAACAAGTTTAATTTTGTGTAGGCTTATAATACTTGGTATATTTTACACGATACTGGCCTTTTATAGTCCTCCAGGAATATACGATTCAGTGCAAAGGATAACACGGACAACGCCAACATGTTATCCTTGTCATTTCGCATGACAGCAACATTAAATTGTAGATAAAATATGAATGTATAGTATAAGTATAATTCGGATCCAACCATGAGGACAGAAAGCAACATCACATACTACCGAACCAAGTTGATATTTATTTCAATATAAATCATTTTTGATTGGAAGATACAAATTATAAATAACTGTATCTTTGGGATCAGCTACCGTATACAAAGTCTTAAGGAATTTCAAATAGTCATTCAAATGAAAAAAAAAACACGAATATTGTGATATGATGATCTTAATTATTAAAAAAGGTCGTTTTAAATGATACGTTATTATTACTTACATAAAAATACGTTTTTATCTCTATGATATTATTTTGATGGACGACTTAAAACCTTTCATCAACTGTGTTGGCTGTCTTTTGAGATATTTATAGATGAGATTAAAAGAAAAGTATTTTATATTCTACCAAAATATTACACAAGATAATCGAAACGGCAGATGTTTGATCCAAAGGATGCACCTTGTGTTGATTTAATGCAGTGATCAAGACAGAGCAGGTAGCAAAAAGGACCAAAACTTTAGCGATCGAAAGAATACGCGATATGAAAAAAAAAACACTCAATAAATCTTCGAAACTTTACGATCAACTCACTAGAAAGAGAGGGTATATTACACTAACACCCACATATTTTTTCGAATCAAATATATATTATAATACATTACAAATAAATATGCAGGATTTTTCCCTATAATTATGACCCATCTAATCGAGCCCACGGCAAAGGATGAACAAAAATCAAGAGCAGATGTGTTGCGATGTATTCAGTAGAGTGTTGTATTGTAATGCGTCGCGTTGTCCCGGTCCCAGGTAGGTTAAGGGAAGATTTCACTATGGCATTTGACCCTATTAGTATAATACGTTCAACTTTCCTCTATAAAAATCATACAGTAACAGCATTCATAGGGACATTCACTAACAAATAAATCAGCACCATATACTGAGGAATAATCCGGCACGGGAAGTTCGTAATGTCTCTTCAACAGCGCAGCAATAAAGAAGTAAAACAGATGTCACTCGCGGGGGTCAGAGCCATTTGAATTGTTTTGATAGCTGATATCAACGTATCTTCACATGTATTATAACATATATAACATTAGAATATACTTTAGTCATCTGTCTCGTTGGGCTTATTTAACATTCAAAGCAAATAAAGAGTATAAATCTACTTAGGTAAATTAGAAGCAGGCACCAGGTGAAAGAATAATCGATGAGACAGAACACATTTACATTAATAATAATATTTAGGATACATCATGTGTTCAAAACATATACTATTCATAAGATTATAAAATATCGCATACCAAAATAGAGTAATAAGTATACGAAGAAAAATCGTTACGTTACATAAATAGAAAAAAAAGAGGAAAAAAATCCGGTAAGCGTATCTGTATAAAAAAGTGAGACTTTCAGGCCGCACATGAAAAATATGAGATATCTATTATGAATGAATCTATAGTGACATTGTTATCATGTTGTACTTTATTCAGGGTATATTATTATATTGGCATGAATCAAGATTTATGTAGTAGAGTTAAAATAAACTAAAGAAATAATATACTGGGTTTTGTCATCCACGTGTGTCGTTATGAATAGTTTAAACTACAATGGCTCACATTCAACAGGTAATCAAATATAATAATAACAATAATGTTGCGAATCGTAAATTTACACCGAATAAAGATTATACAAGATAAATAAAAAAATCAACAATATAAGAATGAGATATGACATATTTGTTACAAAAATAACATCATTGTAATGTGTGACTATAAAACCCTGTCACATTTTTGCGATAGAGCTAACTAAGAGTTGGCAAGAATACCTAATGGACAAATATACGTATGGCAATTTTACGATAATGATAATAAATTATACATAGGTACATCAATAATCGGAAATAATAACAAACAAATATTCTATGTCTGGCTAAATAAACATTTTTGACAAGATAAAGACAGAAATGTGATGATAATAACGCTTGCACTTTAGATAAACTATTAAACTACAATATCTACACTAAGAACATATTACAGTATATGGACAATTTGCAGAGCGCAATTTACCCAATTTACAATTACTCCCAGCAAAAAGGTGCGATTTCAGCTTCTATGAAACCCTCTCTACATGCCTCCTCTCGCAGACCTAGAGGCACCATGTTCCAGCATTTGGGATCCGCAACACTGAACACTCGAAAGCCCATCTTGCGAGATCGAGACGGCTCAATATGTCAGCTTTTTGCTTTACCCGGTGCTGAGCGAAGCATAAGCAGTCTTTCACTGATGGTCTCGATCTCGCAAATCTGCAACAAATACAACGGCGACACAGCTTCCATGGCCGTAAATACGATCATACATATCTTATACTCCACTTATCACTTTGCCTTTAAAACAGTAGGGACAGTGAAATCAATAAACGCAAAATGATTAGCGTTATCGATAATTCAGTTTTTTTGTTGTAGTTTACACTAACAAGAGGTGACGGGTAAAAGATAACCCTTATCCAGACATTAAATCTCAAAATGTCACAATCGAGACAAAAAACACAGGTAACACAGGGTGTCTAATGCAACCTGGACATTTGAACTCAATACAATGGGTAGGACGCATTGTCTGCCTAGGACTGCAATTATTTTTTGTGCACCATATCCCAAGGTGTTTTTGCACAAATGTAAGGTCCAATCCGATTCATTTTTTTCTTAGCATGCAAGATATATTATCTCAACACAATTGAAAGAAAAGGGAGAGAATAATAATACACAATAGAAGCACAGCGTAGGAGTACCTAACTGAATGTACGCGTAGCATTTGTTTACATCGAACATCTGCTTTTGCTTTCCATATAATATTTTTTTGGGCGTTTTATAAAAATTTATTCTACTACGGTTTTATCTGACAGTTGCGAGGACTCAGATAAGGACAAAAGATTTGTTAATGTTCGCTGAGTTGTACAAGGGTCCAGGTGACGCGACGTATGTGTATGTACCTTTTACTATAGTCAACTACAGTCAGATTATACCTACTGCTCTCGTAAACATTATGTGAAACTACATAACTACACCTATCAAACTCGGACCAGGTGTAACTAGTTGTATGAATACCTTTACATTATGATAGTCAAGGATACGGGGAATATATGAATTGATATAGGTACATACCTACTTACATCGTACCTACTTTCTAACATTCATAGGTATTATACGCGAATCAGACAAAAATAAATCAAACACGCATTTATGATTTATAAAAATGCATTTACCTTTAAAATACCACGTAGAAACCACTTGGATGTGTCACCGTATTAGGAATTTAAATTAATAAAATGCAGGTCAATAAAATTAATTATACCCACAAGATTCAGAAGCACGAATCCTTTTAATATCCCAGCAAAACAAAAAAATCTCGTAAACATAAAAGGAGATGATTCAGCAAACAGAAAATCTGACAAAAGCAAACCTAAATATGTCATAATCTCAAATGAATTGCATTACTTCAGATATATTATATATAGGTACCTACAAAATTAACAACTATATTATATTATGCTAAGATTAGAATATACAACACATGAAGTACCTACATAATTTAACAATTCGGTTTATAAGAACATTTATTATAACGTACAATTTTAAAACGAGTATTAATTAATAATTTCTCATTCACTTAAAATATATGCATGAAAGAGTTGTAATGATATTTAAATTTATAATAAAAAAGAGAAATGAAACAAAGAGCGGGATTTAACGGGATGAATATGTACCTACTGGTACTGATGACGGAATCAGAAATGAGTGAGAATGTAGCGGAACCATCTGGCAAACGAGTGTAACTTCCTACCAATAGTTGGACAGATCGTGGATTGGAATCAACATTACATTTATATTCTTATTGTCTGCCTGACTGTGGGGTTAGTTATTTTTTTATTATGATTATTTTGCACGCAGGAAATCAACTCTTGTTGTTCGGAGAAACCGGAACTTGTTTTTTGTTATTATTTCAATACTTTTAATCAAAAATATAATATGACAGCTGTTAATTCGGAGAACACACATATTTAAATTAAAAAGGCCATTCAAAAGTGCACCTTGAAATGAACAAACGCTCAAATAATGAGAAAGACGGAAAAATGTTGTCGTGCGATTTCCTGACATTGCAATGTACAAAATACTATATTTAATGACACAATACCTTATTTCCTACGCTAAAATATCGAAACCTAGACATTGGATTAATTAATTGATTATTAACAATTTTATAAACTAATACTGCTTTATGTGGGTATATAAGGATGTTATGACTGTGTCTTCCCGATACGGACATAGTAAAATATCCCTTGTAGGTATTATTATTAAGTGAATGTATTTTTTTATATAAATTGCTTGTAAAAAGTATAATGTGAAGGACTACCTTCTTAAAGCCATCCACTAGATTGTGAGTGATTTAGTGCTCCTGTAATATTATATTATATATTTAAAAAAAAAAAAAAGATATATCTGGGTTTTTGTTATAAACCCAAATACAACCGTATACACCTTTCACAGTAAGCTACTAAAAGCTTGTGTCGTGAAAGGGGAGTTTGCCGAACTCGGCGAACCACGGACCCCTTGTTCACGAGGCCGAGACTCTACCTCCAGGCTACCGACGAACTCGAACTATATGACAAAGTAATACATTTGAAAAAAATCAGCGATGAGGTTTGTCATCCATCCTGAATGATTTATTTTTTTGTTGGCACAGAGAATACGGCTTGCATATTCATTACATGTAGTTGGTCTGCTGGCTGCCCCACTTGTGGGATATATCGCGATGGTGTAGTAAGTAGTAGAGACCGAGACTCTACCTCCAGGCTACCGACGAACTCGAACTATATGACAAAGTAATACATTTGAAAAAAATCAGCGATGAGGTTTGTCATCCATCCTGAATGATTTATTTTTTTGTTGGCACAGAGAATACGGCTTGCATATTCATTACATGTAGTTGGTCTGCTGGCTGCCCCACTTGTGGGATATATCGCGATGGTGTAGTAAGTAGTAGAGACATTTGAATACAGAATATTTCTATACAGTTATTTTTACCTGTTTACAATATTATCTAATAAATAATCTATTTATGGGCAATTAAAGATGAACTTTTCCACGGTTACTTAAAATATATTTAGTAGGTTACGAATTTACGATCAATCAATCGGTCGACCATCGTAAGAGCCGATGTTACATTACGCAATACTGTAGTCGTGCTGAACCTTGAAATTATTTTAGCGAGAAGGTTGTCCGCTGCTTCTTGTGAATGTCCATCGCAGTCCGCACAATTGGACACACGTATACAAATCAATGTACCTACACTTAAAAACATAAATAAACAGTACACATACTATAACATGACACCTACATGACATTGTACACAAGACACTTAATAGTATTATTATTTCCAAGGAAAATTATATTAAAAATCGATACTGTATAATGAAACGTGTCTTGTCACACAATAATAAAACAAGTAAATATAACGTGTCGTACTGATACTGGGTAAATGTGTACGACAAAAGGCAAATAAAACAACCAACCACATCTAGATAAGTAAAAGTAAAATCATTCCATAGCAAGGCGATAACGAAAATATTAAATTCTAATTTCAAATATAAAATGAGTATGATGAAATAACGCACGAGTTACACAAGCTATAGTAAGAAGTTAAAAAATCATTTCATCAATTAACGTTGAAGGTGAATGCGAGCTGAAAGACAAAAGAATTAAATAAAAGACATCAAGGCTCGACCAAGATACCAAATAAGGTGTTTACCTTGCACATTTAAACTTAAGTACATCATACACAGGAGAGGACAAGGTGGACGTAACGAAATACGTAGGAACATACATGCTCAAAATGTTTTAATTATTAATGAACATGCTATTTATTATACCATCAACTTGGTGTGGCGGCTTCTAACCAAGGTTACACTTAAAAAATAACGTCTACACACGGAAATCACGACACCTAGTCTATAATCATCGGTAAAATTATCACGATAATTTATTAGTCACACAGCAACCTGAAGTAGGAAACCTTTCAAGTCAATTCTAGATAAATTCATGTGACGTATACCTACCTACTACGAATCGGATGATTCAACAAACTTCGTGTTTACTTAAATAACGAGTAGTAATTGTAAAAATTATTCACTTGTTTCGGGTAACATCTAATATCGCATTATAATATATCATATCATGTTGATGTAGAGGCGAATAGAAAAAAAACGAATATAAATTAGCACATTGTTGTTTTGAGTTTTTGACACCCGCTTATACGCAAATAATATGTTAAATAAAACGTATCTCAAGTTATTGTTTTTTTCAATAATATATAAACGTTTGGAATGCCAACGGATCCTTACTTGGCGTAGTATGGAATTCTAGACAATCATATACCTACATTAATTATATAGAGAACCATATCGGTAACTGCAGGACACATATTATGATAATATTATTAGATAGGTATGTAGGTAATATTGTATTTATATTTTTAGATAATAATATCCTAAATACACAATACATTCCTACTATTTCATGATACTTACAAGAGTATACATGTTACACCAATTACATATTGGGGAAAATGTATTGTAAGATAGTAAATAATAATATATGGACCCAACATTCTAACCAAATGTAGGCTTACGTAAAATATGTTGATAATAATTATATGTGCGTTCACTATACAATATACATACAGTAAACAGAAGTATAAGCTGGACTTCTTACTTTACACAGATTGAGTATGATTATTACTAGGGTATCGATTAATTCAATAGTACCAAACTACATAGAATCAAGAACACTTAATTTGTTACAGCGTGTTTCTCGATAAATGTATTTTATTATAATGAAGTGACTATTAATAAATATTTATATTTGTTAAAATGTTGCAATTATAATAAGTTAAAATCTCGATTGCCCTCTTGATATAGCTTATAGTGAACGGCGATCTCGGACAGAAATAGCGTATTAGGTATGTATTTAATATTAGATAAATTATTATGCGTTTTAGCAATCACCACACGAAATATCGACATGTCAGTTGGGGTCAACGCGTGGTGATGGAGTGGAGACGGTATTGAATACTGTTACATATTATGAGAATATTTAGTTGGATGATTATTGCAAAGAGTTTGCAAAACTCACCTCGCCCGGGGCTAACACTGTGTTTGAATACAAGACGAAATATTGAGTATTTGCGTAACTTAATTGATCCAAAAATATGTATTTGCAATTAGTTACTTATTGTTATCTATTTTTATATATAACCAATTAATATTATATGTATATAGAAGAAAATAAAATTTAAAACATAGAAGTTATCACAAATTAAAAGGGGCAACTTTCTAAATGTATGCGACAAATGAAAAGATCCTACTTTACTTAATTACCGCAAAAAGGATCATTGTCAAAAATAAGAAGGACAAGACACATATGTACGTGATAATAATAATTATTCTGAAAACCAGTCGTCCCGAGAATTTATCATGATGATTCGTTGACCATAGGTCTAATATCAACTTTAGTAGTGATATCATCGTAAGCATGAATAATGTAGCAAGGAGTGTGTGGCGTGAGCAACTCTAGTAAAGTTATTCACAATGTACCTACTACCTACCTAGTCGAGTAAATCGTCAGAAAGTATAATAGGCAACAGGTATCTAAGTACATGCCTCAATGATCACTAATTGCACCTACCTATCTCATTATACATAACATTATACTTTGGGTACATCCAAGTTTCATTACATATCGGTTCTTAAATATAAATAAAGTTCTAAAACGTTTCGACCATTAGCATTTCGGTTGTCACTTGTGTAATTACTTTAATTTATAATTAAGGTCATATTTCTATGCTCAGTACGCAATGAATGAATAAAAAAAATTGTCTGTGTGGGTACATAATGTACCGAATGTCATTATGGGATATAAATCTAAATAATAAATCCATATATAGATGGAAGTATGCAAAAAGTTTTCTCAACATTGACGACAAAATAATAATCGTAAATGACAATGGAGTTAACATTTCAATGAAGCAATAATAATCTTTATTACAATGGAATATTGTGTAATATTATAAATAGATGATCGTCAAAAGTTAGTCAACCACCTCTAATAATAATAATTCATATAATTAATTAGATACCTACTTGAACCCCGCAAATAATCTATTAGGTAAATTTATTCGAATAACTCGATTAATGCATCTCGTTAAATTCTGAATAGATAAATACCTACCTACTCTAGTTTGTATCGACTCCTATGAATATATCAGAAATACCTACATAATGTTACTGCACGTATATCTTTGTAAGTTTATAAGTAAATATAATATCAGTAGCCGCTATGTTTATATTTACTCCGTGACATCTACTTCTTCCTATTGGTCTGTTTTCCGCATCAGCATGACACCGGGAACAGCGATGAATAAAACATTAAACTATCCTCCAAACTATATCCGTCCGGTGAACATCTTGGAGTTGGAGGTTCGGTGAACTCTCCCACCAAATTGCGACATGGCGAATATTGCATCACCGCACGCACAACGGGCCATGGCCAACTGTATTGTGTACTACTTTTGTATATTATTATAACACTATCTTGACTAACATCTCGCTAACAAATCTTGTTATAACGATACCATTAAAACACAATAATTCAACAATCTCATTGCCTTTTCAAATAAATTATACAATCAACACTTGCAATAGGTATTATTAAATACATAGGCAGCAATAAAAATATGTGCTATACGAAAAATTTAGAGAAATATAGTAATTGAATAATAAAAATACACGCAATAGGATAGCATTCAATTAGAGTTTAAGTGCTTGGGCAATGAAGATAGTCTAATCAAAGTGGTCACTGTTCTATGTTGTATATACCTACGCGGAGTAATGCAATTACATCATCCCGAAATGATACGGACACTGATGCCAGCACGCACTGCACTGAGCGTAGAGAAACAAACAATAGAGTAACGGAACTAATATTACAGAGACTACAACATATAAATAGACGATCAACAGAGAAGGTGGCAAATCTACCTATGTAAGACATCGCAATAAATACTGTGATGGGTAAACTAAATTAACAACACCGCCGGATACTAACATAAATACATAATTATTATTATTATGTACCTACATAACATCAGCTGAACGTATCATGACGTCATACGAGGGAGTAGACTCACCTCAGGACGGCAATCCACTACAACTGGTTCTGTATTCTGTTGAATCCCTATAGTGAGTCACTTCAAAGGCATCTGGCATTGTTTCATCTCAAAGAAAATAGGTATGTATCTCCTCTTTGTTTACTAGGTAGGTATATAATATGATATTGAAAACCGCAATGCGCTTGATACTTACGTCACAGAGTATCATGGACTATTCAATGACTATATATGGGCGCTATTCCAAGATTTGCTATTAGGCTTACGAATACGAACGACTGCATTAAAAAATAAGATTCAAATTATTGTGCGTATGTATGTATTGTAGTCGATAATACAGAGTCAAATCAAAGAATGTATCCGATAACAACTTTAAAATGTTGAAATGTACATGTACAGATACTTCAGCTCGAGGCATCGGCCAGGGTTAGGCAATTCAACAACGGCAAGCGGCAGTCCACAAGTTGCGACATTCTCACCGAACGACCGTTCTTTCATCATCTTCCGAATATCATTTATAAGTAGACATTACAGTCTCTCTCCGATCAAATATTTTTACGTGGACCAATATCCTTAAATTCCTACAATGTATTCATCCACTTCATAAACAGAAAAGTATCAAAATAATAGAAGTTCACACAGACTACGTCAATTAAATAAATAATAAATTGGAAAAGAACCAAAATGTATGCAAACCCGTATAAATATTAACATTGATAATTAAATACCACCCCATGGGACAAGAATTTCTATGACTAAAAACAATAACTTCCTCGTTAGTTTTGTGGCAATGAGACCCCGAACAACATTAAAATCAACACTTCCAATAATAAAGATTAATGTAGATTTAGTCTGTAGAAATAATAAAATACGGGTAGTTGAATTGAATTGTTTGAATAATCATGATAAAATCCTAGGAATACAATGATAGCACAAAAATAAAACTTTTTATTTCAAACAGATAATAACAACTTATTTTATCGACGTCAAGCTCCGATCAATTAATCTGGGAACCTTTGTGACGCATAACCCAATTAGTCTGATATTTTATCTACAAACCACAGATATAATCCGAAAAAAAACATAAAACACATAATCAACCATCAGCGTATCGATCTGCTCACAGCCAACACATTTTGCTAAATGCCCACAACCAAAATTGGCGATGATTTCATACGGAATCACTTTCTTTTGCAAAAATATATTATACGGAATGTCGCTATTCTATTATGCTAGGTAGATATAGGTTGATTTCCGTTGTAACGAAATAGTATACAGGATATTATGTTATTAGTTGAAATGATTCAATACTTTGTACAAATATTTTAAGAACGATAACATAAATAGCTCAAAACTGGAATGCACGTGAAGTCCTATAAACAGGATACCATTGTCTCACTGCTCACACAAGTACTTAGCATCAGATGTTGTATATTTTAAATTATGATTCGCAATAAATTTATGCACAACACAGAGAAACAACAGTAGGAGATTGATTACATTGATTACAAATAAATAATATTGTGTAATAAACAGATAATAATATAATAAAGGAAAATAATAAATTAAATGTACAAGAGAAGACGTACTGTGTAGTACAAACATCAGGATATAATACAATCAATATCAGATCGTAATGTGCATATCAGTTGACGTATAACAAAGGGAACCTGAAGTATCTTTGCAAATTTTAGGAGGGGAGATGAACACAATATCCAAATAATGGTGCACCATACTATAAGATATGGCATATTTTAGGGTCAAAGGAGAATCACGAATCGCGAAATTTTCTGAAGTCGAAGTCGGTCGACTGCAAGTGGAATGAACCTGTAACGCGTGACTCTAGGGTGTGGTAACTACCCTACTAGGGGGAGATATTACACTCCTTGAAACACATCACCTGAGGGTTATAAAATGTTGCCACACAACTGATGTATCGCAGAGACCCGACACGTGATCAAATGATTCCGTAACTATTTAATAACGAACCATTCTGCAAACAATAGAAATAAAGGCACGTGGCAACAGACTTATATTGCATCAGAACCAGGTACCGACGCAAGTTATTCAATGAAAATATTCCTACACAAATTACAATGCGAAACACTAAGACAATGATTGTGAACAAATTACAAAATCCTTTCAAATACCTAAATAATCGATATGCATTATCCTACAATGCGATTAGATTCAAATTGCTCAAGAATTTGTTGCAGATCGATACCTGGTTAACAAAAAAAATAAATTATTTTAAAAAGATTAAAACCCGTTTCATTGTCACTTAAGTTCCGTTCTATTGTCATCCTTTCATTTGTTATCATCTCCGACATAGCAGCAGTAGTGATCATAAGGCATTGAGTAATAATATCTCCTATTCTACCTACCTGCCAATCCAGCCCACTACAATAAAATCGTATTACATAAATTATTTATTTTTGAACCATCAATCATCCGTGCAACTGCTTTGTTTAACTAAAACATATTTCCGTCACAAATCTAACATCCGCTTTTCACAAATTGCACTAATATCATTATTCTATATTATTCAATGAAGTGAATTGCATAGGTATTACTGGACACATATCCGGCTCAACAAATACACAGATCAGTTTATGATACACGGGAATAAATCACAATAAAGGAAGTTAGACACGGCATATTCAAAGTTAACAATTAGTTAATGTGCAAACAGAAAAATTGGTTTAAATGTAAGTCGGACTGATACAATAATAATATATGGACAGGAAGAAGTAACAAGAGTTCAGTATAGTATAACAAAATTATCACGTTATAATGTAATAAATCGTACTCAATATGAAAATTATGTTCCATTATAAAGTAAGCAAGTTGCCATGAATGTAACGTTGTGTGTTGTAACTATAATGCATATTATAGAATATGTGAGGAAATGTATGATAATGAAACAATGAGTCCGCACATCCGCACAGAATATTGTTTGTTCATCGCAGCCAATCAATGGGATCAGATCCGGACGGGAGATGCAATTTCCTGCTAATGTCACACTCGTACTTGGCCTCATATTATACGTGTAATGTATGTGCCTTGTGCCTACCTACTACGTTAATTGTTATCTACGTGTAAATTATTAATGATATCATTATCTAATAATTAATGTATTTTTATAAACCACCAAAAAAGTTGTAGGCAACTGAATCCATGTAAGCTTGCTTACAGAATACGATGAATATAAAAACAAAATTTCCAAAAAAATCTACATCAAATAAAAATAAAATAAAAACTTTGATGTAATTTTTCACTAGTAACCCACCTACTGCGGATAACATCGGCTCCTTTGATACAATCATGTAGTACTACTGTATTAGAGAATGCAGAGAAAGGCTTTTATCCCATTGAGAAATGAGTAACATTTATTGTGTCAGTTCTTTTATAACACAGTACCTTTGTTAATTTGTTTTCCCCTCAAGCAGTCACAAAGCGAAGGGTGGACGAGGGATGTTTGAAACAAATGCGGGAGATCGCTTCTAACACCCGAATTCATAGTCGTAACTTGAGTATTCCTTGATACTTGAGTGCTAGCCAAGTAGCGGTTTTCATTTCATAGTCATATAAAACTTACCCAAGTAGTACTCAAGTACCTGTGAATCCCAAGTCGTCGTCGGACACGACTTGAGCGTTACTTAGAAATGTCAAACGCCGTTGATGTATTTTATTTTGCCTTTTTCTAGTAATTTACCTTTAATAAGGTATATAGTGTGCAAAGATCCTATTTATAAATAAAATTATTTGCTAAATAAGTAATAAATACTTACATTATTTATAAATTTTTATACATAACATGATCGTCATGTCAGATAACAATGCAGATATTACATTTTGTCTAGATATTCGACACTATTTTTTTCATATTTAATGATTAATTTGCTAAATATATCGATCTAACATGTTAACATATTAGATCAATGGCTAAATATGAATAAATCCATAATTTATTTTAAATAAATTTCTTATATTATAATCTGAAACGCAAAACAAAACAAGACAACGGGACCGACGACAGGGAAGTATAGAACAATAAACTTAAGTACGGGGAACGACGACGGTTTGTCGTTTGTGATTTTTGAGGTTATGTTAAATGGCAGACGTAGTGATGTGTACTTCATTTTCTATAATATAACAATAGTGCGAGGTTATACATTTTACTATCATTTTATGTTTAAATTTACTATAAAATGTTACAAAACAATATTTAAATAGTACTAATCGAAGAATTACACAATAATAAAGAGTTAAACCGTGTTTTTTATGCTTTAAAACATAATTAAAAATACATTTTGTTTAGTGGCAATACTTTTCGCCACAATAATTATTTTCCCCACGACTCAAGCGTTAACTTAGCGAAGTAAAGGAGCAGTGTTTGTCTATAGAATGCATCCACATCTTGAGTATTGCTTTTTACTTGAGTGCTCCTCGGCCAAGTATTACTCAAGTAAACGACTATGAATTCAGGTGTAAGAGACAGTCATACAGATACGCAATTCTTACAAAAGTTTAAAGCTCTAGAGATCAGATTACACAAAGGTGTTTGACACGTGTCATATTATCAAAATTAATCTACGAAGCGTAATAAATTATGATGAGGCATCATTTTTATTCGATCTGCAAATAAAAATGAATTATCTACTTATTAAAATTATGCTTACACAACAGTCGCTGTGTAAATATTGAATTAAAACATATGCACTTTCATTCACATAAATTGTAATGACGTCATCCGTCGGATTTTTATGTTTAAAATTAATATAGTTGGTACCTATTATTCACAATATACTTAAAGGTTTGTGTCACTTTTCTAGTATTTCATAAGATGAATATTAATCTACTTACAATAGAACAATCATTACATTACGACTATTACGATACAAACGATTACGATATCCTAAACAGAGATGCAGCGTTGTATATTAATTCAAATTTAATAATAAAAAAAATGTCTTTAAAGGTAGCATAGCATTTGCGCAAATCATCCTCAGGTGCCCCGAACATGAAAACACTTCGATAGGTAGGTACTGCATACAATCATAATATATAATATTATTGTATATTATATTAGATGTCCAATATGTTGGTGTCATTTGTAATTTGTTTATATTTCCGGTAATTCTAAGCACGCATGTCGCGTTTCCTCTTCGTACACTGAGAGAATAATATCTCGTTTGTAGTAAGTACCTACGTAGTATATAATGAATATTGGACATTAATATTTTATTAATTTATTGCATGTATCGTTATGAATCCCGCTGAGAAATATAATGAAGGGAAAGATGCTATGTAAGTTCAACAAACAAAAAAATTACATATTATAGTGACATTGAACTCTAGACTGAAATAGAAATGAACAAGTAGATATGTATATATGTAGGTGTATACTACTAAATCTAAATTATGATAAGGTGTGAAAAGGAAAAAAAATCGGTGATGTAGATACTTAAACGACCATAACAGGTCATACACACAAAAAATTAATAAAATCAAATCCATTGACATTAAAAAAAATTGTGAAGAATGGATGTTGAATATTAAAAATGTATTAAACATTATAAAATATGTAGGGATCTCGGCAACATGGAAACCCAAAGAAATCATGAACCAACATTTAACAATACTAACAAAGTTATTACAGCTAGAGAACATGTAACATTTCCATACCGTCGGTAAAACGAAATATTGTACAAAGCGTTATAGGTACCTACTCTTAGTATGTGTGCAAGGTCTGCGCAATAGCGTTATTTCATATAATTTTTATTTGGATTTAGGTAATGAGGCCAAGATCTCATCGTGACGTTTTCATAAAAGTTGTCCGCCGGTTGTTGTTCACGGGACCGTAACGCATAATTCCGAATGAATTGTATAATAAATAATTTCAATAAAAAAAAACAATATGACATTACATATACCTACCTACTGGAATGGTTTTGTTGATTTTCGTGGCCAAAACTTGTAACGAGTCGAGTAAATCTTTACCAATTCCATTGTATTATAATTGTGAGAGTCTCTTCAAACAATGATTGCAGCCTCTAGTCGTTGTCTCGTTTTCTTTTGTGTGTTTTATGTATTCATTAGACGTGAAATAATAATAATATAATCAGATTTACCTTGAATTTATAATGCATAATTAATAATAGGAGCGTTGCCTAATTGTTTAAAATATAAATCAGATATACTGTAATTAAATTAAATTAATACCTACCTAAGGAAATTCTTCTACGACTATTATTATCAATAATAAAATTTCTAACTTGAGAGTTGGGCGCAGAAGTGGGAGGTTTGTTGAACCTAATCACTGCGGCATCGCAGATTTAAAATTTATGTTTATCATCGGAATAATAAAAACGGAAATGTACGTCAGAAATTATCTAAGAATGAGAAAGAGAGTGTGGGCGACAGGAGTAGAATGACGTCAATGAAACTTTGATCAATATTATATCGCTCTCTGTACTCGGCTCAATAAATGTACGAGAAATCTCGGTACCAAAATCTTAGAACAATATTCAATATTGGCGTATAATACAACTTGAAAAATCAAAATTGATTGTATGTATTATAATGATGATATATTCTAGCACTCCCACTAGAGATTCGGGCAATGCCAGTGAACCTTGACATAGGCAACCAAAGGTTACATCAGTTCATACAGAACATACATTGAGTAGGTACAAGTATCAACAAGCTATGACAAATCCAATGCATGATTTTATGTTATTCCATCATCAATTAACCTAAAGACTTGTCTGAACATGCAACAGGTAAAAGGCATGATGTCACGAAATTTGCAGGAAAAAAGACAGGTCCATACGCGAGAGCAAGGCGCCGTTAGGACCATTGGGATGTTTTTTTTTTTATGGACGGGTCTACGACGTGATAATTTATTTTATGAATTCATTTATGAGATAAATAATACAGAGTTGATGATAAATCACTTTTCACTTTATACTTTTGAAACACTGACTCGAATATCATTTACCTTTTCATTTGCACAAACATGATTTTTCGACATTGATTTAATAATAATGACGTGAACTCTCGAACAAGTTTCTTAAATCTAAATAAACAACAGTAGCATTAGTACAAGTTTATTTATAGATAAAAGTATAATAAGCAGATCCTCATAGAACTTGTTCAGGCAATATAATACTACTGCATGCCGTAAAGAAGGTCGGATATCGTGACCTCGATTTCATTCATCCGATGTAACAACATTCAGCTTCTGCTACTACCAGAACCCCGATGCTAAATGTATTAACAATACGTGCACAATCCACATACCTACCTGCACAATGATAACATACATAATAATATATTATTCCCCACCGTACATATTCACACTATAATATTATCCCGTAGATAGGTATAGTATACTGAACATACGCCCTTGACCTGATCAAATATGCTACCAAAATGAAGGGGGTTAGAGAAATTTATTGCTCTTTAAAAATTCCCATGCAGGTATAAAGGAATAATTATGAAGCAATATGATATCGACATCCTGGAAAGTGTATAAAAATTATCATAAAGTTATATAAACATTATTCTAATGTGTTTGGTTTGTTGTCGCCCTTTGAATACATGAGAACTTTCAGAAGAGATCACAGGTACAAATGTTTGTAAAACAATTTACATAAGATACATGACAAATAAAAGAAGTAAGAATCGTAAATATTACAGGTTATTGTAAACGAAATCTGGACATGAAATATCCTCTTGCATGAACCTACCAACTACATACATAATTAAAATAGAATACCACAATCATCATTTCAATATTAATATACCTAATTATGTTACTGTTGTTTGAAAATGTTGAAGCATGTAAGCTAACTGTAAGTTACTCTCGTAAACCCTTCAGTATTCATATAAAAGATGATTAGGTATGTAAGTCAGCGCGTTTCTTTGCATCAAGGTCTAACTTGAAATACAGAGTTTACAGTTTTCAGAGCTATTGCAACATACAACACTATACACGATAGATCAGCGAATGGAGTGACGTCACAAGAAGCGATATTGAGAATATAACATAACATTAGATAGGTATTTATTGGTAAATATGTACCAGTAAACAAACATTTGTGAATGATTTTACAAACAAGGAAACGTATTAGTCAATAAAGATATAAATATAATATCTGCAAGACAGGTAGAATCACACTTAGTATATACAGTCAGTAAAAAAAACACCGGACAGATAATTGACAATGAACCTGTCCCATGTTTTACACTTGTTAAGGTTACTAATAACGATAAAACTTACCTTTGTGGATCTGCGAAGACAAATTTCCTTAGTTTAAGATCCCTAAGTACAATTCCGTGATCGTGACACGCTCTGACTGTCTCTGCCATTTGTCTGAATAATCTCCGCGCTTCTGGTTCCCTTAACCTTTTCCGCGCACGCACATATGAATGTAAATCACCATGCGCCCTTGGAAAGACAAGGTAAACATGTTTATCTCCTATAAGGACTTCGTGAATTGGATTTACATGAGGCTGGGAATCCAAACGATAGTGTGCCGCCAGCAGCGCACTGCATTCTCGACCGACAACCTGTAAATAAAAAACAAAAATAAATTAGTACATCACCACACCACAGCAATAAGAAATCATGAACGCACAAGAAGTAGAGATAGTTGAGTGCAATAAAATAATATTTCGTTAATCAAGATATGTGATACTTAATATAGTTTATCGACAGGAGTGTTCCGAAACGTTTATTGGGAATGGTCCAATGAATTGCTAAACGGTTTACGAATACTGATATTTCACAAATCAAAAATATTAATTACGTTCGGTCAGCCGTTTATTGGTGCAAGAAATATAATGACCCGTTTAACAAATTCGCTATCAAAAAAATGGACATTGCTAAAATGATTTGTTAGTTGCATATCAAAAACTCTCCACGACGTCAGTAGGGTACATCCGGTCGAGGTTCGACGAATAAACATACAAATGATCCAATATGTAAACAATAACCTTTAATCATTGTTCCTACCTATTACATATAAAATGGTCCAGCAACACTACATAGTGCCATTGCAAGGCGGTCATTCACCAACAATAATTTAATCTATAGATACTATACTATTCCTATACGATACTATACATATGTTGCATTCAGGAAACAAAATGGAAAGGGTCAAAGTCGAGAAATATTGGAAATGACTACAAGTTGGTGTACCATGGTGAGAACACAAAGAGAAACGGAGTGGGCATTGTCTTGGATAAGAATATGCAAGAAAGAATTGTGCATGTCGAAAGAAAGAGTGAACGAATGATGGCGGTCAAACTGGCCATGAGTGGACAAACATGTATGAATATTATCTGTGTATACGCCCCACAAATTGGTTGCACCAAGGAAGAGAAGGAAGGATTTTGGAGTGACCTGGATGAACTGATGCAGTCTATGCCGCAAGATGAATCAAAGCTAGTGGCAGGAGATTTTAACGGTCATGTTGGTGAAAAATCTTCCATGTACAGTGTAAACCATGGGGGCTTTGGTTTGGGCAATGAAAACTCACAAGGTGTGGATGCTATGCAGTTTGCTTCAGTTTATGACCTGGCTATAATAAATACATTTTTCAAGAAACGCAAGGAACATTTAATAACTTATAAAAGTGGGGGAGCTAGTACACAAGTGGATTACGTAATGGCAGATAGACGAAGTCTGAAGTACTTTAAAAACTGCAAGACTATTCCTGGAGAATGCCTTACATCACAGCATCGACTACTTGTGTCAAAATTGAAATTGGTAAAGAGTTTAACATCCCCGAGGGAAAGGGTAATAAGGATTCGCTGGCATAAGTTAAAGCAGAGTGAAGGAGATGAGCTGTGCACAGAAATGAAGCGATATATGGCAAAGGACACATCCGAAACTGTGAATGATATGTGGAATGGTTTCGAGGAAACATGTATTGGTCTTGCAAAAAGATGTTTAGGAGTGTCAAAAGGTCCTATCTCGAACAACAGAGAAACTCACTGGTGGAATGAGGAAGTGAAGGAGAAACTCGCTCTGAAAAAACAATTATACAAACAATGGCAAAGGACACAAAACGAGGAAGACAAACAGACATATAAACTGGCAAAAAAGGAAGCAAAGAAATCTGTAGCTCAAGCAAGGGCTAGTTCCAACGAAGCCTTTTATGAAGAACTGGAGGATGCCAAACATAGCACCGAAATATATAAAATAGCTAAATACCGGAACATGGCCACACAAGACATTAGAAACCCAAAGTATATAAAGAACAAAGAAAAACAAATACTCACTGACTATAAGGATATAATGGAGAGATGGAGAGAGTACTATAGCGAATTGTTAAATGAAGGTTATCCTGTCACACGTAACACAAATCAGAGAATAGCTGAGGGACCAATAGAGAATGTCACGGAAGCGGAGGTAAGAACTGCAATTGCACAAATGGCAAATAAAAAGGCAACAGGACCGGATGAAATACCAGCAGAACTGTGGAAAAGGTTAGATGAAGAGGGAGTGAGTTTCCTAACAAGATTACTGAACAAAATAATAATAGGCCAGAAAATCCCAGATGCTTGGAGACAGAGTTACCTAATCCCATTCTATAAAAACAAAGGTGACTCACAGCTGTGTGAAAACTACAGAGCAATAAAGCTAATAACACACACATTCAAGATTTGGGAAAGAGTAGTAAACAAAAGACTTCAGGATCTCACAAGAGTGACAGAGAACCAATGTGGATTTGTGAGGGGAAAATCTACCACTGATGCCATACAGACAATTAGAATAATCCTTGAGAAATACCAAGAGAAAAAAAATGATCTTCATATGGTATTCATAGATTTAGAGAAGGCTTTTGATAGAGTACCACGCAGACTAATATGGGAAGCACTTAGAAAGCAGAATGTCCCTGAATACTATATAGAGCTCTTGAAAGACATGTATTCCAATATTTACACGAGTGTTAGAAGCCCAGCTGGAGTGAGTGACCCATTTGAAATCAGTGTTGGTGTCCACCAGGGGTCGGCATTGAGTCCTCTACTGTTTAATCTGGTTATGGACTACATAACTGCAGATATACAAAAACCAGCCCCATGGAGTATGCTGTATGCTGACGATGTGGTCTTGATGGATGAGACACCTGAGGGGTTGCAGTGTGTTATGAATAGATGGCAAGAAGCTTTAGAAACTAATGGTCTGAAAATCAGCAGAACAAAGTCTGAGTACATGCCATGTTACTTTTCTGGGCAACGACCAACTGAGCCACACATTATGCATGTTCAGAATGAGCCAGTGCCTACTGTCGAATCTTTCAGATACCTCGGCACAATATTGTCCGCAAAGGGTGGTATTGACGATGACATTGCACAGCGCTCAAAGCTTGGATGGATGAAATGGAGATCTGTTTCTGGTGTACTGTGTGACAAGAAAATGCCAATAAAAATCAAGGGTCAGGTATACAAAACTGTGGTCAGACCAACCATGACTTATTCTTCTGAATGTTGGGCCCTAAAACATAATCACGCCCAGACACTACACACCAATGAAATGAAAATGCTCAGATGGGCTGGTGGTGTAACAAGGATGGATAGGGTGAGAAATGTCCATATCCGTGGTAGTTTCAAAGTCGCTCCCATCGGTGAAAAAATAACCGAAAACCGATTAAGATGGTACGGGCACATCTTGAGACTACCACAGGATAATATGATTAAAAAGACGATGGACGTGGAAGTAGGACCCAGAAGACCAGGCAGACCAGTGACCACCTGGATGTCCACAATTGCCAGGGATATGAAGGAGGCAAAGTTGCGCGCGGAGGATGCAGGGGACCGCAAAACTTGGAAGATGAGGACTAGGAGAGCCGACCCCAAGTAAATGGGATAAAGGCGAGGGCGAAGAAGAAGATACTATACTATTCCTCATGCAGCATCCCAAGTAGGGTAGGGAGAGAAAACGGAACGCCATATAGATTTTCCGTATATACTTCTTTCGCTTCTTCTACATTCATATAATTTTTCATGCTCACACGTCGATTTCTCTTACTCAACACACGGCCGTCCTTGAGAATTTGATCCACGTGGTCAAGCTACATAGTTTTCGGACGCCCAGGGTTCTCAAACCTCTTCTTTCAGACAAGTATATCCTCCTTGTCATTCTTTTTTCCTTCCATTCGTTCCATATGACCGAACTATCTCAATTTATTTTTATATTTACACGCATTCCATACACAATACTCCTATTGCACCCCCACTCATTCTTCTAATATCCTCACTCTATCACGCAACGTTTTATTATTTTCAATCAAGTAAATCAATACAAAAATTTCTTCACAAAATATTGAAAGAATTACACCTACATATTATATACTTGAATAGAAATATGTTTATGGATTTAACTAACATACAAACAAGAACTTGGCTTTGTCCCATATAAGAAAATAATTATGTTTCATAATAACGAACCAAATAACACCCAAGGAACGTCAACCGAGATCTAACATTTTGAAACAATATCAAAAATATTGGCTCGTGTGGCGTTTTGCAACGGATAATTTAGTCTTAGTAAATTCTATTATTTGGTGAGGTGCACAAAACATAATGTTATTATCCACATATGGCAAATGTCACAATCAACCTTATATCATTGGCAATATAATATAGTGATTAATCTGTAACAGTGATGACATTAGCCGAATGCATTACGCAAGATATGACCATGTACGGTGTTAGAGCGGGTACGGGTACCATTGCATAACCAATATTACAAAGGTGCGAAGTCACTCGCCCTGTTATTGCTACTAGAACAGGAGGCAACTGTATTGCACGATTTCCCGGATAGTTAGTGCTGGTGGTTAGTGATTACTATTAGTTAACAATTTCAACTCTTAAGGTCACGTGCGGCTTATCGATTATCATTTACAAGTCGTTATACAATATCTGTTATTTGTTATACAAAGTACTGACTTATAGGTGATATACATCAATTATATTAAAAATAGATACACATCTAACTCTTACACACCTAACTCTCACAGTGCACTACATTGTCATATCAAGTTGGGATTGGTACGATTATAGGAAATAAAGTGTGTAAGTTTTAAACTCGTGGAAAGTAGATACATTTCGAGATTTTTGATCTTCGGATATCACATTGTGATTGTCACGATAAGATTTCATTTCACTCTCAACAGCAACGTGCATAATATCATCTGAGTTTACCACACAACTTGTACATAGATAGTAGATAGTGGTTACACACTCTACAGACACGTTAGTTAGATGTCTGTACAGCTGTTACATCACGTAACACGTATCGTAACCCTAAATGTAGCAATCGCAAAAAATGAAGTCGATGAAATATTATATCGTGTTCTAAAGATTACTACGAATAATATGTTATTGTTCAATAAATAATTAAGTTGTGAGTATGTGTGCGAGTATTGGTCGAACTGTATGTTGTAAAAAGTATTTATAATACACACTACTACTAGTTATAATATTTTGCTCAAGAAACGGTTTATGTTGCTGTTGTAGAATTGCGCAGCATTCAAAACTTTACGAAACGAGCCGATATGACCACACTGTACAGCATGATTACTATTAGAGACCAGAGGTAGCCTCGGCCTGTTGCTACAGTAACTAGCTGCTGACAGAAGTATCATAATATAGATATAATAATGACCTGTATAGTGTAGGTCCGTTTCGTTCATATTATTTGGGTTGGATTGATAATGTAACACCTACATTAAACAAAAGAAAATTACCCATGTAAATTATGGCTAGTTACTCTTAAAACACGACAGTTAAATAAGATCACTGGTTGTTACTTTAGACACTTTGTAAATAATATAATTCAAAAGAATCACATAGCGAGAATATACGTATACAATCTTTCTTTAAATTCGTAACACGAGTACATTGACTCCGATCGTGGAAAATAACGTACAATAGTTGTCCAAGTCATCAGTGATCAAAGCATTGGTAAAACCTACCGCATTTATATTGGTGGGTGTTCACAATAGCCTAAACATGATATTTCCACATTTATAAGTATATACGTTTTAAAGAAATTTTAAAAATTCCAAGTGATTTCAAAGGTCACATTAATTGTTCACTTTTCTGATACTCGCCTCCAAGGGATGCAGACGGTTGCCGATTTCTCAGAAAATTACTAGGAGCAGAGTTACGCGCCATTTGGGATTTAACCGGCGGCGAATATTTTTATCCACCTACATATAGGTGCATATTGTATTCCTGCATACACAATATAGCTTGGAGTAAAGGAAATTACTAGATATATTATTTCAATATAGCGTGAGGATCCTTACCGATTTCATGATGGAAAACTTTTAACCCTGGTCATACATATCATAAATGTATTAAAGTCATATTATCTTTATACAATATCCGCTCACATGCGTGTGTAAATCTATTAAAATCCTTTACAATTTCATTATTATACGTAATTTATAGAGGTCAATTCGGAGGATATGTTATTTGCTGACACGATCACATAATCAATAATCGATCACATTGGAAATATAAATAAATACAACATTTAAAATGATGAAGGTGGTTCTGAGAAATCATATTGCCTGGCTATTTAAGGTGCTTTCTCTAAGCCAGCGGAAGTTGGGTATAAAAAATGATCGTGTATAAATAAATTAATTATGTAGTAGATAGGATCTTATCTATTTGTGAGAAAAATATTTTATTAGTACTAACTCAATCTATTATGAAGGCACTTATATTATTTATTAAAGAAAAGGATGTCAGTTCATTACGTTGTCTATTTTATCAACGGATGCATCCAATTTCACACAAAATGACTATTAAAAAACATTGACGAAAACCCTTTTGTAGACACAACAACGGGAATCAATTTGTTATTCAATTCGAAGAGATGATAAAAAAATATTATAAACGAAAACATCATTAAATTTTTGTTTTTAGAAAAGTATTACTTAGCTGACAAAGAGACGATACGAAGCATTAAAAAATGCTTTGAATAAACAAATGAAGGAACTAAAGCGTAGTATGTAGTATAATTTTGTGACATTGAGATGAGTTGACATTGAAAAGGTTACGAATAACGCGAATCAACTGAAGAGTCAACTACAACGAAAAAATATATGCAAAAATAAACTATACAGGTAGGTACGTCTCAACATATTGATATTGTGTGAGGTTATCATAATATGTATGTGTATGTATATACAGTACAACGTGACGTATTACTACACAGTAGCATATATTATGACTACACTAACATGTAGTTCAACCCGAGTTTGACGATATAAGGTAGGTACCTACACACTTCAATATCATTGATAATAATATACCCACGTGGCAAATGTTTTTTCATACAAAAACAAAAAAATACGTTCGCAAAAAGTTATCAAATTACGATATGCAGCGTAGGTAAGGACGTAATGCTTTATGAATCACTTCATAAAATATGCAAATATGTATTTATAGTGAATGCACATATTTCATGGACAACATTTTACACCTCCTATTACAATTATACTATTACATACCTAATACGATGTGCTGAATTGTTGGCTTATTCGATTTCTAATCCCAATGAGACATTTGATACGATGCGAAAGGGATGTTGATAATAATTATCAACTAGAATATGCACTAAGTATGTTGCCGCTAAATAGTTGAATTAGGCAGTTAATTAGGTCTAGCTGGATGAATTAACGCAACATTTATCAATCCGTCACAGTGGCAAATGAAGAACTAAATTTCAACAATCGGGCTAACTTACATCAGGCTGAATGTTAAACGTTTGACGCGTGATTGTTATCAAACGAAACGGCTAGCCATTTGATTGATTGCCGGCATTTAACTGAACACCTAGCCATTTACTTAACTGGCTAATCTAAATATCGACCGGTGGTGGTATGTATATAGAAGATTTCCAATTTTCTAGTAATTATTGACTGACTGCGTCGGCACGACCTAGTGGGAAGGATATTAATTAATGTCATTATTTGTTATATTAAATGTCATCTTGCAAGCGGCAATAAAAGGAACTTTAATAATATTTAGAGTTTTATGACTTGTCAAACGATTATCTGACTGTCTACGACTATTAGTTATAATTATTAACTATACTTTGAGGCTTTGGTGGTACGATAGCAGAGAGGTTCACGATATAAATTGGTATCGGGTAGAAGAATTAATTAGAATTTCTTTTTTTTTTCATAATATAAAAAACAAAATTGTATTACTTCATGCAATACTTCGTATACGATTATAACTAGGCATTTATAATGAAGCATAAAGCATGGTAGACTGAGTAACGTAAGGGAACTACTGTAATAATTATTAATAAAATCACGTACAGATTAATGTAATGGAAGAAAGCAGCGCGGTTTGTGATATATGACTAGCGGGAATGCTATTTATTTAATACTTAATACACATAATAATAATAAAATGTATTGTGCGAGGAGGCAGGCAGAGTCTACTTGACGTACCTATGTATTTAGCCAAGCATGACGCGCAAACCCAGACCGAGCCAAGGTCTACGTGAAGTCATCCCACCGTGAATACTACATAATAATAAAACACATTATAACGTTGCTTGATCTGTGCTGCAGCAGCTCAACTATACCTACAACTTCTAGATTAAGTTCCAGATTATTCTCCATAAATTATAAGACATTCAACATGATATTATTTATATTAGGTATGTATATTGAGTATTTACAATGAAACTAAAAATATTGTTCGGACAATTCCAGACAATCATCACACAAAAACAATGCTGATTGATATGTATTACCAAATATTAATATATACCACAACCCTCACCACAAATAAAACAACTACATAACAATTTGTTCTTCTGTACATATATTTATTTATTTATTTTACATAATAAACGGCTGTATCTGCCTTTACAAATAATACAAATAAAAAGGAACAGTCAAGAGAAATAATGCATAAAGAGAAAAACAATAGAAATAACATATGTACTACCAATCAATTTCTAATAGGCAAGTACTAGTATAAACAATCAGATAAAAAGAATATAAACACTAATACAAGTTTAAAAGATTATTTATATATGTAATAATCTATGAAAAAATAAACTATTTTGGCTACCAGATACACAGTACACGCGTAATACCGGGTACAAGATACACTTAATGAAAATCATAGAATCTTCTTCGTTTTAAACGACATTCACAATGAATATCAGTACATCATGCACGTACCGATATTATACCGATTCTGTTTAAAACATATTCAGTACAAACCTTTGCATGAGACTTTGGAATAGTGTATAAGTGGTTATATTTTCATTGAACACGTTATCATTAACACGAGTCATAAACTCATAAATCTAATATCGATACCTTAATTCGCAGATTGGGTAACTCCAAAATAGCTACTTTACAGGGCGGACAAAAAACTAAATATTTTTGTTATGCATATTATTATTATTATTTTCCTTATTCTAAAATATCTACATGATGTAGATACATGTTCGTAACACAATAACCATGACATAATTATGTTTATAATGGTTTTGTAGCCTTTTTTTGGAGTTACCTAATTTTCTGTGATAGATTTTGTAAAATAAATGCTATAATTGATGGAGTTACCCAATTTGCCTATAAGTATTGTATACTGTTTGGTCTCATAATAATGTTATTTTTAAAGTGTTTTATATGAAAATCAAATTAAATTGAAGTAATATATATAGGATAAATACTTCAACATCATCATCAACGCTCCTCTCGGGAGGACAGGGCAGAAACCAGCCTCCTCCATTCAGAGCGACTCTGTGCCAATTGCGTCACCTCTTTCTACGATATTTCCTGCGCTCTGCTGTTGTCGTTATAAGAACGGTGTATTGTGAAAGAGGGAAATCACGGGCTGACGAATCCTTGCGGACGGAAGACCGGTGCTCTTTTTGCCAATTAGCCTTTTCAGGATATTACCTAGCCTGGAACATCGTCTATCCTGTATCACGGAGTTGAACATAGTTGAACAAAAAAGTTGCACCTTTAGAGATATGCTCGTTGATAGCTAGACAAAAATAATGAAGAGTGACAAAATGTGAAAATAATAATTCGTGTGGAGCATTATTTTAGATATCGTGGTAGTCCTGAGTCCATTTTCGTGAAGATATTTTCAGTCTCGTTTAGATTATTTAAGCAGACAATATTTTTTGGGCCAAGGCTTTTCTTCCTTTGAGGCAATTTATTTATTTATTCATTCATTCTTTACTGTACATTGATCACAATTAATACAATTTTATAAAAAAAATGCATTCAAATTAGGTGTGATCAATATACAGAGGTCGGTTACCCAATAAGAGACTCTTACGACTTGTATTATGAGATAGCTGAAGTCCAGTATCCGATCAAAGTGTCTTGCCTCTTGCACACTGATGCCCTCTCTGTATATCTCAAGATTTTAAAATCCGCCAAAAGAAATTTTATTATTTTATAAGTAAATGCCTTAATATTACGTTCTAAAAATATTGTTCTTGGCACAAATCGTCCCACAAGGGACGGGTTGCCGTAATCTTATAAATAATAATATACAGAGGGCGAGTTTATCACACCTCTTTTTGATTTTTTAAATTTGAATTTTAAATTTTTATTACTCCATGATTCATCCATTTTCCAAGAGAAGTCTCAGAGTTTTCATCAGAATCTGAATGTTCTGAATATGGGACTAACGAGATGTTGACTCTTATGCTGCCCTTCTCTGTTGCAATATTATATGATCAATAGCATTAGCCTGTGCATCTAACAATATCCCTTGTGTCGCATTATTATCATCAGTAGGTATTTATATTTTGGATTTCTGCAAGATTACCACTATCAAGTAATATGATGGGCCAATTCCATTATAAAAATTCGAATTGTCTTTGATAAATTTGTAGAAAATCATGATTTCTGGGATTTGTTTCACTCATACGATTTTCTTCACTCCTTCAATTTTCAGTTACTAATTTAACCATAGTCTTTAGTCTGCTATTCATCTATAAAATGATGATTAAACATTTCACTTTTGCCTGACGATGAGAGCGGAAGCTCTTGAAAGCCGGCTCGCAAAATAAATAATGTCAATAGTGGAATAACTATATATCGTGTTTCATTTAAAAAATTATTAATATGCACTTCCACCAAGAACCGTCGGTCGAGAAATTAAACTTATGATAAGTAGGTAATGTATGTAGATACACGTTCAGTTCTTCGGATTTTGAGCTTATTTAAAAATAATCATGATTCAACAAATCCTAATATATCAAAAAATAAAGTCGTTTATTTAAGTATTAAAACCTAGATTTTTTATTTGACTATTAAATAATAACATAATACCTATGTGTTAAAAAACAATACAATATTAGTAAATCAGCTTCAAAATTTGTGCGCAAACATATCCAGTAATAATTAAATTCCACGTAGTAACTCTTGCAAAAGTTGCATTATTTAAAATGTGAGTACCTTACATATTAACTACATCACATAAGGAGCAAATGATAAAAAAAAACTTTAAAAAATTTAAGAAAATAAAGCTGATACTTATGGTTACAGTTATCTAATATTTTTTTACAGGATAAGATATCCAAAACCACTTTTTTGTAAAATATTCCTAATACACAACCTATCTCTCGCAAGTCTCCATACAGAATGGTGGAGTTACCCAATTTGCAGCGTTGTAAATACTAACATTGGAGTTACCCAATTTTCTTGAGGTGTTTTTTAGGGCATTTGTAATAACGTTGGATTCTTCAAATTTACCTAGCATGTGTGTTGGAATACAGTCAACATTAGGGCATCATTAAGTCATTTTGTCAAAAAATGGAGTTACCCAATCTGCGAATTAAGGTATCGATATATCCCTGGTAACTTCGGCTAACAGTGATAGAATATAGGTACATAATTTTTATTTAATACGTATGTGGTGGGTGCAAGTAGGTAGTAGTATTTCCCAAATACCGCGTCTTGAGAAAGCTTTAAACTATAGTAGATAATAATATATAATCACCAATAAAATACTATTATAAGACAGTGATTTTTCATGAAAAGACTTGATTAGTTATGTGTAAAAATACAACACAAATCAATCATATACCAAATGTAATTTGTAAAATAATCTAACTGCAATTTAGTTGAAGTCAACGTGAACGAAGATGGACAAAAAATAACCACAAAAAGATATCTAGACGTCTGTATAGATATAATAACATATTATATTGATAAAAGAAGTAATTTGTAATAAAAATCTAATGATACATTACTTCGTTACTTGATGTATGATTTGCTATAACTGCGTGATGTAGGTATATTGCAAAAATTACTTTAATTGGTAATTATTATATAGCTTATAGCAATTCCGTATTTAATCTTAGTGCAATCAGTAATAGTTACCTCTTCCCAAAGATGTTTGATTCCTAGACAGATTAATTATATTAAATATTTCCAAACATAAAAGAAGACTAATTATGCAGACATAAGAAAATATTAATAATGCGAGGGGTATATCAAATTCATAATCCAAATGATTCTCTGGGAGATTTGGTGATCAAAAATGCCGACACCAAAAAGCGAGAAATTTATCAACGTACCTAGGTACAATCGTGTATTTTATACAATATTATAAGACTTGCTACACTGGTAACGCAGTACAAATTTGTTGTAAAATTATGTTACAAAATGAATAATAATAGTAATAATATTATGCTGTTTCACTCCATAAATTTAAGATGGTAATGGTCTCTTTCCTATTAATCATCAACATATTAGTATAGGGTTTTTCAACAAGGACTTTGTTTTTTAAAACAAAATAAAACAAAAAAATTTGATGAAGATGATTAAAATTTTTATTGAATTACAAAGAGAAAAGTTTGGCAATTATGCATGAAAAATGATATCTGACAAATGTCCACCACGAGCACGCTGACAGATGTCGATTCTTTCATCAAAGTTTTTAATCACTTTTTGGCAAAATGGCGGGACTATTTCGCTAATCACATCACGGATTTTGAGTTTTAAGGCTGCAATCGATTCGATTGGCTCCGTATAGACTCTGTCCTTAACATAGCCCCACAAAAAATAATCCAGTGGCGTTAAATCACACGATCTGGCTGGCCACTTAACAGCTGAGTTTCGTGAAATCATGCGATCGGGAAATTTGGTTTGCAATAAATTGATCGTTTCATTGGCTGTGTGACATGTGGCACCGTCCTGTTGAAACCACATGTCAGTGATATCCACGTCATCAATAATAGGCCAAAATTGAGTTGTCAACATCTTGCGATAGCGTGATCCATTGACCGTTACCGCATTTCCAGTCTCATCTTCGAAAAAAAACGGCCCAATCACGCCTCCAGACCACATAGCGCACCATACAGTGACACGCTGAGCATGCAACGGCTTCTCAATAATTGCTCTAGGATTTTCAGAAGCCCAAATGCGGCAATTTTGCTTTTTGACGTACCCTGACAAGTGAAAATGGGCTTCGTCTGAAAAAATGATTTTTTCAGAAAAACCAGCGGGTTGTTCCTGAATGAATTGAGCGAATCTACGGCGATTTGAATGGTCGTTCGGCTTCAATTCCTGCACCAGTTGAACCTTGTAAGGCTTCAAAGCCAAATCCTTACGCAAAATTCGCCATTGGTGTTGTTATTACACGCGTTGGTGTTAACACATTTTGTATCGAGCCTGTCGACTCAAATTTAGCGACCAAATTCTTAATAGCGGTCTCAGAAGGACGATTATGTTGTCCGAAAATATCACGAATTTGACGAAATGTCACTTTAGCAGAACCACCATTTTCATAATGGATTTTAATTATTTTAATGCGATTTTCAAGCGAAATTGAATTCATTGCAACAATTGCCAATGCATCCACTACGAATACGTCAAAAAATTAAATGTCAAAACTATCATGTTGCTGGTGTTGTCACAATTAAAAAACAAAGTTCTTGTTGAACAACCCTTTATAAAAAAGTATTATTTGTCATACATATATATTTTTTAATCACAACATCTACTGAAAGGTAGGGCAGAATTTATGATCTACGAATGTATAATTAATTAAATTTAGTAATACAACATAATATATGATCAAATTAAATTAATATAACTTTTGAAATCGCTTCCCTTTGCCTTGAAGGTCCCGGCGTACATAATTTGAAAATATCAGGGGCGGGATGATGACGATACGAGGGTAGGATCTTCGATTCGACACTCAGCTACTGTTCGGCGAAATTACGTCATAGTAATTATACTTCTACCTGTCTAAAGTAAGATGAAACACCTTCAGAATTTGGAATTGATTTATAAATAATACTGCGAACGTTCATGTAATGATTTATATTAATTGTAAATTAAAATAAAGAGCGCAGGTACATACAAGATATTTTGACAACTTTTGAATAATTAGGTAATGGTAACAAGAACAAAATCTTCCAAAACATGTCAGTACTTGGCTGAATTTCATTATATTGCGCATTAGTAGACTTGGAGGAAAACTTGTTTGACGTACAACAAAAAACAAATAGGTACATACATATACATAGTATATTCATTGTGACTGTTGCATGTCTGATAAAACAATTTCTTCGAACCTTTGACCTACAGAATATTTAACGCATATACCTACGTGTAATATGTAAATTAAATCACTACGTACGCATTTTATTAATATAAAGTCGAGGTAAATGAACAAAAATTCAAGACATATTATATTTTGAATGTATTTTATTGGTATCGACCAAAACGATTATCATAAGTGTAGGGGAGGATGTAAGATATATAATGGTCCCAAAACACCTGCTGCCACTAAGTGCAATTACTACCGAGTGAATACAATTCAATACGCTGGACTGATGAAGAAAAGAATACACACAACATCTGGTATACGAAGTCATAATAACAATACAATATGTACCTGCACAATGAATATGGTACGTGTTTTTAATGAAGACAAGTGCATTATATATTATTATAATACAATAACAATTTGTAACAAACCGTTTTTATTTCGCACAACTACTTAGACTCGAATGTTTTACAGTAGGTAACAAGTGATGGAATAGTAGATACTTGTTAATATTGGATGAGACTATTATGCCTCGGTATAAGTTATACACGTTATCAGTAAATAAATGTTGATAAAACATTGTATAGTTAGTAATTATATAGATACCTACATAGTAGGTACTTCATCGTGTCATTTCACTACGTAGGTATTTTCCACAAGTTTCGAATCAGTCCATTTAATAGTCATGATAAATGTTTGACAAAAATTCCATGACGTCTTAGAATTATAAGCATCATTTTTCTTATTTCCCATACGTTTTAAAAATTCGAATCAAGTGAGTATTCGAAGAACATTTCATTTCCATTAAATTCCAATGTTAAAACACCTCACTTATGCGTAAGATATGTATATTTTATACAAATGTTATTTGTTTGTATAATTAAAACAAAAAAACAAGTTTGATGATGTTATTAATTTGATCTTGCACCACACGATAGACAAAAAACAATAAAAGGTCATCAACAGTACTACATAATGTATTGTATAATATATTAATATATTTTGATTCTGACATAATCCTATATAAAATAATCAATTCGCTTTTGTAGGTGTAGAGGAAAAATTACAAAATTTAACCTTGTGATCATCACACGGTTGACATAGAACCAACATACCTAGGTACTACTCGAATTTGTCCATAGTCTGGATTATGTAAATTGATTTTAGTATATGCATAAAAAAAATGTAAAATGTTAAAATAATATTACGTACATTTTCATGCAATTATCTCCGCATGTTATTTCATATTTACTGCATATTATAACACCTTCACTGTTACTCACAAATACATTACAATAATGCACACATACATGCATACATAATATGTACACCTATTCATACAAATACATACATGATCTGATTGCGAAATGTGACCTTTTGGAATTAGTTAACAATATACAATATGTTAGTATTGTGTATGCGTATGATTGAATATGTAATGCAAACAGGTACCTTTACCAACTCACGACTCTATATATATATATATATATCATTCTCTACATATTTAATCTCATCTTCTATAACGCTGGATACCTACTTCAAAAAATATTATTCTATTTTAAACCAGAGAAGATGTATCCCAAATGAGGTAGGCAGAGAAGACGGAACGCCATATAGATATAAGTATCGCTTCTTCTACATACATACATTTTTTCATACACTCACGTTGATTTCTATTACTATCACACAGCCGTCCTTGAGCATGTGTACACGTGGTTCTCGGGCGCCCGCGCTTTTTCACACCTCTTCTTTCAGATAAGTATGTTGCAGGAAAACACCACAACATGTATTTTGGAGAAGGATGGTACAATATATTGAATGCCTTATATGCCTTATATCCCGTGGAGCACCCGGTAAAGAATTGGTCTCCCACTCTTCTCCATAAGTTTTCGAGTGTCCTGTAAAAGGCAGGTGTTCGAAAAAATAAGACACTTTACATCTTAAATTCAGCGATGAGGTTTGCCACCCATCCTGAATATCTTGATTTTATATTGGCACGGAGAAGACAGCTTGCATGTTTTATATGCAGTTGGTCTGCTGGCTGCCCCACTTGTGGGATATGCCGTGATGGTATAGTATAGTATATATATATATATATATAGCCTTATATGAGTTGTAGTAGTTACATTGTTGATGATCATTATACTGTTTTTTTATGTCTTCTTAGTGTGTTTCCATTTGTATAACAAAATAGATGTATGACATGTAATGGTTGTATCGTTGATGGTTAATGTGTTGTTGTTTTATACGGAAAGTTATTGAATACTATAATTATTTGAGATTTAATATTTTTACTTTTACTTTACTGCTAGCCTTCTTCTCTCCACTGCTGGATATAGGCCTCTTCAAAACTTTTCCACATTTTCCTATCTCGAGCAACACGATACCACTGTTTCCCCATCATCTGGACAATATCGTCAACCCATCTTTTTTGGGGTCTTCCTACACTTCTTTTGTCCTCCCATGGTCTCCATACAAGAATTCTGGAAGTCCATCTGCCATCCTCTCGTCTTACCACATGACCAGCCCATTGCCATTTCAGCTTGGAGACTTTATCAACAACGTCAACGACTTTTGTCTTTTGTCGGATAGTTTCGACAAAAGAGATTTAATATAATAGTCATTAATCGAATTAATGTAATATAAAAAAATAGCCCTATAATGCCTCAAAGCACGAGCTCTGCTCAATTTTGAGGGTAAGATGGATTATTATAAAAAATATATGGGTATAATTGTGTTTAATGCTAGTAAGTATATACATAATATATTTAATGTGTATGATATTATTAAAAAAAAAAAGTCTATCCTCTTTATTATCTTATATCATCCATTAGGTCCACACGTCCAAAACATCCTAACTTTATTTATTTGATAAGTAACAATAATAATAACATTTTATTGACGAATAAAATCATGAGCTGTCTGGAGGTAATACCTTCCAGCTAACCAAACCAATATATACTTACATATTTATATAATTATTCACATACCTAATATAGTAGATATACAATTATACAAAACATCAGATCATATTAAATAGCTCAACATATTCGTTGTACATTACACGTATTAGGATATCGTATATTATGCGAGGATTCACGTATGCACTCAACTAGACAACAGAGGGATGATCTAATTGATGTCAATATGACTCGGTTCCAATTACCGATGTATAATGTAAAGGTAATCGTTTTAGTGAGTTATCTAAACAAAACCTTTGTATGACTAACTTATCTGCCAACGTACATCGTACTGAGTTTTTTAAAACAATTTAAACCTTGCTTCGTAAGGCTAAAGTACTCAATTATATCACTTTTATAATTATTATTATTACTATCAGTTTACCTAGATTTGGTTCGTAAGTGAGAACAAGCAGTGTGCTAGTAATCTTGCAAGTGCAGTGCAGAACACTAACTATAAGCTATATATTATGTTATTATACTACTATACTACACTACGCTATACAGCAGATAGTAGAGTACCTACATACTTACATTACAATATTATTGACTCGACCGCAAAGGCCATGACATAAAAACACTCTTGAAATTGTTTGTGTTGCAAAAATAATAATCGCCATTCATATAATATCTACATTTATTTTTAATGCATGTTTTTTTTATTATATGCAATTAGTCAACTGGTTACCTCATTTATGGGAAATGCTGTGATGGTATAGATCAGTGATTCCCAAGGTGGGGCATCACGACTCAGAGGTGGGGCACCGCGCTTGCACATATTATTGAAAATTTACCAAATTTAATTAAAAAAGAGGCCGGTGGGGCATATGACTTATGAAAAGACTACGGTGGGGAATGGCTTGAAGAAGGTTGGGAAACACTGGTATAGATGATTTTTATTATACCATTTATTCAGCATAATTTACCTACTTGTAACCTCGAAAATTGCATTAATAATGATTATTATTAACCTACAGTTTCCTATCGCTATATCTATACGAAAAATTCGTTATCGTTTGTATGAAAAACTTATCGTGAAAATATATACATTGGTACAATATTATAAATATGTATTATATTCCAAAATGTACATGTGCATATAACAAGTGTGTATATTGTGAGTACAGATATACTGTTATCAACTACGTAATAGCATCGTACGATACGTGTGCTCCAGAACGTGAGACGTGGTATACTCTGCTCACAGTGCACGGTTGGTGTGAGCCCGATCTGAATAAAAAAGTAAACATACACGTAACCACCTACACACATTTATACCTATCTCTTAAATCTTATCACAAAACTGCGTGGTTCGCGGAGAGAGATTTGATATTGACAGCTAAGCGATAAAAATAAACAACGGCATGGCATTCATTGATGTAGATTGACAGTAATCTCCATTATCTATATCGGGTGGGGATGAAGAGAGAATAGTATTACTGGGTAAGTTATTATTTAATAAGGCGCGCAATTTAACATTGTTTACTTATATTCTATGCTTCACACCTGCCTCTAAACCACAAAAATTTTAATGAGATGTTCATACATATTTTCATTATTGCACCGTAATGATGAAATGTCTACCAAACGTAGGTAATATACATAATATTATGTCAGTTTACTCAGTGTTACGTCAATCATATATGCATTATGACACATTTCAATTCAATGCGGTAATATATTGAAATACGACTAATTCAAAGAAGTTGATACATTTAATCGAGCAAAAATCCGAATTAGTTTTTAGAAAGCCATTAAACTGTTCGACATGAAATAAATATCTCAAATAATAATTTATTAAATAGATAAAAAAAGAGATATTTTCTTTATCAGATATGTACTCACCCATAAGCACTTAAATATTATCAATTTCAGCGATGAAGACATGTGATAACAATACGATTTGGTTGGAATAGATATTAAAATAAAAATGGAAACAATTATTGTATTCCATCTTCCCATATCTGTCGTCAGAAACTGGTTGTCTACAGCCTACAGAATCAAGAGTCCTACATACGATAACTATACACATACCATCCGTCAGATAAAAAGTCACTAGACGAGAAAAAAGTATGCCGAGAGCTCAACTCTTATTACCTATAATATTGTACAATGATTGGGTCAAGGACGCACCCTTATGTAGATCAAAGTTTGGTTAATATTTCCAACAGGGATACAAAATAATGGGTCCGAATATTCAATGTGATTGGCCTGCACCGATTGCAATATGAAATACAAATAAAATAAAAGAAAGTATACAAAACTATTCCCAAGCTAATTGAGTATGTCCCATTATAGTTGAGTGAAGAATTAAGATTTTTGCGACTCAAGAATATAACTGTAGAACAGGTAATTATTGGGAAACTGTGTACGTGAAAGGGTATGGATTACCTACTAAATTATTGCATAATAATATGACAACCAGCTACCCTCATAATAAATCTTAGTATTAGAACCTGTTTTCCTTCACAATCAATGGACTAAATGTAATATTAAAATTCGTCATTCTTTCGATGCCAGACTTTGGAATAATTTAAACAGGTACCTACTTACGTTGTGTATAATTAAACAAGAGTCCGAGTGTAAGGGTCGAAATCTCCCACGAAACTAGTGAAGAAAGAGGTACTTACTACTGTGCGAGTATAATGGTTGGACCCCATTTCCCATAAGATTTTTTAAAGATTAATCAAACTATTTTATTACCTACGTCAAATTATAAAACAGCGGTAGTTACGTGAATGAATCAGTCCCCCCTCCCTGCAAGTCAAAGATACTCAAATCTACCAATAACAATTAATACCAATGGAACGAGATATTACAGAAACTCCTTGTATGATACATTTAGATACCTACATACAAAACTTGCATACGCATTGTATGAGGTATGACAGTGAGTAGAAAGCAAATCAGAAGTACATACATAGATAATAATATAGGTAACTAAATAACTGAAAGTACTAGTCTAAGGTTATTTTTCAAGAACCCGATGTTTGCGCATTACCTCAAGGAAACCAGTAGGTTATATTTTATAAGGTTATTCGACAGTTCATAATTAACATAATTATAATACGTAGGTATGTTATCTACAAATTAGTGATGTAGGTTCTTTGTTACTTTTCAAAGATTACGAATTCAGAGTTTACATTGAATGTTCTGTCATACATAATAAATAGGTTTCTCTGTCAAAATACCACAAACATATGGATACATCTTACCGAATTTTGTCGAAATATTAATGGAAATTTTTAATTGATATAAATTAAATTAATTCTGCACAAAAGGCTCAAATCGTTAATTGAATAGAAATAATTAATTTACAATAAAAAATAAAAGAGAATTACCTTGCAAACATATTCGTTCTGTGTTCTAACATCCACACATCTGCAGAGAGAGGATCCCTCAACCTGTTCCAACAGCAGATACTTATCAGCAACAATGGAGGCTTGATGCTGAGTTTCGTATCTGCTGTGGTCTGGGCTGAGACGTCCCGAGGTCCTCGGGGAGCTGGTGCTGTCTCTGTCCAGGGGGCAGAAGCTCCCCGGACCTTCCTCTTCGTCCTGCTGCTTACTTTCTACCATTCTCACTGCCACTGAGTTCATCCACGATGACCCGCTCACTGTATCCATCGCACTAACTTAATAATAAACACAGGCACACAAGTATAATCACTAAACAGTCACAATATTATATTTTGCAGTTTTACCAAGTGCACTGTCACTATTTAACACTTATAGGAACTCGTATTTCTTGCTAATATAACTACTTAGATAATAGTACTGCGAAGGTCGATCGCCCTGTAACAAAATATAAATATGTACTCAATTATAATATAATGCAACATTGCGTAAGACAAAAAAGCAGTATCATGAGTATTTATAAAACTCTGGAACGATTAACGAATGACGAAAATCTAGTCGTAAATAGCTAATGTTGTGAAGGTGACATGCTGAATACGCACTTTTAACCAAACATTGACACAAAATTTGACATTTCACAAAATATTAATTATAAATTGAACAATGACAAACCTTCGAATGTACATTAATTTGAGTGGATATCGTACCAAAACTTGACTGTCTTTCCGATTATCGCAAAAAGACGCTTTATATAGAACGGAATATTGATCAAAATGAAATTTCAATTCGATCTGTTTGACAGGCCAATATTTTGGGCCGGTGTCCGCTCAAGTATAATATCACAACAGACACAGAGAACAACCTAACGCTACGAACGCCATTTCAAAACTAGCTTGTGGATTGTGGAAAAACAATTCGAGCGGACGTATCTTGCGCATACAAATCGTAGTACCTAGCGCCACACAGAATACCATCTCACTATAAAACGACAGATATCAGTTTTCTCTTTCTAACTAAGGAGTCTAAATACATTCACGAAGGGGATCTTTGTAGTGTTTTGTATTTTGTCATAGATTGTAAACATAAGCAGCCACGTGGTTGATAGACAATATTCCTATGCATTTTTTTCACGAACAATACATTATTTTCGTACAATGCATTCGGATATTATTAGGTAGGTACCTACAATCTACAATTCTACAATAGCTATATATTTTTTACCTGGGTAGTATGTAATAGCATGGTATGTAACTAGACAAGAAGTCTACAGTGATTTTTTTTTATAATATAGAAAATACCCACATGCATAATAACATATAGATCGATTACAACTCGATATAATAGGTAGGTACGATCTATAAACTTAGGTATCTTTGAGCGTGGAGCACCGGCGGCACAGAAAAGTCGTCCACTCTTTCGCGTAAGTTTTTGAGAGTCCTTTAAAACGCAGGTGTTCGTAAAAATAAGATGTTTCTCTCATTAAAGGTGGTTGAGCTATTATATAGACATTACAATAACACTTTATAAAAAACAGAAAAAAAAATAATCCTCAATAAATCATGTCAAAATTTTGTTGTTGTCCATCATACTTTTTTGAACATGTAAAAGGCTCACGACGTGAATTATGTTAAATAAATAAATAAAATAAATTAATAAAACATTGGTGTATCACAATATTGCAGCTTACGCAATTTTATATTTCAAATTAAAAATGAGTTGTACCATCCATCCTGAATGTCTTAATTTTGTTGGTACAGAGAGGACAGCCTGCATGCTTATTAGGTACATGCGGCTGGTTTGCTGACTAGCCCACTTGTTGGATAGTATACTGTGGTGATAAATATACCATTTTTGAGTCATTTGAAAACTCAGGTTATATTTTTCTATTGTCCCGCGGTTACTTATATTTTATAAAATGCACAATATTCTTTTCTTCAAACCATTTCACAAATGCGAATATTAATAGGTACCTAATCTTTTATTTCGCATTGAAATATTTCTATTCAATGATATTTATTGAAATTATGATTAATACAGACCTATTTACTCTTTTACGGAGATTACAGGTCTCTGCTGGGTGCGCCGGCGCACAGCATCATTTGTAACATGTTCATACCATCTGACATCCAAAATCCTTCTAAGACACTTGTTTTCAAAGCTTAGTATCTTCCGCTCTTGAGCCTTGGTTAAGTGCCAAGACTCGCAGCCATATAGAAGGATTGGGATGATGCACGCATTGAACAAGCGACATTTTGTCCTGATGCTGAGTCCAGACGCCTTCCAAACTTTGTTCATGTTGTTGAAAGCCCCGCTAGCTGCTCCTATGCGGATTGGTAATTCCGACCGGAGATCACCCTCTGGCGTTATGGTTGCTCCCAGGTACCTGAATTTACTAACCTGAGATATTTGGGAATTGCCATAAATGAAGGAAAAAAAAAAAAATATATTTGGGAATTGCCAACCATTAGTGGGGTGTGAGTACTCGTGCATGTACTATTACATATGTACTCCGTTTTACCAGCGTTGATACGAAGGCCAAGGCGCAAGGCCTGTAATCTCCGTAATACAAGAGAGACGATGGTCCTGGCTGGGACATGTTTTGAGAATGCCCAATGATAGTTGGCCAAAAAGAACACTGTTTTTCCGTCCGCAGGGGTTCCGTCGGCCCGGGCGTCCCTCTTTCACAATACACCGTTCCTATGACAACGATATCAGAGCGCAAGGAATGTCGTGGGAAGAGGTGACGCAATTGGCACAGAGACGCTCTGAATGGAGGAGGCTGGTTTCTGCCCTGTGCTCCCGAGAGGAGCGTTGAGGGCGATGATGATGATGATGATTTACTCTTTTATGCACATTTTTGTATTATTATAGGTAAGTACATTATTAACCCATACGATACAACCCACTTGTATCACATAGGTATAGGTATATACATACATAATTAACTTTCTTTGTAATTTTTACACTTGCAGATAGATGACTAGTGGATTTCAATAGCGTAAGTACCTAGTACTTGTACTTAGGTATCTAAATAGCAGGTACCTGCCTAATTATGTAATAGGTAGTGCGTAGTACAATAATTAAAAACCGTGCCCTTGCTGCTCGGCCATTACAGCGAGCGATGGGTTCTGTGTTCTGTCTCTCTTGTTTTCCCTCCGTTAAAACAGGAGAAAAGAGATGAAATTATACATATATTTTTTTCATTTCTTTCCTGTAATTATAATAGACAAAAAGAAGAAATAAAAAAAAATTGTTCGCTGCATTCGTCGGGCAATGTGGACGCGGCGAATAAAAAAAATCGAACCTGATTTAAGCATTTTACCTCCTTTTATCATAATTATATCGAGTCAGATAGGCAATATTATGTTCAGGTTCCAATTTCAAAAATAGTAATTAGTACCTACGTATCATCAGCACAGGCAATCATTAGATTATGTAAGAATCTACAAAACTTGACAAAATATGAAATGAAAATTACTATGCAGGTATTCAATATTGCGTAACTTTTCTTTCTCTATTATAACGTATTTGCTTACCAATAAAATAATGGGTCCGTTAAACAATATCTTCGTGGAGGTGGAGATGTGATCGTCTATAACTCTTTATCATCGCAGTATATCCCACACGTAGGGTAGCCTCCAGATCAGCTGTATGTAATAAACATGCAAGCTGTCCTCCCCATGTCAAAAAATATTCAGGATGGATAGCAAACCTTAATATCAATGAATTTGAGATATAAAATAATATCTTCTTTTTTTTCGACACATGTCTTTTACAGAACACTCGAAAACTTACGGAATAGAGTGGGACACCAATTCAGTGCTCCACGGATCATTTGCGGCGATTGTAAGTATAGATACTTAGGTACGTACTTAAGAATAAAATTATATATATATATATATACCTACATATAAATTATATATACCTACACAAAGGTGCGACAGAAAATGTTGTAACGGAGATTCGAAGAATCTTACTCCGTGTATACACGGATATATGTAGGTATATTATGTAGTAATTGTTAGTACTGTAGTATGTTACATAAAGCTAAATCACTCGCATACGAGTGGATGGCCTTGAGAAAAATAGAATAAAATGTCACATAAAGCTATTTTACAAAAAATCAAGTGTCAATTCAAATTTAATTATTTTTTTATTTAAATTATATTACACACATTAAAAAATATATACATGGATTAAACACAATTATACATATTTTAAAATAATCTATTTTACCCTCGAAATTGAACAGAGCTCCGTGCTTTGAGGGATCAGTACGCTGAAAGAATTTTTCATAATTTTATTTAAGTTATGTTATGTCATCTGGTTGAAACTGTTCACGGAATATTATTTGCAACAGGCAGAAGTCTAAATAAAATGTGGTGTTCACACTTTGGCGAATATCGCCAGGGCACCAAAATATCGCCAGACATTTGAACCGTGTGAACAAAATGACAGCTAGTCTGAAACGATAAAAACCAGTAGAAACGATATCGTCTCGAGTTGACCACCTTCCAACATTTTCGGCCGATTGAACGATTCGCGCATGCGCAGATGTGCGCGGCGTTCGTATCTATGGTAAAAACTTTATAACCTATAAATTTTATAATTTTTCCTGCTTCGTGACAGCTGTTATCTTTGTTGTTGGTTTGTGGCGTTTGTTTCCTTAATTAAAAGGCGCCTTATAACATCTAATATAACATTTTCGACTAAAAATAAACACTTCGCAATCTCCATCTCGACGCCATTTTGAAAACAGTGTCAAAATCAAAGCGCATCTGACAGTTCGTTTCTAAATCGGTGGACTGTGTGAACAGGTGTGACGATCAATGGGCGTACGGCGAATTTTGTTTTTTCGCCTGGCGTTATATTTTGAAATTCGGCTGGCGATATTTGCCAAATGTGAACACCCCATTTTCGGCCGATTGAACGATTTGCACATGCGCAGATATGCGCGGTGTTCGTATCTATGGTAAAAGCTTTATAACCTATAAATTTTATAATGTTTCCCGCTTCGTGACAGCTGTTATCTTTTTTGTTGGTTTGTGGTGTTTGTTTCCTCAATTAAAAGGCGCCTTATAACCTCTACTATAACATTTTCGACTAAAAATAAACACTTCGCGATCTCCATCTCGACGTCCGCCATTTTGAAAACAGTGTCAAAATCAAAGCGCATCTGACAAATCGTTTCTAAATCGGTGGACTGTGTGAACAGAGGCCTGAGTCAACAACACACTTTCGTCTCACGTTCCCGCTCCGTTATGGGGTGTTCACATTTGGCGAATATCTACAGGCGAATTTCAAAATATATCGCCAGGCGAAAAAACAAAATTCGCCGGACATCCATTGATCGTCACACCTGTTCACACAGTCCACCAATATAGAAACGATCTGTCAGATGCGCTTTGATTTTGACACTGTTTTCAAAATGGCGTCGAGATGGAGATCGCGAAATGTTTATTTTTAGTCGAAAATGTTATAGTAGAGGTTATAAGGCGCCTTTTAATGAAGGAAACAAACGACACAAACCAACAACAAAGATAACAGCTGTCACGAAGCGGGAAACATTGTAAAATTTATAGGTTATAAAGTCTTTACCATAGATACGAACGCCGCGCACTTCTGCGCATGCGCGAATCGTTAGAAATCGGCCGAAAAGTTGGAAGGTGGTCAACTCGAGACGATATCGTTTCTACTGGTTTTTTATCGTTTCAGACTAGCTGTCATTTTGTTCACACGGTTCAAATGGCTGGCGATATTTTGGAGCCTGGCGATATTCGCCAAAGTGAGAACACCACATTAGCGTTCGGGTGCAGACGATGTTGCAAGCAAGTGTCAATTTCGTTGCTAAGATACACAATAGTTACGAAAATTAACACTTTGGCGCACCATCGTCTGCACCCGAACGCTAGCGGAGCGGGAACGTGACGCGACAGTGTGTTGTTTAGTATTGGTAAATCCAGTTCTTTCTCAGGAATCGGTACTTGAGACATCGTTCTTCAAAACAATTCGTTCTTAACATTCGTTCTCGTTCGTGGAATTTGTCACGCGATTTTCACCTTAGTCTCTTTGAAAATAAAGTATTTTAAAGGCCTTTTTCCCAAAAGACGACACGAAGATTTAAATCCTTAAATCTCGTTTGTGATATATGTCACGCGATTTTAAACCTTAGTCTCTTTGAAAATAGAGTATTCTAATGGTATTTTTACCAAAACAACTTCACAAAGATTTAAATCTTTGAATCATGTTTGTTACATTTGACACGCGATATAAAACCTTAATTCCTTTGAAAATAGAATACTCCAATGGCGTTTTTTCCAAAATAATAACACGTAGATTTAAATCCAAGAATCTCGTTCTCAACGTTTGACACGCAATATGAAACCTTAGTATCTTTGAAAATAGAGTATCTTAAGGTTTTTTTTCCAAAAAAAAACACACACGAAGATTTAAATCTCGTTCGTGTTTATTTGCCACGCGATGTTAAACCTTAGTTTCTTTGAAAATATAGTACTTTAATGTAATTTTTCCCAAAAGAACGAAAAAGACCGAACAGATTTGGCATTGAGGATTTAGTTCTTCGAGTTAAGTTGAAGAACGAATACATAAGAACGAATACTCAGATTCTGAACAATACTAGTGTTGTTGACTCAGGCCTCAGGTGTGTCGATCAATGGGCGTACGGCGAATTTTGTTTTTTCGCTTGACGTTAAATTTTGAAATTCGCCTGGCGATATTCGCCAAATGTGAACACCCCATAAGAGTGCACCGCCTACACTATAATATTTAATTATTTCTGTATCTAACGCAACTATGAGACTATGACTTGCTTTTGGTTTTAAGTAATAGTTTCATCAAGGGGTGAAATATCAAATAATATGTCGCAACAATTTACACGAATAACGTGATGTAACATTGATTCAGAGAACGCAAGCATCAACTTGAATTCCCCGCCAGTAAAATGATACATATAATATTATATTGCCATATTATTATTACAATTATATGTACCTACCTATGTAATATTATTCTGTTTGTGTATTGAACTACGTCACGTGGAGTGACACACGTAGCACACAGCAAGTCAATATTCAATAATAATTGTCAATTTGATGATAAAACATTATCACTTGTGTAATTTCACTACAATCTACAATAACAGGTATATGCAGATTATAGAAATATAAAATTATCTTTATTAACTGTATTCACCAAACCTTATAAATAATAACTGACTATAAGTAATAGGAAGATTTGTCACTGTAATTGCAAGTTCAATTTTTGAGAAAGTAGTAAATACTTACCCAAGTATGTATCAAAATCAAAACATTGCAAGAAATTTTAATCTATTTGATTATTATTTGATAGGTAGGTACAATATACAAACACAGGCGAGAATTCATTTTTTATGTGCATATAATTACCAACACAGTAATGCGTAAGATAAGTAAGTTAATAATGTCATTTTTGTCCCTGTACATAGGAGTATGTACCTGTATTTTTTTTTAGAATTTTTGTCTTATGGCAAACTATATAAATGATCAAAGTAAGTATATCCTACATTTAAAACTTTCGTCAAATGTCGTAAAATATATAAAATATATATTTATATAATTTGTTAAACGTAGTTTTCGCATTTTTTAGAGTTAAAATACGTGTGTGAGTGAAGTTATTTAGAGTATTAGTCAACAAACCTCATTTGCAGACTATGTAGACTCCTTTTACTAGGAGTAAGCAGTGAATTTAAAGCTGTATCATATATTTATTAAAAGTGTGAAAAACATAAACTTTCTCATTGAAAGTTTAGGACATTATGTCTCCGATCGAAAAAATAACAAAAAAAACGATTTGTACTCGCCGAAATTGTTGAATTTGGTTTATTTTGAAAGAAACCAAAGAAATTACTCAGCCAAAGTGACAGAAAACTATTAGGCTCTAATTTATAGCTAATATATAGGTTAATGTTGGCAACTTTTAATGTGTCAACTTGACCATAGACAGCGGAAATATTAGTGATGCTTATTATTAAATTTGTTGATTTTATTAATAATCGATCGATGTTTTCAGAATCAAATTAGGTTTAACATTTAAGTGAAATAGGGTGACAATAATTTATATTGCTGTGTTTGTTGTTTCTTTTTATTCACTAACCAATTAAAACATATAGTCATTTGGCACATCGTCGCCGCACGCATAATTTGACTTATATGTGAGCGCGCGATGCAAAACTACAACTCTGCAAATGCCGCACGAGTACGAAGGCATTTTATCACTTGTGGATATTATAATTAAGTAATAAAATGCGTTCTTACTCGTGCGGCACTTGTAGCGTTGTAGTTTTGCATCGCGCGCTCACATAAGTCAAATTATGCGTGCGGCGACGACATATTAAAAAAAAGTACATTAGACCAATGAAATTTGTGGATATTAAAAGTAGGTATATCGGTTTTCTACAGATCCATAAAAAGGGCAAAAAAAACATGTAATGAGTTCATCACATTTACTTACCATAACAATAATTCTAAAAAAGAACATGAACATGCAGTAGGCCATTGGCTAAAACAAAAAAATATACAAAAGCTCCAAAAATGGGGGAATTTGGGATAAAGCGAACTTAGGAAATCGCAGTTGCAAATCAAAAGAGTGCAGAAACCAGCTATTGCGAGCTATACAGGATACCTGCCGTGGCGTTTCTAAATTTAGATGCAGAACATTGAATTATATCTATTTTTTGGAAAAAAAAATACAATTATTGCATGTTCTTTGTATGAAGGAAGACCGTCATCGCTAGTGATCACTATTGATGAAACGTCTGTTGCTGTTCACATCTTTTCATTTTAGAGGATTATCCTGAATGATCACTGAAAGTGAACAAGTATGAATACTTGTCAAACTCACTGCCACCTATAACAATAGTGGTATTATAGGTGGCAGTAGCTAAACCTAGTTATATTATGATAAATATGAGACTATAGTGTTATGAAATTCTCAAGAAATTATTGAAGTGGAGAATTTTTGGAAAATTATGGTATATTTTGAGGCAAATATATTTTTACAATGATCTATAAAAAAGGTAATCAATATCAATAAAAAATGGTTATGTGTAAAAATAATATATGTAGGTACTTAGAAGACTAGTTTTTAAAGGAAATAAACGTAACATAAGAAAATTGATTTTTTATGATGTTCAATTTTACGTAAGGTTAATTGTTCACTAATTAGCTACTAGTTTTTGTAACCTGGCATCGGATAATAGAGCAAATGCCTACATGAGTTGCTGAAAAAAATGAAGTAAGCATTTACGTAAATAAACGTAGTAAAAACCTCTTCCCAATGAAAATCTTGAAGTTTGACACCACACAAGCCCCTATTTAAGTAAAAAAATGTAGGTACCTACATGGAAAAAGTATTTTTATTTCTGATTTGGGCCCTAATCAGCCCTACGAATTTTTGGATCAATCAGTTTGGCTGCGAAAAATACTGGGCGAAGGGCTATAATACCACTAGGAAAAATTATGGAGAGAAATTTCTCTACCATCAGAGTAGAAATTCTTTGGAGAATTGTGTTTAAGTGAGTACCGAAAATTAAGATTTTATTTATTGAAATAATGAATGAAAATTATTCTACCAAAAAAGTGATCAATATTTATCTTTTTTTTATCTAATCAACATATTTCTTTAATACTGATCTCTAGGGCAAGTTCCCTGTTATAGCTGATAGGATATATTTCTTCACATATTGACAAGAAATGGAACAGGGAAACAAATGTCTTTTAGAAAAACAAAAATGTATAAACGTGTATTTTGTTTATTAAAAAAATGAAGAAGTCTTAAGTACTTTTTTTAGTAAATATAGGGTATGAAAATAGAATAATTCTAATATTATAAGGTTTAAAGATATAGGTGCTATGTCAACTATTAGGCCGTCGATGGAAGCGGTTTCCGATAAATATCTGACACATCGATAAATATTAAGATCACAGATTGTAATATATTACAGGTATTACAGATTGTCATATATTATAGGAATTAGTACAGATTGTAATAAATTAAGGTGATCAACTATACTCAATTACTGATTTTTGTACTCTTTTTTCGCAAACCGTACTTTTTTCAAATCCTGTTCTCTGAAAGTACTCATTTGTATAATTTTATACTCATTTGTATTTATAAAGCTTTTTTTTTTAAAAGATTATTTTATTTCAATTTTATCAATTAAATATTTAAAATTATTTTGACAGTGATTTGAATTTCATGCGCACATATTGCTTGCCGTTTCCGGCACGTCAGAAGATAGGGCAAACACCAGACACAAGTTTAACAGTGATTTGAATTTCGCGCGCACATATGGCTGCCGTTTCCGGCACAATAGAGAGGCCCTATTATGACGAGAGTCTAAATCCACCACCTTTCACGATTCATTCATTTCCGGGCCATCCTAGTTTCACCAGCGATACCTAGCGGCCGTGTGTAGAACTGAACTAATAACTAAATCAAGGCGCCAAATTTGAAAGCTGCCTCCCTATATATTATGTGTTTAATTCTTGTATCCAGTCACCCACTTTATGTTCATATGGCCACCCTCCTCCAAAGTAGCTATTTTGTTATATAGACTTTATAAGACAAAGTAAATTTTATGTCATTAAAAACATGACCATAACAATTATTCTTAAAAATGATTGACACTATAACTCACTTTTGATTCTCAAGGCGTATTATTTATGAGATATTGATACTATAACAAAATTGTTAATAACTCACATTATATTAGTAAGTTATTAAAAAAAAAACAACAGTTTTTGATGAGTAACTATTTTAATGATCTAGAGTTTGTGTGTTCACATTGTGAAAAGACATTTTAAACATATTTGTTATCAATAAAACGCGCTATCCCCAGATATACTGATCCAACAGATTATTATATATATAGTGATACGTTTTCAAATTTCGTCATTTTCGTTTTATTTATTTATTCAACCAAACATACGGCTTACGCCATTTACACCACATTTTGACAACCACATCCATTTTAGGTCATCTGTCAATCTGTGTCAGTCAGTTCCGCGCCCTTGAGATGGATGCTCCATTAAACGGCGCCGAATAAATCATCCAATATAATAATAATATAATAATAAAGTCACACATAGATAATATAATATATCTATATTATATAATAAATGTAGTATATATATCTATGCTGTCACACAATAATTTACACTTAAACCAGTTCTATACATGGCCGCTAGGTGTCACTGGTGAAGCCGGGACGGTCCGGAAATGAATGAATCGTGTGTCAAAAGATGGTGGATTTAGACTCTCGTCTATTATGTACCTGGAGACCTGGAGAGATAGATAGATACTGCTCTTTTTCTAACAACGTCAAAATTACATTTGTGAAAAGAGATGGATATATCTTTCTCTTCAATATTTGTTTACGTAATCCCCAGGCTGATCTTTAATGTGCAGTATGCGGTGTTCTCAAACCTACCGATTTTTCGGTATTTATACCGAAATGGGCCGCGTCCTACCGAAATACCGAAATGGCCTAGAAATCTACCGATTTTTACCATTTGTCGGCTGGTAAGTATAATCAGTAGATAAGTACCGGGTGTTCATTAAAAGTACCGGATACTTATGGATTCGAGCAAATAATTCTTTAAGAAAACCGAGGAGTTTTTGAAATATTCCAAATTCCTATACCATTTTGAAAATTTGGCGTATTCCAAATTCCTATACCATTTTGAAAACTCGGCGACGGGGGGGGGGGTAGAAATTTTCGTGAAAAGAAAAGTATCCGATATTGACCATCGTCGGTACAAATACCCCATATACCGATTTTGGGTACAAAATATACCATTTATACCGATTTTAGCGGATAGTTCTACCGATATTGGACAATGTCGTTCGAGAACACTGGCAGTATGTACGGTACGGCATGCTTGATAGTCTACATTATTAGACGAACATCCTCATTTAGCAAAAAATCCACTCCGAAGAAAAATGTTTTGAAAAGAAAATAAAGTTTTTATCATTTTTCTTCTTTTTATTCACCTTTGAAATACTTGCAAAGTGTACTCTTTTTGAACAAAAAATAGTCACATCAAATAAATTATAATATTATTATCATTATGTTATAATTATAATCGATCGAGATGTCGAACATCGAATGATTCTACCGTTCACATCACTAAAGCTAGATACGTATAGCGTAGCGACTAGCGAGATACATTATATATTTATATTTGACATTTGTTTTGTGAAAATGGCTAGCTCGTCTAGGTATGTGTGTGGTATTTTCCATATTTTATGTATTTTTTTGGGTACACATGTTTGATTTTATAGGTTACGATTTATATTATCCATTTTGTTTTGAATAAAATGTATAATTTACTTATTTACCCCTTATATTTTTTATTTAGTCGTTTTGGGTATTGTCAAACTTACCCTGTTGGCGGGTTATGTTTTGTTGATTGTTTTCTCACTTTAAGTGATAATTTGTGTATATATGTTTCCTAAATTTTATGAAAAATAATAAGATGTAAAGAAATTATATGTACATTAATTTTACTATAATTTGTCCGTGCATGCCTAGAAATTCTACATTTTTATTGATATAAGGAAATATGTTATTTACATTTCACATTTTACATAATAAGTATGTCGTATTATTTGTACATTTATTTTATTAGCGTTATTTAATAATTGTTTGTGGAGAGGTTTAGTGACATATCCAACATAGGAGTATACATTATATTCACTCAGATGGAGTAATTGTCTTGTACAAGTAGGCCAGTAAGTATTAATAACTTGCAATATTGTTTATTTATCTGTATTCTATTCATGTTCTTTTTTGTATTTCAGGACTGACACAAACAAAGTATGTTGTCCTGCACATCCAGAGGCACCTCTCATAGAGGACTACAGAGCAGGAGACCAAATATGTTCAGAGTGTGGACTCGTAGTGGGAGACAGGTATGTGTGATGTGTTACAATGTGAATAATTTGTATTATTGAATATTGAAACTAACGAGTAAATATTTCAGAGTAATAGATGTCGGCTCAGAATGGAGAACATTCAGCAACGAGAAGGGTGGTGTGGATCCATCTCGAGTTGGTGGTCCAGAGAATCCACTTTTATCGGGAGGTGATCTTTCTACGATGATAGGTCCTGGTCGAGGAGATGCTTCCTTTGACAGTTTTGGAGTTTCCAAGTACCAAAATAGACGAACCATCAGTAGTTCAGACAGAGCGCTTATTAATGCTTTTAAAGAAATTAATACAATGGCTGATAGAATTAATCTGCCAAAGACTATTGTAGATAGGGCGAACATATTATTTAAACAAGTAAGTTCATTTCTCATACTTAATGATCATAATTTTTTAGAAAATGGTTTTTGTTACTTAAAAAATATTTTTGATTAATAATAAATCAGTTGGAAGGTGTCTTTCATTTTGTATTTATTTTCACAAGTATATAACGCTAGTGTACAATACCATTCTGGTATCGACACTTATGTATGCAGAGAAACGGGGATGTGGTTAAAGAAGGACGTCAGTGGTATAAATGCTGTGGACATCCATTCACTGGGAAGAATGGTTGGTAAAACGTTGCGAGACAGAAAGAAGAATGAGGATATCAGAAGAATGAGCGGATGTGAGAGGAGTGTTGTAGATAGAAAGCTTATAAATAAGTTAAAATGGTTTGGACATGTGAAGCGAAAGGATGACGAATAGTGTATTTATCTGAAAGATGGGGTGTGAGGAAGCATGGCTTGACCACTTGGATCAAATTCTCAAGGACAGTCGCAAGTTGAGCAAGAGGAAAGTAGATGAATGTAGAGGAAGTGAAAGAAGTATTTTAGGATAGACCAACATGGCATTCCGTTCTCTCTGCCTATCCCATCGGGGACGTGGTTTGAGGGTATAGATCAAGGGTGGCCAACCCGCGGGCCACATGCGGCCCATTGGGTGTCTACGTGCGGCCCGCGAAGCATATGGACACTTTTTAATAATAGTCGGTACAAATACCCGTTACTTTTTTGAAAATATTTTTATAGAAATTTTAAGGTGAACTAAAATTATTAAATGTTCCATATATGGAGTATTTTGTTGTGCGGCCCGGTAGGAAAACTCATTCCTAAAATTTGACCCGGCTGCTGAAAAGGTTGGCCACCCATGGTATAGATCAATAGAACAAGTATGTGTTTATAACTAATGTTAAATATTTTCAGGTCCATGACGGTAAAAATTTAAAGGGGAGAGCAAATGATGCCATTGCATCTGCATGTTTATACATAGCCTGTAGACAAGAAGGGGTGCCTAGAACATTCAAGGAAATTTGTGCTGTTAGCAAGATTAGTAAGAAGGAGATTGGAAGGTGTTTCAAGTTGATTTTGAAGGCCTTGGAGACATCAGTGGAATTAATTACTACAGCTGACTTTATGTCTCGTTTCTGTTCCAATTTGGGTCTACCTAACATGGTACAGAGGGCCGCTTCGCATATAGCACACAAAGCTGTAGAATTGGACATAGTGCCAGGGAGGTCACCTATCTCCGTGGCTGCAGCTGCTATCTACATGTCCTCACAGGTGTGTTTATTTGTTTCAACATACCTACATGTATTTTTAAAGTGTATTTTTATTTTTAATTAAACACACTTTTAAAATTCTATGTACACCCTCACAGAAAGTAATTTACTTGTATTATGAATGTAAAGCAACAAGCCAGTTTGTTTCAAATTCTGGAATATATCGTCAGTATACAATGAAAATCCACTAACTCCAATTTTGGGTGAAATGGAGTTAAATATGAAGGTATCGAAAAAAAAAAACATGTTCTATCTACAGAGAAAATCCACCTCCTCCTATAAGCTACCATTTTTGAACTATGTCCATACCAAGAAATAACTAACTCCAAAATGTGCTGTTTGACAACAAAGAAAAACCACTAAAGTACTTAAGTGGATTTTTAGTAGATTCTTTATGAAAAATATTACAATTTCGCTACAGAGAAAATCCACTAAATGCCTTTAGTGGAATGTTGTCCTTCAAATACCATCATCTGGTGTAAGTCCAATGTATTATAGCCGAAAAATATGTCTATATAACCTCACCATTTATGAGTCTGCACCACCAAATGCTGCGTATTGCTTTTTGTTGGACAGAATTAAATGGGAAACTAAGCAGCTGTGATATAGGAACTTGTTTGCTCCGATACATTAACACTTTACCACTCCATGTCACAGAGGTATATTTTTTTTTCTGATACATGTGGTGACCAGAGCCGCAATAAAAATGTTGCTGCACTTTTATGGTATATAACATTTGGTGACTCCCTCCCATACCCGAATATCTCAGAAGTCGGGGGACTTCTATCTATCCGCTCTTCTAAGCTAAACTTTTGTCCTCACGGGCGGGCCCTGATGGGCAGCCTGAGAGGGTGGCCGGTCAATACCGCCTCGTGGGAATCTTTTTATGCTACATTTACGTCTTTGATGCTCCTCTCAGGAGGATGAAATTCAATCATAAACAATAGATAAATATTTAATGATAAACTAAAATGACCAACAAAAGACCCAAACAAATAACAATCAAGTATAATAACTATCAATAAATATAGTGCCTAATTTAGAGCCAGAGGCCAAAGTAAGGTGTCCAGAGCCTTGTTATTGGGCTTTCATAAGGTGAGACTCGAGAAACGCCGTTACCAGCGTATTGTAAAGACATTTCCCTCCCAACAGGTATTCCTGTACCCACCCATATCTACTCTCCACCGAGGGAGACAGGACGAAACACAACAAATAATGAATTTGCCTAACAGACCCCGCCGCAATGGGCAACAATCAATCCTAGAGCACTCCTACCTCAGTCGGAGGTAAACCCGGCTAACGCAGGAGATCCCACCGAGAAACCTATGTCTCCACAAATTCCAAAAATGCCCCAACATCCATTACCTCGGGGCACTCCCGGAGGATATGCTCCGCACTCTGTGCACCCGTCCCACAAACACACCACGGATTCTCCACTAGTCCAAGTTCAAAGAGCTTACCCTTAAGATTGCGTTATGGTATATAGTGCAAACATCACCACATGTTTATACGATTGGACAGAATTTTTTTGGAAAGTGGACATTTGTACATGGACGTAGATTTCATGCACAGCAGCATTGAAAAGGCTAAGAAATTTGAGCCAGTTTATACCACTTAAGACTGGATGTCCATATTTAAAATTACTAGATCAAATAGATAGTGAAACAAAAAAGTTTCACATATGATGTAACAGAATTGAAATTTAGCAATACGCTAGATTTAACACAATTGTCGGTAATAGTGATCCTTCTCTTCCCAAACAAATTAATAAAATGTACACAAGAGTTCTACTAATAAGTGCCACTAAAAAGAAAGATCTCATGGAACTTTGCAAAACTAATGTTATATCCAAAGAATACCATAGCTGGTATAATAATTATTCCAAACTCTTCTTCGGCAATTGATTGTATGCCGAAAGCTTCGGTTGACGATAGTATGAGTAAATGTGAAGAACAACAATATTATTTTTTAATTTTTTTAATAAGACAATCTTCATTTTTAATGTCTAAAGACATGACTGATAGTCCAATTTTATTTTGCATTATTTTTTTTTTTAACATGCCTCAGAAATAACTGCCTTCGTTATTTTATACACAAGTAAACTCTTTGAAATATGTACCCGTTTTCTTACTATCTTGGTCAGAGAAAAACCACTAAATCCATTTTATGGTGACTGAGGTGTTTTAAACTTAAAAATTATTATTATTAAATTAAAATATAATATATTATTCTATAATTCACATTTAGAAAACTGTTGGTTCTTCTATATGTAGTAATTATTTCTTAGAATTTCCCTGTGGTTCAGTTTTTATAGAAGATCAAACTTTATATTTCAATTATCTCTGAATAGACTTTTGTGGAGTTAGTGGGTTGTCATTGTAAACCGACGATATGTCAGTTACCTTTCACTAAGTCTAGCAACCACCATGGTGTTATTTCTGCATTACATATTTAAAAAAATCATAATTTCCAGGCATCTGAAGATAAGAAGAGTCAGAAGGAAATTGGTGATATTGCTGGTGTGGCAGATGTTACAATACGACAGTCCTACAAACTGATGTACCCTTCTGCGGCAAGACTATTCCCGGAAGATTTCAAGTTTGCCACTCCCATAGACCAGCTTCCACAGATGTGATTAATTTTGCACTCTATTTCTAAAAGACTAGGTGCCCTATTTATAGTTAGTGATTATTTGCTATGGCAAGTAAAACACCGCAGTATAATTTATATTCAGAGTAAAATGCATTTGAGTGAATTTACATGGTTTTTTGTATACAATTCAAGGAACTTACAGAATATGAAATCAGTTAACACGTCCAATGACCATGTTTGTGTTGCGTGAATACACACATGTTAATTACACTCATTATCAGTTATGAGCAATAAGTTCAGTATTTACAATACCTACATGAGCCTGGGACTATGTCAGTCCACTTACTCATTGAAATTTTTTTCTCGTTTTATGCTGACAAAACATTTACTTTCGGACCAAAGGCCGACCAATATTAGAAAATTGTATTCATTGATGAAGGAGTATGATATATATCTTAAGTATATATTTATCGTCATTATTTCAGTGGTTCAGGTATTCAGAATAAACATCTTATCCTCTGAATAATATCTTCACATACATACTTGTTTCTGCATCACAAATAGTACTGAAGAACTAACCTAACAAGGGTGAGTTTCTACATCCTTCTGAGTCAAACTGCATTGTCAAACTAGTTGTGCTTATTCTTATTTATATACCTACATAATATTATATTAGAGAAAGCTATGATTATTCACACAAATATTGAAAATATTTACAAGTAATTTATACAGTTATTAAAATTAGTTGATATTTAGCTTAGCTACATAATATATTGTATTCAGATATGAAGTTGCAGCTTTTTTTACATAATGGCGATGCACCGTTGTTTGGATGATTTCTGCCTTTTTAAATCATAGATTTATTTATCTTACAATTGTAGATAATATTAATTAGTTCAATCAAAAGCAAATGTTGCAGCTTTTGGTTTTCGCATTGTATTCAGAAAATGAAAAGAAAAAAAATTAAAGTTTAGTTCTCCTGTTTATGTGAATGCTTGTCTTAACAACACCAAATGTTGCATTACTTTTAATGATCATATTAATATTATGAACATGACGTGGAAATGAGTCACTTAGTTCATTCAAAGTATTTTAATGGAAAACTTTCCATGTCTCTCTATACTTCTAAGTGAAAAATAACTGTTTTCCTTGTATAATTAATATTAACTTTTATGTTTTTGTTATTAAATTGAATCCCAGGTTCAAAAAAATATTATATTTATTTAATTATGAATCTCAAATCATACTGGAGAGCTAATAATTTTATTTATAGAAATTTGAAATAATGAACAAGGATATGTATCCGTATCCAAATAGGGTATGCAGAGGGGACAGAATGCCATGTTGTTTTATCCTTACATACATTTTGCTTTGCATTCATCCCTGTTCTCACCCATGCATGTCGATTTGTCTCACTTAAAAATTGTGAACATTTTGGCCAAGCTATAAAAACACTCTTCATCATCCAGTCCCTCTTCATATCCAAACAGTTGTAACTAATCATGCACATTCTATCACATTTCCTCCCATCTGCTCATTCTCCTAATAAAAAAATGTTCACATTGATATTGTTTTAGTAACTGTATAATTACTTTATTTGAGCTTTTCACTACCGCGAATTTGATGGAGTGTCCACCATTTACGAGCGATCTTCTAAAACTTTCCATTGAAACCGCATACTGGTGGACACTCCATCGAAACCGCTGTAGCAAAAAGCTCGAATAAATAGAATAATTACACATCTTTACTAAAATAATATCAATACGTTTAGAAATTATTATATAGTTAATTTGGAAAATATATAAAACAAAGTAAAAAAATGTTCTTTTTTTCTCTGTAAAACAATATTGTTTGTAACGTAATGTTAAATCTGATGTACATTGTATACAGAATGCAGGTTTTTTGATTTGTTTAGTATGTATGTGTTTGTTACCTGGTTCACAAATTGTTGGAGATATTTTATATTATTATTGTGTATGTAAGATATTTTTTATTAATAAAAACATATTTTAAATAACGTTGTTTTAATCTTTCTCGTATAATAAACCTTATAACTCAACATTCTATCAAGTTTGTTAGGTAATATTTCAAACAGAAATTCAAGTAAAAATGTGCATTCGATTTTTAGAAATTGCTCACCATTTTTACTAGCTATTAAGTACTTCTTTTAAGAAACTACCTAGATAACATTTCTCAGTGTGTTCTAAAAATTAGGTGATTTAATTTTTTATTCAAAATTTAACATTTACATTTAACACATTTCAAACCGACATCCTATAATTTTTTGAATAATGTCCCACTAGCAGTGTGACCAGATTTTATTTTCAAAAACTACTAAATGGGGAAGTCAGAAACTACTAAATTCTTAAAATAGTATAGGAATTTGAAGTATTTCGAAAACTCCTCGGTTTTCTTCAACAATATTTTTTCACAGTACTTACCTTTTTCTACAGCCTACCGGGTATTTGTACTGACTATTGTTAATGTCCATACCAGATACTACTTTGGAACGAAAAATGTTACATGCTTATATTTCTACCCTCCCCCCCGTCGCCAAATTTTCAAAATGGTATAGGAATTTGAAGTATTTCAAAAACTCCTCGGTTTTCTTCAACAATATTTTCTACAAAGTACCCGGTATTTATACCGGCTATTGTTACATTCCGGATACTTTCATACCGACTGCAACTGATGACAAAATTTACACGCTTATATTTCTACCCCCCCCCCCGTCTCTGAATTTTCAAAATGGTATGGGAATTTGAAGTATTTCAAAAACTCCTCGGTTTTCTTAAACAATATTTTCTCGCAGTACCTTTTTATACAATATACCCGGTATTTGTAGCGACAATTATTTTCGAAACATTAAGTATCGGGTACTTTTTCCAAGTACCCAATACTTTATCTACCAAATACTAAAAACTACCAAAGAAATAAAAACTACTAAAAATTGTTGCCAATGCCTCAAAAACTACCAAATTTGGCCACACTGCCCACTAGATAGCCCACAGAACTATAGTAATGCCAAAATCGCAACTATACAGGAGAGCAACTGGAAAGCTTTTAATGTCAATATCTACGGTGCCACTGGTTACATGAATTTTATTTTTGTAGTGTATTTGGTAGTGATGTAACGAATGTGTGATTTTGGATGTTCGCGAATTCGAATATTTGTTGCCGACATTCGCGAATGCGAACAGCGAGTATATTGGTTTGCTTAAATTTCTACAATTGCTCAAACATTAAAAATTCTACCCCCCCCCCCCGTCGCCGAATTTTCAAAATGGTAAAGGAATTTAAAATATTTCAAAACTCCTCGGTTTCCTTGCAGTACCTTTTTCTACAATGTAACGGGTAAGTATCCGGTACTTTTACCGAATATCCGATACTTTATTACCAAAATAATATTCGCATATTTTTTGCGAATACTTTGAAATATGTGAGTATTCGTGAATGTGAATACGAATATTCGTTACTTCACTAGTATTTGGACCAATGTCTCCAAAACCGTTAATTTTTAGTTAGCATATTTCTGATCTAATGGGACGATTTTGTCAAAAAAATATAAAAAAATATTACGTGATTATTATAAAAACATGAGACTTAAAGTTGAAATGATATATTATAATAACAGCAGACCATTAAAGGTCACGTGGTCTTGTCTATGGATTTGCTTTTGCTTGGGGGGCAAACAGTCAGATTGCGCAAATCATCCTTGTAAGATGTTATGCCATAAGAGAAAAAAAAGAAAGTCAGACGACAAAATAATAACAAAATCGACACTGACAGTTTTTTTTATTATAATCTATTCTTTAGGCGTTCCACCTAATATTACACCGTAATCGTCTGTTGTGTTGGGATGCCTGATGCCCCTCAATGATTTTTCTGTGACGTCATCCTTTAATGGTCTGCTGGCTATCATTTATTATTATTATATTATTAAGTAATAAGTTTCAATACATATATTTATATAATTTTCTAAATTCAGAACCAATTATTTATGGTTTTCTTTTAAATCTACAAATTACTTTTAGTTTTAGGATAAAATTATAACAAAGTCAATGAATTTGCAAAAATAAAATGTTGGTTACCCCTACAATACTAGGCTGTTTCAGTTGGCAGCATTGAACAGAAACAGTACTGTCAGTGAAATGTCAATGTAATCGCATTCGAGCATTGGTTTGTTTCGATAGCATGTAGCATGTGTGATTAATGTTTTTTTTTTTATATTTTGAGATAATTTTTTGTTTGGGATAGGTAATTAAACAATATCACTTTTTTAATCACTTTTGTTGAAATAAATCTATGAGTTTATATTTATCCTGAAAATTATAATCAATAATTTTATTGTACCTACATGATTAATTACTCTTCAAAAAGGTGGAAAAATGAGTATTATTCCTGTCGTAACAAGGCTCTCCTCTAGGGTGATCAGAATTTTGGGATGTAATCCAAGTCCCATGACTCTGCAGGGAACAAATACATATCTCATAGGTACTGGCGCCAGGTAAGCTATCATAATAACTTTGCAGAGATTGGATTGATCAAAGTTCACATAGATATCAGTATTACGTCATTATATATCTATCGCGTTATCATTATTTTAGAAGAATTTTGTTAGATACTGGAGATGAGAATGTACCACAATATATTTCCTCTTTGATAGAGGTGATTACAGAAGAAAAAGTGTCACTTCAACATATAGTTATCACACACTGGCATCATGATCACATTGGTGGCGTTAAGGACTTGTACAAAATGCTACCAAGTAAGAGATCTATAAATGTTTTTATTTGTTTGAATTTATTTTATTGGAAAAGTTTGCAATTTAAATATTTTATAAATCAGAACTTTTGCAGTTTAGCGGCTCCACCCGTTGTCGAGTATTTTTTCCATATAAAATAAAACTTTAGGAAATTTATATTCAAACCATTTTTATTTTTGCCGGCAAAAATAAAATAAAACTGGCAAAATACTCGTCATCTGGTGGAGCCAACTGATACTCCAATTTAATAATAATGCTAATAGGCTCAAATACATTTTGTTAAAATATTACAATTTGTAAAAGGCTAAACCACAAAAGCAAAAAAAAAGAAAAAAAATCCAGAAAAATATTTCGCCAAAAAATAAACATTACATCGTAGCAACAATTTCTTAAGTTTCGTAGACATTGATTTTTCTATGGATAAATAATATAATTACTGACAACGGGAAAAAAATACTTGATATTGGGTGGGGCCGCCAAACTGCTAAATTTCCAAATAATCTTGAAAGTTTATACTAAAACTGTTTTATTATATAGGGGATTGTAAAATATGGAAACACAAGAGAAGTTTTGATGATGGGCCTGATGATATCTTGCTTAAGATAGATAAAAATATAGAGACTAATTGGCTGCATGATGGTCAAGTAATGGGAGTTGAGGGTGCTACTTTGAAAATTTATCATACTCCTGGCCACACTACAGACCATGTGGTATTAGGATTACACGAAGAGTCGGCAGTATTTAGTGGAGATTGTATTTTGGGCGAAGGGACCACAGTATTTGAAGATCTTCATAGCTATATGGAAAGTTTGAATAAAATTCTTCATCTAAAACCAACTGTCATTTATCCTGGACACGGAAATGTTATTGAGGTAAACTATATGTACATTGGACATAATTATAAAATAATATTGATGGAGTTAAGTATTTATTTGAGAACAGACAAGGAAACTGTCATTCTTTTGTGTTCAATATGCTAGGACATTAGTTTTATTAGGATTTTTAAAGTCTGAATGACAAGCAACTCTATATTCTAAAAATATCACTCTGCACTGAGACCGTAACAGTGAAAACAAATAGTAAATGGTTGATAGAATACAATTTATTATAATATTATTGGAGAACTTTTGAATTGGAATATAACACATATAAAGAATGATAATGGCAGCATCACTCATATATTGGGTGCAATGCCAAAAAAGAGAGAGAGAGAGAGAGAAAGACTGTAACAGCTTTTGGCCAAGGCAATCTTTATTCTATTCTTCTCAAGGCCATCCACTCGTTTGCGAAGGCGATTTCAGCAGGAAAAATGCCTATTAAAAAAATATACGTACTGTAACTAATTTTTTTTTTTTTTAAAAAGATATATCTGGGTTTTTTTATAAACCCAAATACAACCTTTCACACTAAGCTAAAAGCTTGTGTCGTGAAAGGGGAGTTTGCCGGCACCTGGGATCGAACCACGGACCCCTTGATCACAAGGCCAAGACTCTATCTCCAGGCTACCGACGAACCCTATTATTTATACATACTGTACTGGCTACTGCTGTTGTTTAAACAATTCCATATTATTGTATTAACCTTTATCATTTATTTTAACTCTATTTGTACAATGTAAAATAAGTCATTAATATTTCCAGCAAATCAAAGAAAATTTCTGTATTATTTTGACATTTTTAAACATTACTTTCCATCTATTTTTCTCAAAACTGTTAAATAAATTTAATACTAGGTTTGTATTATAATTTTGATAATTTAGATTAATAATCATTCTTGGAGTGAAGCCAGGCTCTTATTAAAACCAATATTATATTCATTTGCTATAAAATATTATTAGTAGTTTATGTCACAAATATTCAAACATATATGTAATAATATGAGTAGGTTTGATTGTGTGCAAACGAGTGTACTGAAACAGCTCTCTCTTGTGACACCGTTTCTGAAAGTTTATATGTGAAGAGAATGTTAAATTTTCATTGTTTTTTCAAAATTTACATTTTATTCAAATTAATTAATTGGGGAAAGAGGGACAAAAAGTGGTGTTCTATTCTCTCTGCCTACCCCAATTTGAGATACGGCATGAAGGTATAGTATAGACAAAACGTAATCGGATTTCGACGAACTATGCCTTTGGTAATATCCAGTGAATTATTGCAGTTTTATTTACCAATTGTGTACTATGCAGATTACGCCATAATTAATACCACTGAAATACTCAGCACTATATAAGATAGGCTACTAAATGGGTGTATACATTTTATATATGGTTCCATGAAGTACAATCACATCTGCCAGTTTTGAAGTGAACTTTAGTGGCTAACCTACACTACACTACAATCCTGTAATCTCCATATCTTGAAATTCCTTTTTGATAAATTCAAGCATGAATCATCCCAATATCTTTTCTAATGATTTTCTTATCCTAATTCCCTCAGATGTCCATTTTGATCCAAAGATAATCGACTCTTGACAATTCCTCTTCACTCAGCAATTTTTTTACGTAAATTACTTTGTTGTGTGAATGATGATGTGCAAGAAGAACAAAATATATAAATCCTATTCCTAAGATTGAATATTATATTGCTCACAGAATATTGTAATAATTAATGATATGGTTTCAGGAACCTATTCCTAAGATTGAATATTATATCGCTCATAGAAATCAAAGAGAAAAACAAATACTAGAGGTTCTTAAAGAAAAAGCAAAACCAATGAACGAACTGGAGATTGTTGAAATTGTGTATAGTGAAACACCAAAAGAATTGTGGACAGCGGCTGCTTTCAATGTGAATCACCACCTGACAAAGTTGGTGAAGGATGGAGAGATAAAGGAACTTGTTGTAGACGGGGAAAACAAATGGCAATATATCAAACGCCATGCTTCATTGTAACATTCTATTTGTCATCACAAGTTAGAATGAAAAATAATAATATACTAGACAATTTATTTCATATTGTTTTGTGAATATCATTGCAAAATTCAATGTAATAAGTAAACAATAGAATTTAGTGTTGATATTCTAATTTACTCATATTGTCAAACTATGCGGGACGATAGATATGTAGTCATCACATTGATAGGTTATAAATTCTTAAGTTGAACTTACTTGTACAAATGTTAAATAAAGTAAAATTATATTGTTTATATATTATGTTTTTGTATAAATATGCATAGATTTTTTTCTAAGAGTTCCTTAATTTTTTTTATTGTTTATTTATTTATTGAAATATGGAAACAAACAATTAAAAGACAATGTTAAATCAATGAATTTTCTTATTTATCGAATAATAATTTACAGATTTAATACTCAATAACAATTGATTACATCAAAAGTTATATGATTTACAAACAAACAAAAAGTAAAAAAAAAAATGATTGAAAACAGTTGATCATCAATCTTCATACCTTATGTACGTAAAATAAAAAAAAATTGATATCATAAAAATATTATCTAAAAACTAGGATGTTATACAACATACCATTATTTCTAAGATATATTTTTTTGACTCTTAAACATCACAATAAATACTTGGGTCGTTAATAAAGATTTTGTAATGCAAATATAGTATTACACATTAATGAATTTTAATACAAAAAAACAATAAGTACCTAAATAAAGTTTGTGTCACTGTATAACAAACAGAGATTCAACTAGACATAATGAATGCATCTGTTATCTTTTTTATTATTGATCAACTGCGCTCCTTATTCAAAATATAAATTATTTTTTTAAGTTGAAAACACTTTACCCCTACTATTTGTAATAAGATAAAAATAAAATGAACACACTCGTGTTGTGTTGCAGTATTTGTATTTACTACATTCTTCTCATTTTCGGAGGAGGCATCATTTCAGAGTCATCATGGAATCGGTGATTATCAATGAATGAAAGAAGAATTTCTTCTGTCACGGGATGCATTATACTCTCTAGTACACCTGAAACAAAATCATCAAACCTGTTACTGGATTACTGTAGTACACCAATATACTGAAAATATATTGTGACAACCCATTTTTTGAAAAACCAACGGAGCTTATGTTCAAATTCAGTTTTAATAAAGTTTAGTGGTACAATATACATGGTGTTTCTTACATGTTACGATGTTACTAAAGTTTGAAATAATTGAAAACATTCGAATTTAGACAGAAATCATAGTTGATATGGCATAGTTGAGATCTCTATTTATGATATGGCATATTAAAACTAACCACGGGCTGTAGGATAACTGTTAGGGAAAGATTTGTCAGTCCTCTCTCTCATAAACACCCACTTATTGTTCTCAAATTTACATTCAATTATTTTATTGTTCATATTTTCTAAAGCTCTTGTGTATTTCATTTTAGCAAATGGTGTTTCTAGCTGTCCCACATAGAGCTCTCCTATAGTACACGGAACAATACTGAAACAAAAATAAAATTTCATACTCGTAATAACTAATAAGTATTGACTATAATAATATTGCTATTAGGATAATTTGTCTACTTTGACTCACCCCATTCCTTCTTCTCTAACAATCTTTAACCTAAAGTCTATACTATTCATGTTGAGAGGTTTCCACTTAAGAACATCATCACATCTTCCTGGTACATATGGCTGTAAAAATATTACAACAGTTACCGATGAATTATCTTTTTCTAATTTATTGTATTATTTTTACATTATCGCTAATTTTAATAAATAAAATATAAAAATATATTATTGAGCACTGTTTAATCTCCACTATGTTAGGTTTAATACCGAACGTTTTCGCCTATACTTGTAGGCATCTTCAGGGAAACTGAAATCTAAAAATTGTGAGAGCTGTTGTTCATGTGGTGAGAAATTAAACCATTTAAAAAAATTTTATACACTGGTAGATTTACAAACGAACTTAATAAAATTGTTAAACAATCATTCAAAAGTGCATTTTATACCAATAATAATATAAACAAATTATTGTTTAATCATAAAGACAAGATAGATCGAATGGATGGTAGTGGTGTGTATTGTATTGGATGTAACGATTGTGATGCAAAATACATAGGACAGACATCTCGTACAGTGCGTACTAGATTTGCTGAACATAACAGGGCGTTTAGGGGAATGTCTACATATTCAGAAATTGCGGACCATTGTATCGAATATGACCATACATTTGACATAAACGGTACAAAGGTATTACATTCTGTGTGTGGGGCGGGTAGACTAAACGCCTTGGAAACATTAGAGATTTATAGGAATAAGAATAACATTGTAAATATACAGATCCCACCCACATCTCCTTTGTTAGTATATCCTACTCCTGCCAACCATCCCGCCTCCATATCTACCATTACCCCTCCCACTACCCCTCCCACTACCTGCACCCTTCTCACCACATGAACAACAGCTCTCACAATTTTTAGATTTCAGTTTCCCTGAAGATGCCTACAAGTATAGGCGAAAACGTTCGGTATTAAACCTAACATAGTGGAGATTAAACAGTGCTCAATAATATATTTTTATATTTTATTTATTAAAATTAAAAATGGATTTCCACAGCGTAAACACAAAAACTCTTGAATTATTATCGCTAATGTTCAGCTAGTAGATATTCATCTGATGAGCTCCACTTATGGTATGAATTATACACAGAGAATTACCCAATGTGATTTCATTAATTTGTAATAATAAATTTTAACAACTCCAAAAAAACAATACATAGAGTAAGTAAAAGTACAAAATAGATTTACATCTTTAGATGGTTGGAAGATTAGTCCATCAGGTTCATGTAATAATGTTTTAGCAAACTTTTCACTCAGTAAGGATTTGGCTTGTGTCAAATCCCAAAAATCTTTTTTTCTTATGCTAAATGGTTCCCTTTCACGCTTTATTCGACCTTCATACATGGCACGTTGCCTAAAACAGAAAATAATTCATGATTCTTTGATAAATAACAAGTAGACTCTACAATGAGGATTAGATACATAAGCAAAAAAGTATATATCTTAAAAGTAAATATTAATTATTTATTTAAATCAAACTTATAATAGAGGGGCGAGATGAGAACCTCATGGAACTCCTGAAGAAACTTTAATATATTGCTACTTATATCCTCCTATCATAACTGCCTGTTGACAGTTTTCAAGATACAACATGAACCAGCGGTTATAAATCACCACATATACATACAGTAGGGTTCTATGTATAACTCGGTCAAAGGCTTTTGAGTAGTCGGTATAAATCACTTTAAAATGATTTCTACTATCCATTTTTGTATTAATATTTTTAGTGAATTCTGATAGATTAGAAATAACTGATAACTCTCTCATATTATGTTCAGTAATTATGGGATAAATTTGATCATATTCAATAAATTTTAACACTTTGTTGAATATTGGAAGGATGGATATGGGTCATGATTGCAGACAACATTTTTAGGTGCATTTTTATACATTGGAATTAAATTGGATAATTTCCAAGTATTTGGGAAATGACTTTTGATAAGTAATGTAAGAATAGTTTGTACAGTGAATATGCAAGATGTCCAGCACAATTCACGTAAAAAATAGGCATTGTAGAATCACAACCAGGTCCCTTTTTGTGTTCAGTTTTTTCAGGTACTTTTCCACAAGATTCTTGTCCAATTCTGTTTCTGAGAAACAATCTGCATGGTAAGTATTAAACTATTGTTGGTCAGCCTTATGAAGGCTGTCTGCAATGTAAATTGATTTGAAATATTCTGAAAATAATTAAGCGATACTACTCCATCGGTAGCAATACAATCATAGAGAAATGATATTATGTAATGAACTTCACAAACTCAGCTGTATAATATACAAAATTATTGGTTTACCTTGGACGAATGACCTCCTTTTCTATACATGCCATTCTGTCAGGGTAGAAAGCAGCTTGAGTCAAATCATGCCCATTAAAAGCAATTATATCATAACACAAATATCTGGGTATATCTTTTCCACTTTCCTTGTCTTTATCAATCACCAATTCCTACAAATTCATGTAAACCACATTAGTTCTGTAAACCTTAATGTAATTAATACACAATATGCTGGTGTATCATAAAATGATGATCTTACTCCATCAATAAGAGTGTTGATGAGGTGCGTGTGTGGATCACTGTATGATGGGAATCGGAATCCACTGACTTTGAACACACAGTAATCTCTGTCAAAAAGGTAAACTTCATTTTCTTTTGCTATCAGCATTAGATACCTGCAACAATTTTGTTTGAATTTAGGTTCAATGATTTAAATTCCTGATTGCTTTAACCCCAGAGTGCTCGCGCTATGAGCATTTTGCCACCCTCAGCAAAAAAATCGTGATATTTTTTACACGATGCATTTGTCAAGGTCAAGAGTCCTAGTAGCTGGCCCCCCGTACTTCACCGTCTTGTTTTAGTAATTTAAAGAAAATCGGTGCATGGGTGACTGTAGGAACCATCAGTTGTTGTAGGTGTGTTGCGTTTGGTGACAAATTGCTCACTGCGCGACTACTCACGTAAGTAAAATTCGTGTATCTGTTTTTTTACTGTAGTTGAAATATTATTTATTTTCATTGCACGTAATGTTGTTTCATTTAAATATCGTAATAATATTGATATTTAGTTAGTTTTGATTAATCATTTGGGTTTTATTTATTAGTTTATTCTAGATCTTTTTAGGTAAGCAACGGGCGAAGTATACCTATGGAATGAATAAGAAAAACACACAAATAGTTTCGTGGTTGGAAGAGGAGTCTGATTTTGAAGAAGCTGTTGAATAGCTGAGAAACCAAATCACCCGATTTGTGCCATCGGAATATAAAAATATACCTTCAGGTGTATGTGCAGTATGTCCATCCAGGAAAATAGAAGGACAAAAAAGGATGCAATAGATGCGCAAAGTTACTGTGCAACGAACATTATATTTACATTGATGAAATACATGTTGAAGATGATGAAAACGTTTAATTTTGTTATCAATTTTAATTTTACTTTTTTTTATGTGGGTTAAGATGAAAATGTTGTTGAAATTCAAGAAATTTTACCAAAGTATATTTTTTTCTAATACTAAATATATATATTTAATAAATGTCACTTTTTTTGATAGTTAATGTTTTATTCTACCCATTAAAAATCATTGCAAATGTGTTTAACCATTATTTGCAAGAAAAAATCAATTTAAGTATGGGCGGCAAAATGCTCCCCACGCGACTACTCTAGGGTTAATGATGGGGTGTGGTGCATTTTTCTCTTTCTGAATGTCCATAGCATCCTTCAGGAGGACTCTATCGAAGGCTTTAGTAAGGTCTACGAAACACATGTAGGCTGGTTTATTGTATTCTATAGATTTTTTCCTTTAATTGTCTCACTACAAATATTGCATCAGTGGTAGAACGATTTTTTATTCACCATACTTAATATTTTATCATTATTTACATAGTTAATTTTACTAATCCCGTGGAGTACCCGGTAAAGAATTGGTCTCCCACTCTTTCTCGTAAGTTTTCGAGATTCCTGTAAAAGGCAGGTGTTCAAAAAAATTAAGACATTTTACATCTTATTCAGAGTTGAGGTTTGCCACCCATCCTGAATGTCTTGATTGTATGTTGGCACGGAGAGGACAACATGCATGTTTATCATATGCAGCTGGTCTGCTGGCTACCCCACTTGTGGAATATGCCGTGATGGTATAGATAGATAGATAGAGATAAATACCACAATACATTATTCACTAAAAATAGTATGTAATAATTTCAAACTTTCATTAAGGGCTGAAAGAGGTGTGAGAAAGCGCGAATGTCTGGGAATTATGTGGCTTGACCACGTGAATTAAGGGCTGCAACATATTGCAGGAGAAATCGGCATATATATGTATGAGAGATTAAATTACTGTAGAGGAAGCGAAAGAAGTGTATGCAAGGATAGGTCAATTGGGCTTTCTATCCTCTGCCTCTGCTTGGGACACGGAGTGAAGGTATAGATAGATAGATTAAGCTCTCATTAAAACCTGACCTTGTTCCATCAGCTTTCCAAGAAACTCGGTATGGTTTTTGATGTAATTTTCTAATGTTGTTGTTGTCCATAGAGACTGGTTGTGAACCAGGGAAACCTTTATTTTTCCAGCCACACATCTTTTGGCAAAGTCTCTGTATCTCTGACAATTTAGGCTCTTGAACAAAATGTGTTACACCCTGTACATTAGCAGCAAATATTGGATCCTTATTGACAAATTGACGGCGACGACCTTTATACCCATTGCTAAAAACAAAAACAACATGGTTGATATATGTACATTTTCTTAATATATGCGAATGTAAAATGAAATAAAAGAAGCTCACCTTCCTCTTGGTGCATTATCATCATCCTCTCCAACTCCATCATCACTTTCTAGAATGGAAAATAAATTGCTAATGAGTTGATTACAGAGCTGGATATTAAATACATTAAACCATTAACTAACACATATGTAAAACACAACCTAACCTCAAAAATGTTTAATGATGATTTTCATTAAATAAAATAGGTTGCTTTACACAGGAAGGGAAAAAGGCTACTACCAGCAAAATCCTTTTTTATATGAACCTTAAATGAAAAGTTTTTTTTATGTATGAAAACTGACCTGTGTGCCAATTGGGTAGTCCAGGAGCTTCAGGTGTGTTTTCAACATCATCATATCTTACAAATAATTCTCTAAGGTAATCCTCCTTATATATCCCAGGACTCCTACAATAATGAATAAGTATCACATATTTCAATAAAAAATAATAACAGGCTTTTCTTATAATATGCCAAATATGTAATAGAAATAAATGAAAAATAAATTTTTCAACTGAATTAGTCATCAATTTATATAGGATCTCAAATAAAGTATATTATAAGTTACCTGACTCTCTCAAATTCCTTCAACGATGCTTCAACACTGCAATCCATCTTCTCCACCAAGTAGGAGACTAACAAAAATCCAGTTCGGTTGAATCCATGAGTACAGTGAATGCCAACAGCATCCAGAGGATTATTCCTAATAAAGTTGTCAACGATGTTGATAAAAATTCTGAAAATAACAAATTAGTGGTAGCTTCAAGTACATCATTGTGCATTTTAATATCAGACATGTCACTTAGGAGTTAGATATTACCTTTTAATCTTCCTATCTTATTGTAAAATGAAGTTAGTTATATGTTACAGCTTTTATTCATTTTATCTTGATATAGTTATTTTTAGTGAAAAATCACGAGATCTTCAGGGTTAATAATTGTAGAATACCACTAATATTTATGAAATGTAAATATTAAATAAACCAAAGGCCTAATTCTTACTAAATTCAGGTTCTAAAATTAATATCAACACAATGGAGATTTACATTTTCACTTCATGACATTAATATAACATTGCTGTTTCACTCTCACTTATCGCAAGAATTGAACATTGTACCCCTGTTCATAACAATAGACTCTTTTACCATCTTGGAGCGACACTTGTTTGATTGATATGAAAATATTTTGGACCCCAAATTTGATTGGTGCAGTTTTTAGTTTCTAGTCTATGATATAGTATTCATATTTATTTAACCATATTTACGGCTTTCACCTTTTACATGTTGACAAGTACAAGAATAATGCATATGTTGAATATATGCATTTATTTATAGAATAACATCTATAATCAAGTTCAAAAAATTAAATCATACTCTGTTTGTTCCGCAGATGGTGTCTCTCCATGTCCTCTGCATTTTATCTTAATATATTTACATCCTGTGTTCTCCACATCCTTCTTGTCATAAAACCTTGTTGTATTTGTTAGATCCACCCAAAGGCCTAATTTTACCTATATTAAACACCAAAAATGTTAACACTAGTTACGTGGATTTCTAAACAGTATAAAAATCAATAGTTAGCTGAAAACCTCATCAACCAATACAAACAGCCGGGATCATACATCATATCATTATTCCAGGATCACATTTTTTAAGATTATATGTAGATTTAAGCCTAAAACAATATTGAAATTAACATTCAAGGATAGCTAGTACTATTTAACTCAAAGCAAGTAACTAAAAAACACACAAAGGGAAAGCAAAACACAAAACAGACAACAATCATTATGATACTTCTGCCATTTCAATTTATAAGATTATCTTCATTTTTTCCGAAAATAAAAAAAAACACAAAAACCTTAAACTGCTTCATGTAGGCAAACAACATTTGTGGAGTAAATCTGCATTCTTCAGGTACTTTATCGTCAAAATCAGAAGAGAGGGGAGTCTTAAAGGCAAGAAACTTGCCAACTAGGAGATCTGAGGCTTTTCTCGGACAACCGAGCCATCTGTTCGGAATGGGACCGGGATCTTTTGGATCCTTTTCAGTCATCTTTGCTATATCTCAATAATTTCTTTATATCACAAAAGTATATTTTTCACAACACGTAAGCATTTGCCACAAAGATAAAATATATTTATCTCCTCGATGAAATCACTGTCAAACTCATATATCAGATTATTTATGGACGACTGTTGTGACTGATAAAAAAATAAAGCTAAATAACACGATTATAATGTTTACACGACAACCATATTCAGACACCAAATACGAACAGAAAGTCGCACGCAGTAACGAACTGTCAAAACATCGTCCATTATATTATTTTCTTGTTTCTATGAATAATTAATTACATAGAAAAAATATTTCAAAAATCAAAATATCATGGATGAAATGGAGTTGTGTATGGCGGGAAAATTAAAGGCTGGTAATATTATAATTATATTATCATGTCACCTCAAATACACAAGTATTATGTATTTTAGCTACGAAAATTGACACATTCTCGCAACGTTGTCTATATTCGAACGAAAACGTAACGCTCAAATCGATGGCATAGCGCACAGATGTGGTAAGTGCAGTTTTTACCGAAAATGAGTTATTATAGACATGTGAATCTATATCATCTGAAGTATGTTCCTTAGGAATATTATTGCGTAACTCTGTGTCATTAACGAGATATTTAACAAAAACTATATGTGGTTAGTAGGTACTAAATGGTATGGCATCTCAAACTTTCAACATTGATTATCTCAAAACTATGAAAACTGCACTTACCACATCTGTACGCTATGCCATCGAAATGCGTTTTGACTACGGGTCCTGTAGCATATTCATAGAATTAAAGAGACTAGCAGAAAATAGGGAGCAATGGAGAAGAAAATCCAAACTCATTGCATACCAATCCAATGGATTGTAACCCATTATATATATATATATATATATATTAACATCAGAGTTCATAAAAAGGGCATACTCAGGGAAGAAAGAATAACAGAAATTTTTCTGGGAATCACTTCAACAGGTAGTTATATATTTCTAGATCGAGACAATAGCAACAACTTAAGGAAGATCCCAACAATTAACAAACATTTCTAAGCTGCTGCTGCCTAGAAAATATCGTAGGTATGCTCTTATTTAAAATATGAGAAGGAGGATGAATAAAACAGTTTATATCACAAGCCAATAATTGTATTTTCACTTTAACTCTTAAATACTAACACTCATATTATAACATTAATCACATTTTTATATATAAGAAAAATATATATATGGTAAGTAGGTATGTTTAAAATAAAATATTTTTTTAAATTAATTTATATGAACATAAACCTTAACCTTTTTATAAAAAAAAATATTTTTTTGATTGACATAAGCAAAATCAGGTACATGAAGTACCTATTATATATGTATTGATAGGACACAATAAAAAAAAACTAAACCCTTCCCCTCTACTATGCACATTTATTTTTATTTCTTGTTATATTCTTTGATCGTATGAATGTATTTTCTTGATTATATTTTTAATTTGAGTACTTATTTTTATTTCCATGTTTTTTTTCTCTCTTTTAAATGGTTGGCTGGAAGATGTTGGAGGCCCACCATTTATATGATATTATGTTCTGTAAATAAAGATTTATTATTATTAGTTTCGATTGAGTTGACATTTACTTTGTAAAAAGCTATATTAATTTATGTTAAAAAAAACAAAAGGTTTAGGTTTTACAACATTTTAATAATTATAAATAAAACACTTATTTATTGTATATCCACAGTCACTTTTTATTGGATTCGAGCCGGCTATCAAGAGCTTCCGCTCTCATCATCAGGCTAGCGAAAAAAAAGTGTGAAAAAAAAACTTTCTTTTTCGCTAGCCTGATGATGAGAGCGGAAGCTCTTGAAAGCCGGCTCGCGTTGAATAAAAAGTCACTGTGGATATACTATAAATAAGTGTTTTATTTATAATTATTTCAACATGAATTTCCACCAAGTACCGTCGGTTGAAAATATCAACTTTAACATTTTAATAGTCGAGTGACCCAGCCTTTGCTAACAAAGTCATTGTCAAACTGATTTTAGTACATGCCATGTTGTCACTTTTATACTATGTCTTAATCTTAACAGAAATACTTTGTGATTTGATTTTGTTAAAATAAATCATTGGAATCTTGATTGCCCTGATATATTGATAGAATTAAATTTTCATGTTCCGATTAGGGCTACTTGGCAAGTTTAGTAATTTTATTGTGATAGTACCAACACTACTTATGATCATAACTCGTCAACATTGCAGTGTCTTGGAAACAAATTTGATGGATGTACGTAGGTATATAAGTGATGGATATATTTTTGAGTCAATTGATTATATTAATTATGTTAACTTTGTTTTTGTATTTATATGTACCTAAGTGTTGAATGATTATGTAATATTTCAAGGTTTACCTGTATACTGATAAAGGCAAATGCAGTGTATTGTTCTAAATAAATAAATAATACAATTAAGCAGTTTTATGTTACTGTGTTAAGCTGATATTGATTTTGTTTGCATTGATTTTTGAGATATTTTTTTTTATTAATTTTACTTACTTTTTTCATACTTTTATCTACGAAAACGCTTACTCCTTTTTACAATAACTCGTGTATTTTCTCGGTTATCTGTTTATTCAAACCCAAGTGATGGCGGGTTAAAAAATTAGTATATAATAAAATTTAAAAAAAAAACAGTTTCTGTAAGGTGCCAAAACATTAATTAAAACCTACTAATTTTGAAAATTATTTGAAAGGCCAGATATTACAGGACGTGGGTATATTTCAATATTGTGATCATTAAAATATGTTTTATCAAAGTAAGTAGTTTACTTATTCAATAAAGCATTTTTTCTTTATTTTCGCGCACTTCCTTCTTGTATACTTCTTTCTTTCACTCTTTTTCAAATATGTCAAACTGTTTGACACTCAGTAAGTCTTTCTTGTTTGACACTCAGTAAGTCTTAACTGCATGTTAAATGGTTGAAATTATTTGTGTATAAAATATGAACGATCATGAAAGACATACATAGAAGAAAATTAAACTTAGATAGGTCTCAAGAAATTAATCATTACAAAACAAATTAATTATAAACACATTCAGATCTTTCAAAATAATTTCTCAATTCATATAAAACATTATTTCATAATGCACACTTTCAATAAACACCAAAAATATACTATAAAAATGTGTAAACAAGAATTCCAATAGTCACAGTGGGTGAGATACATGAAATAAAATGAGATCTTTTCATATTCACTCCATTCACTTTCACAAAGTGTATCCAAATATGATAATTTTTTTTTAAAATCAAATAGGGATTTTCGATATTCAGATGTGTGGTAAGTAGAAAAAATAATATAAAATTGTTAATATTTCTCTTCAGTAAACAAAAGTTCAATAATAGCGGATTGGTGTAACTCCACGTATATCTAAATATTATATTAAGTTATATTATAACTACAAGTAAATACGGTAAACCTTAAGCTTAAAATAATTGACAAATAAAAGTGCACTTAAATTAAACTCGGTAATGAGAATAATGGTAAATAAATATTATCTTGAACTAAGTAACATTCAATTTATTATCAACAGTATTATCCTTATTTATGTGTTTGTAAACACAACTGTAGTTTATAATGTACTATATAATTCATACCTAATATAACATCAAGATATTTTGTATCTTTCAAAAGAATAAATGCAGTTTTCAACCATTATACAAGTAGGTATGACTAATTTACATTCTGATTACAACCAACAGTTTAAAGAAGGGTGTCCACTTCCACCCGTATTCAAAATCACGGAATCATTGCACAAGGAATAACTAATTTACACCCTGATTACAACTGTGGGATAATGGTTAAGGAAGGGTGCTCACTTACATCTAGACTCACAATCACTACTATAAAGAATAAAAAAATGCCATTATGTAACAATTATTTATACCGAAGAAAATATCAAATTTAGAGAATAATAATGAAAACAAATTATTTTATGAGTAAGTTTTTGGTTTAATCTGGGGTAATAGCTCATACTAGAATGGCTAATAAGCCAGTAGTAGTATTAAGTTTATCAGTTAGTAACAGATTTCTATAATAAATAATTTTGCCCATCATATTTATAAATAGTTCATATTTTTAAATCCTGTGGCCTGGATGAAGATGATATAAGAAACAGAAGAATGTATAACTTCAGAATGAGAAGAGCCGACCCCAACAGCCTTCAGCGGCAATAAGTTGGGACAGTGCCAGGAAGAAGAAGATTTATAAAAAGTTCATTTTTATAATTATGTGAAAGGGTAGCAGGTCTGAAAATTCTGTTTTTGTATTACAGGTGCTTATCTTTTATATAATGATGGATGACTACTGAACTCTGGGTGATGCATTTATTTTGATATATTTACATATTGTTTTGAGTATCTAGATTGGTTTATATAGTCTGACTAAATAGAGAAGAAATTAATTATTTATTTATCGTGTCAAAACTCAGAAAAAAAAAACAATCAAACTGATCTCCAGTACTGTGCAAAACGCACAGCAGGTGGAGATGCGTCAAAAATATCCTCCATAGTGCAAGTGACAGGGCACAATGGACACTCCAATAAGTGTGGCATAGTCTGTGTTGCACCACAGTCACATGCTCCAGATTCGTCCTGTAGGAAGCCTCTTTATTTCATTAATTAATTATTAATGAAATAAATTAATATTATCACTCTGGCAACAGAGGAAATTATAATTATTTTGATCTGTGTATAGCTATCATCGAGGACTGGGCCAACTGTTGTCGGCACCTACCTACATAATATAGAAAAAGAGTATTATGATCAAGGAAACACATTGTATGACAATATGGACGATTAAGTTATCAGGCTAGATGAAATGGATACGGAAAACAGCAACATAGAACATTACGGGAATATTTCCAGCATTGAAAGGCTCAAAGTCAGAGAAAGAGTAAAGTTTAAAATCATATTGACTGTGTTCAAGGCACTACATGGCATGGCACCGGTGTACATCTCGGAGTTCTGCATTTCTGAGGATGCAACGGAAAGGCAAAAAGCACTAAAGTCTGCAAACATAAACTCTGTCAATAGACTTGTGGTACCGCGTAGGAGGGGTCTGGCCAACTATGTTGACCGTGTCTTCAGTGTGGCTGTGGAACAAAATTCCCTTTGATTTGCGAACTCTGGAGAGTGTGGAGGTGTTCAAGACGAGTTTAAAAACCCCATTGTTCAGAAGGTGTTATGATTCTTGATTGGGCCCTTGCGGTGGTTTTTCCACAAAACGGCGCATCATAAATAAGTTGTCTAGTTATTATTTTGGCCTTTGTTTTTCAAATGTTCATGTTATTTCAATGACATTGCACATTCAAACATTGGCCTAGATTAAAAAGTAATCTCTCAATTTTTTACGTTATGGTTTCAAGGCAGTTCAGTCTTGAGCCTCCACTGAGAATTACAACAATCAGGTAGGATGGAGCCGTCCTTTCCCGGGCCTCGGTATCGTTGGGCTTGTCTCCCAACATACTTAAAGTGACCGACTGCAAACAGAAACAGGATAAAGCCTCGGACCTCTACAGGGGAGGGGTCCATTTACATGTAGCCCCCCTGACCGTAAGAACTTGGACCGAATAAGGAAATTGAAAATCGGAACGTACAATGCGAGGACGCTGAGGCATGAAAAGGAGTTGGTTGCCGCCAAGATAGCGAGTGACTATGGGTTAGACCTGCTAGGTGTGTCTGAGGCACGTCTTTTGGATTGTGGTAGGAGTGAGGCGGGGAACTATTCCATGATTCACTCTGGCCACAAGACAAAACACAAGCATGGTGTCGCCTTGCTAATGAGCAAACGGGCCGCCGGCTCGCTACTTGATTGGGAACCCATCTCCGACAGGCTACTACGCGCCTCGTTTAGGGCAACGGGTGACCCGTTGACGGTACTTTTGTGTTATGCCCCCACAGAGGATGCGGAGGGGACGGTCAAGGACAGTTTTTATGACTGTCTGGCAGCCGTCACATCCAAAATTCCTAAAAGGCATAGGATCGTTGTGATGGGCGATTTTAATGCCAAAGTAGGCAACGACCCACTAAACGGTCCTGGCGTAATGGGGGGGCATGGCATGGGAGTGCTAAATGACAACGGCTCCCGCCTTATAGAGTATGCAACACTCCAAGGACTCCTTATTGGAGGAACACTGTTTCCTCACAAGGATATCCACAAATACACGTGGACCTCACCTGATGGATGTACCAGAAACCAAATTGATCATCTTTTGGTTAAGGCCCGAGACCGCTCTGATCTACAGGATGTCAGGACATTTCGTGGAGCGGACCTGAAAACAGATCATGAGCTCCTTGTCGGAGCCATGAAGCTAAGGTTAGTCTGTGGGTTAGGGAATATTCGGTCTCGCATGAAGTATGAGGCTGAGCTGCACCAAGGATTTGAACTCTCTCGGTATCTTTCCGATAATGACTCAGTAGAGTCGGCCTGGGAGGAGTTCCAGAGAGTGGTGTAGGCTGCATCGGTTGCGTCCATTGGGTTCAAAGAGAGGAACAAACCACCATGGATGTCTATGGAGTCCTGGGGATATATTCAAGATCGCCAAAAAGTCAAAATACTCAGAGATGCTGAAAAGTCCCCTACGAAACTGGAGGCCCTAAGAAATTCGTACAGAGAGCTAGACCACCTGGTAAAGCAATCTGTGCGCAAAGACAGACGACGTGATGTCGAAGCCAAAATACAGCTTGCACAAACTGCCGCGGCCAGGAATGACTAGAAGACTCTCTTTGAAATTACCCGCATGTTAGGAGGAAGAGGTCAGAATAAGACTGCTGACTCAATTAATGATAGCAGTGGAAACCTGATCTCTGCCCCTGACTTAGTAAGAGGAAGATGGAGAGAACACTTTGAGTTCATTCTAAACCGACCGGACCCCTCCTCACCTTTTGATGTTGGCAATGAGGATGGCGACCTAGATATCCCACAGGTATCTGGGATAGCCGAAACCCCCCCAACACATGAAGAGATTGAGGCAGCTGTAAAAAGGCTAAAAAACAACAAGGCCCCAGGTGAGGATGGAATCCACGCAGAGCTCCTTAAGTATGGCATGAATACGCTTATCCACCCACTGTACCATCTCTTTAACAAGGTGTGGAATGAGGAGCTCTGCCCGAAAGATTGGAGAAATGGATCCATCGTGACACTTTTCAAGAAGGGAAACCCACTGGAATGCGGAAACTACCGTGGCATCACACTACTTAGTGTACCCGGTAAAGTTCTCTCACAAATCATATTGAGTCGCATTCAAAAACCAGTGTTGGCATCTCTGAGAAAGCAACAATGCGGGTTTGTGCCTGGCAAGTCCTGTTCGGACGCAATTTTCTGTGCCAGATGCGTACTTCAACAGTCGCAAGAGTTCAACTCACCGCTTGCATGTTGCTTCATTGACTACGAAAAAGCTTTTGACAGCCCCCACAGACCAACCATATGGAAAATACTCGCCGCGTATGGCATCCCGCCCAAGGTGGTAACCATGATCTAAGCCCTGCATAAGGACTCTGAATGTTCTGTCAGAACATCAAGTGGTCCAACTGACACCTTCAGGATCACCACTGGAGTCTGGCAGGGCTGTGTATTGGCACCTTTTATCTTTGCCATAATTATGGACTACCTGCTCAGAAAATCTATTCTGGGCCCTGGCGGTGTGCCTTTATCACAGCGTGAAAACAGTGAGACGTCTGTGGGAGTGCTGCACGATCTTGAATATGCGGATGATCTAGCCCTTTTTGATACATCTGTGGACGGATTACAGTGCAACGCTAATGCTCTTTATGAAAATTCCTTGCGCCTTGGCCTTCGTATCAACGCTGGTAAAACGGAGTACATATGTAATAATTCATGCACGAGTACTCACACCCCACTAATGGTTGGTAATTCCCAAATATCTCAGGTTAGCAAATTCAGGTACCTGGGAGCAACCATAACGCCAGAGGGTGATCTCCGGTCGGAATTACCAATCCGCATAGGGGCAGCTAGTGGGGCTTTCAATAACATGAACAAAGTTTGGAAGGCGTCTGGACTCAGCATCAGGACAAAATGTCGCTTGTTCAATGCGTGCATCATCCCAATCCTTCTATATGGCTGTGAGTCTTGGCACTTAACCAAGGCTCAGGAGCGGAAGATACTAAGCTTTGAAAACGGGTGTCTTAGAAGGATTTTGGATGTCAAATGGTATGAACATGTTACAAATGATGCTGTGCGCCGGCGCACCCAGCAGAGACCTGTAATCTCCGTAATACAAGAGAGACGATGGTCCTGGCTGGGACATGTTTTGAGAATGCCTAATGATAGTTGGCCAAAAAGAGCACTGTTTTTCCGTCCGCAGGGGTTCCGTCGGCCCGGGCGTCCCTCTTTCACAATACACCGTTCCTATGACAACGATATCAGAGCGCAAGGAATGTCGTGGAAAGAGGTGACGCAATTGGCACAGAGACGCTCTGAATGGAGGAGGCTGGTTTCTGCCCTGTGCTCCCGAGAGGAGCGTTGAGGGCGATGATGATGATGATGAGTTATTATTATTATTGAGTGTTTAAAACAATTGTAACATTTTGAAATAAATATAGCTCTCATTGGGTGATTTCAATGTTCATAGTAATTGTATATTCTAGTTAGCCTGTATTATTTTATCCCCGCAAAACCACTCATCCCCACATCTCAACAACGAAAGTTGTCAAGGGATCCAAAGTGCATATTCTGGCGACGAGTTGTGTCTCGTACCATATGCAAAGGCATGAACCAAGTCTCTGCTCGACTGTACGCGGTGAATTGGAGTAAAACCATAATATCTTAGTTTGCAATAATAAATGTGATATTCAATTTACTTTTTATAAATTATCTAAAAAAAATAATTAAGCAGTTAGTTACCTTACTTCACATTATAAACATAGAGTACCTAGAGTAATATTGCCATGTAAACGACAGCAGCACCGTCAATTATTCTCTACTCTTTTTAGCTAGACTGTACATGCATTTATTGGCATCAGCCGAAGCTGTAATGGTCCCAGTAGAATATGATGTCTTTTAAATATAATTATATTTAGATAAGATTCTGAACAAGGCCAAAAATTCAATTAAGGGATTAGGCAACGAATCTTTTAATCTATAAAAAATTCTAAATAAGAGTTATTTTCTACAACAACAAAAATTAATATGGCAAAACAGAAAAATGGATCCACTAGTTACAAAATAAATTGTGAATATGTTCATTTAACAAAAAAAACTAGTAGTAGGTATATATTTGAGACAATTTTTTGCTAAACTATTCAACGTGAAAATCTTTCGGGACACAATACTTACATATAATTTGAACTGATCATATATGGCTATTTTTGTGATGTTATCAGTATGAAACACAAAAATTAATGCATGTTTTAATGCATGTTGGATGGAAAAAATAGGATTTCAGATACACTGTAAATTAGTACAGACCAAAAAATATTGTGGGTTAGTTTAAAATTAATTAGTACCTTGATATTAACCTTCACTAAGCCATACATTAAAATAATCTAATTCTACACAATATGGTAACGATTTTCTATCACTGATCTATAAATCAGTTTTTATCTTCATAGTTATGGTGAGCTTGTTGTTACTCACATACTGAGTATCTTTAAAATTATCTTACAAAAAATGAGAAAAGAAAATCTTAAAACATGTTAGGAAAATGATATGTGTAATATACACATTACCAATGCATTACATTAAGTTTTAAATGAAACCAAAATACATATTGCATAATATTTTACATACAAGCTTTGACAAAAATAAATTATCAACAAGAGGATGACATACCATGAACATTTGAATATTATTTTTGATATTATATTAAATTAATAAACGGTACGCTTTATACAATTAAAAATTCTTTCTTTAAAGGTTTATATATACTTTTCAACTTTATCATGGCACTTTCCACGAGTAGGTCAGTCAATTTATAACCGTCAAGGTTTTCGTCTCCAGCCACATAATAAGTACATAATGTGAACAAATTTTAATATTTATTGTAAATAAAAGATAGCTTCGACGTTGTCTTCCCCATCTAACAACATCGTGGACCTCACATATCTTCTGGATTATAGTATTTCTATAGGCAATGGCTCACAACTCTGTTGTACGTAGCATGCTTTTGGTTTTGGTTGTGTCTGCCCTTGTTTCTATGCCATACGTGAGTATTGGGAGTACACATGTCTTGTAGATGCGAACCTTACTGGCTGTTCTCATGTCTTTAATCCTCCAGATATCGTCTCTTAAGCAGCCTGCCACGGCTGCAGCTTTGTCTACCTGTGGTCGTATTTCTTTGGGGAGATTATAACAACTTAGTAGCTCACTGCCGAGGTATCGAAACTGCGTTACTTGTTCGACTTGCTGGTCACTGGCTGGCTGGGGAAGACAATAGCGAAGATTTTGGTATGAACACGTCCAGAGGATGGATAATACCAAATCTCAAATATTGTTCTACATGGACTACCTGATGGACGACACCTACCAGGAAGACCCCCTAAACGATGGAAGGACAGCTGGGCCTCCACATCGCAAGAGCGATTGATTATCATCTTCCTTTTGAAATAAACATAACAAAAAAAAAACTTATTTTCAATAAACAGTGAAGATTTTCTTTGTGTTGCATCAGGTTACCCTAAAATAAAGGATTAACACCTAAATAAATAATTCAAACTTTGGTAACTTAAATTTTAGACAAAATTATGTAAAAAAAAATTAAGGACTCATTTCAAACAATCTAAGTTATAAAGGTCAGTTTGTGTACTTTTTGACTTCTGGAATTTTTGCTTATTTGGAAATTTGATAAAAAAATTGAATAATTGTAAGATTGACTTGCCAGGGCTTCGAGTCACATATTACTATACTACTACTACTATACCATCACGGCATATCCCACAAGTGGGGTAGCCAGCAGACCAGCTGCATATAAAACATGCAAGCTGTCATGTCATGTCATTATTTATTTTTAAATCTAGAAAATTATGTAAAAAAAAATTAAGGACTCATTTCAAACAATCTAAGTTATAAAGTTCAGTTTGTGTACTTTTTGACTTCTGGAATTTTTGCTTATTTGGAAATTTGATAAAAAAAATTGAATAATTGTAAGATTGACTTGCCAGGGCTTCGAGTCACATATTATTTATTTTTAAATCTAGAAAATTGTATCAAATTTAAAACATGGCAATTTTTGTAAAGAATTCTTAGAGCTTACTTTTTACAATCAAGTTTTTCTCAAATGAGTAAGATATATTTTTTGTCTTATTGAAGTCTTCAAGCTAATGAAGTTCTTCAAAGTTACTTGGTGATGAGATTTAATTTAATTTATGTTTTGTAATTAAAACATTCATAATTGCAATATTACCAAATATGTGAGGTACTACAATTGCATTTTGAAATTAATGATTATTTACATTTCTTACAGCGATAGAAGTATGCAAGGATAGATCTATATGGCATTCTATTCTCTCTGCCTACTCCACCTGTACATCACATGAGGGTATAGACAGATAGACATTTTTATTAGTTTGATAAATATGTTCAAAAATTTCAAAAGAAATTCACCAAGAATCAAACAGTTTCTACAAAATGCATATTTTATCTTGATAATAAGTAGTATTATGTGAATAATTTATTCGGATGATGCACTACATAAAATGTCCTATCAATAACATATTTAGTAACATATAAATATTGCACACAAATTATTTTTGTTATAATCGGAGACCTGAATTTTTTTTGGGTTTTGTAATAAATCCGATTTTATTTGTGAATTTCACACTTTTTTCATGAATAACATGAATTTTCACGTTTTAGGAAAGTAACACCGAACTTTGACTTTTTGACATTTTTGTAAAAAGTAACAAAATATTTAATTATCATTAAATTTTATTGCCACTAATCAAGAATTTAGGATGACATTCTTCCATTTACATATATATATTTTTTCAAACAATATTGAATGTTTGTTATATAAATCATACAAGTATATTATCATATACAGTGCAATCAGAACTTGCCATTTTAAATCTAGTGTCGATTTCTCTTAATTTATATTTCTATGTAAAAAACATGCATTTCTAAGAAATAACACTATTTTACTACAAAAAAACGCGATTTCTTGAAACAACGCCATTTTTCTAAAAAAAACTTTTCAAAAAATTCAGGTCTCTGGTTATAATACATACGTAGACATATTATATTACTTATTAATTGTGTCAGTGCACACCTAGTAAATTCCATAATTATGTAATTTGAAACAAGTGTTTCTTTCTACTATAGATTATTGATTCCGAGAGAGACGTCTTTCCACTTATCAGGTCACTATCAATCTGATAATGACCTGATAAGTCGAAAGACGTCTCTCTCGGAATTAATAATCTATAGTAGAAAGAAACAATTATTTCAAATGATATAAATATTATGTTACATAACACAAACAGTTGTTTTATATTAAACACACACCCAGCTGTGAGTATCATTAGTTTTAATACAATTCATCATATAATTAAGTCAATTATGCAGGAATCAGGTAAATAACATTAATATTTCAAACGAAATTAAGTACACCTAATGTAAAAGTGTTCACAAATATACAAACTATTCTGTAAGGAATAATAGTTATATATTATGATAGAGCAAAATTCATTCATTTACCAGTGTGGCTATGCTAATAAAATATTAAAAAATAGATATAACTCCTTCAGTTTACTTTGTTACTAATATTTCTATCATCATGTGACACAGTCACAATAATCTGTCAAATGCAAAATGTTATAAACATAGATGAACTTGTGAATTCTATATGTTCTCTTAATTACACATGTAGATTATAATTAACAAAAACACAAGTCATACATAAGACACATATTGAGTAACAACAAATGACAGTTACATGAAACATGATAGTCTGATATTTAAAATTAATGGCAAATCCAACAACTTCATTAAATACACCATTATGTAGTAGCGTATTAATCTGTTTTTTGAACAATCTTTTTAGGACTTTTGCTGTGTTGTCGTTTTAACTGTTGTTTCAACTGTGCTTTCTTTAGATTCACCATCAACTGAGTTGATTGGTATAACCAACTCCCCTGAAAAAAAGAAAAATTATTTAATAAATATACCCAGTATGTATTGTGCTTGGAAAATAGGTTTTCTGGAGCAACTGGCATCTTTTATTTGTTGAGTACCACAATTGTACAAAAATTTCATCCATATAATGTGCACAAGGTTAAATAATAATAATAATAACGGAGAGTATTTAAAGCGCCATCTTTGTGCCATAGCACCTCGAGGACGCTGTACATGATAATGTTTTATCTTCAACAATGTTGTCTGTGTCAAGTTTGACTCATAACTTTTGAGTTTATTTTAATATTGATTACTATGATTACAATATTGGTACCTACCACCATAATCATACAGTTAAGAAGTAAAGGCACTGAAAATACTATAGATATAAATAATCCTTTGCTATCAAAATATTGCTGTCTTGAAAATAATGTCCAATTCTTTGATGCAAACTCATTAATGTTTTCTGAGAAAAATACCAGCAGCACTAAAACAGTTTAAATACAAATCAAAAATGTCACAGAAAATTTTGATCACCAAATTGGAGACATTAAATGTCTCTTATACATGATGTTTAATAAATTCCTGTATATACAGGATATTAAAAAAAAATATATAGAAAATAGTGGAATACCTATTTAATTTCAGGCATATTGATTTATACTTACATAATCCAAAAAATAATAAAATTTGAAAATTTCCATAATTTCGTGTTGTTAGACACATTAATGTAATTAAAATGTGAAATGATAATAAAACCATTAACCATGGATCTCGCCATTCAATCTGAAAGAAAAACAGAAGAGGTCCATAAAATTTCAGGGAGTAGCCGACAGTTGCGCAGGGCTTGAATAAATAAAAAAGATGATGGGAATCTTTGAATCGTCATCATACACCGTCACACAATAATCTCATGTTATTGTAATAGTTTTTAATTTTCTTTATGCAGAGGTAATCCCAGCTTTTGTAGAGTTCTGGATAGCCAATGTGTGATGCGTATGTTTTATATAATATGTAGGAGTTTTGAAGGATCTAACATATGAAAATAGAAGCAAATAAAGAAAGACTAATGCATATATTATTTAAATTAGTGGTGTATGAAAACTCATTGAATCTACTAAATTAAATATATGTCTAATTCATCTAGGCTTGTCAACAGTCTCAATATAAACACATTATAAGGACCACTAATGCCCGTAGATGCAAGAATGTCACCAGTTTAGGTTAGAAGGGATTGATTATGATGACATCACTGCATATTTAAAATGACACATGTTAATAAACATTTTGAAATTTCTTGAATAACTGCTTATCGCCTAAAACCAAAATCTTTGCTTATAAACCATAGACACGTCGTTATGCACAGGATTTATAAAGCGCAGTTCACATGCTCAGTATGTTGTTTCTTAATATCAATAATTATTATCGCTGAGACAATTTCATTGTTATTTTTTTACTTTTTTGGTGACTTTTAATATAACTTGCTGTGTCTTAATCCATTATGCATATGCTTACCTTATATAAATTATGTATGTAAATCTTCTACTTGTAAATGACTCGAGCCGTGAACAAATAATAATAAATAAAACCCTTCTAAGACTTCCGCAGGCATAAAAATTCTCATAAAACAAAATAGGTGGGTATACCTATATGGAAAATAATGACTAAATTATCGACATCACGGCAATGCGATAATTTCACATCTCGTCCAAATTTTGATCCAAGTTTTCAATGTACCTGCACAGGTAGTTAGAAATTAATGATGAAGTAAATGATTCTATGAGAATATTTATATTAACACAGAAATAAATTTGCTGTTTTTACGGCAGGTGAATAGAACAACCGTCCGGGCCCCGTACATATGGGAACCTTGCGCAAATTACTGAAGATATTTAACTTTTATAGCTCGGATTTAAAATTTATGGAATAAAAATAAGACAAGTGTCAGTGTCACCTTATTTTTTATTAATATTTTTATTTATCAGTCTCCTGTAGATCTCTCAAACTAGACTTTAGTCAGCGCACAATGGTATATCACATAGTAACTTATTATATAGATAGGTTTACATAATAATGTATTTCAGCTATGACAAAAAAAATATTATACTATATACGAATATGAATAAAATATAATATATTATGAATAAAATAACTTATTTTCAAATAAAAAGTGTTTAAAATTTATGCGCATGCATGATGTAGTATTTATATCTATCACCGTTGTAATACCGCAGTCCACAATGTGAACTGTCCTTTACATACAAAATCCTTATGTGCCTAACAAAAAACACGGGATTTATAATGTGAATTTGTTTTTTACTTGAAACTTCGCGCAATTTCTTAGTGTTTGTTATAATTAAATACAAGTTGGGAGTATTATCTTAGTGTTAAATATATTATTTTAGCGATATATTCATTTAACTTGCCAGAAATGTATCTTTTTTTATACAAAAAGAAATGTCTTAATTATACTACCTCTAATATAATAAGCTTTTGAGGTCTTTTTTCCACTTGAATGATATTTCTATGTACTTAAATGAAGAAATAAAAGTTGGAAGCATACTTAAAACAAAAAAAAATGTCGTTTTATGCAAAATAGAAAAAGAATTTCATATAAAATAAAATTTGGGTTAGTTGGAAGAGATCGCGCCTTTGCGATAAACTCGCCCTCTGTATATTGATTGTATGTAATTTTGATGTATACCTTTTATGTAATTGTATTTTATCAATCTACAGTAAAGAATAAATAAATAAAATATCGTTAGGCACAACTGTGCATAACGCAGGAACACGCAGATATTTTAGCTTTTTTTTATTTTGGTGGTAATAAAAAGCGTAATAAATGGAAAAATAACGAAATCAACTATAGTTTTATTAAACTTAATACTTTTTTTCGTTGAAATATAATGACATTTTTACATTTTGCTTTAAAAAGCTATCAAAGTGTTAAGGAACAATGTCAAATTTGTATGGGGCGCAGAATGAAGGGTACTTTAAAAATTCAAATTTAATAGTTAAAAAGTGATGAAAAATTAATATCTTCCGATAATTTAATCAAAAATATATGCAACTTGAGATTAAATCATAAGTTTTTTCGCAATGATATTCGTATATTTTTTAATGTAATATGAAAGTGAGGAACCATCGGTTATTTTAACAATAAGCAACGATTTTGGTTTTAGGCGTTATGCTTTTGAAATTAAAACTATTTTTTTAAAGTGACTCTTATAGTCACAATTTAATATTTTAAGAATAATATTACACAGTAATAAAAAGTTAAAACAACAATTTTAAGCCCTAATGAACAGTTTTTGAAATCGTGCCTATATAAAAATACTTGCACATGTTTCATTTTAAATATGCAACGACGATATGTTATGATTTTGCATGTGTTCAATTAAGAAAGGATTGTTCAGGAATTTAATAACACATTGTGTTTCACTTTAAATATGCAACGACGATATGTTATGATAAAATTCAATCTTGAAGCCATTAAATGTCAATAATTTACTTTAACCTTGTAACACCTTATTGGCAATTTATAGTAAACCTATTCCTACATCTGTCGCATTCATTTGCTGACAGAGTAAAATTTCATTGAACTGATAAAATTTCACGGGTTATATTGAGGGATTGATGTTGAAACTTTACAAATTCAAGGTAAATATTAGTAAAAACTAGAAAAACCGGATAGCATTAACAGCAATAGATTTTATAGAAAAGGAGATGCCACCCAAACGGTGGCATTTTATACCAATATGGTAAAATTTATGATAGGGAGATAATACAATTTCATAATTTAAAAATAATAAAATGTCGCATTTGCTTTCATCACGATCTATAATATTACCATAAGCATCGATTCCAAACAAGTTAATAAATCTACCAGTGTAATTAACAGTATAGTCACTTACGCTTTTTATATATGTTATAAATCCGTTGATTTCATTTATTTCTATGAAGTCTGTGTCCATATTAAATATCATAATTATATTTCCTACTCAGTTAATATTTTATTTGTTGTCCAATACTTCAATCCAACACAACCCCACCACAAAACAGCCAAATGTCATTGGTTTGATGGATGCGCGGCAGTGTGACCAGATTTTATTTTCAAAAACTACTAAATGGCGAAGTCAAAAACTACTAAATTCTTAAAATGGTATAGGAATTTGAAGTATTTCAAGAACTCCTCGGTTTTCTTAAAACAATATTTTTTCTTGCAGTACCTTTTTCTAAAATGTACTGGGTATTTGTACCGACGATGATCAATATCGGATACTTTTCTTTTCACGAAAATTTCTACCCCCCCGTCGCCGAATTTTCAAAATGGTATAGGAATTTGAAGTATTTCAAAAACTCCTCGGTTTTCTTCAACAATATTTTCACGCAGTACCTTTTTCTAAAATGTACTAGTTACTTGTACCGACAATTATTTTTGAATCAGTAAGTATCGGGTATTATCCCAAGTACCCGATAATTTATCTACCAATTACCGACTGAATACAAAAACTGCTAAAAAACTACCAAAAACTACTAAAAACTACTAAACATTTTTTTGCCAATGCCTCAAAAACTACCAAATCTGGTCACACTGATGCGCGGTTGCCAGAAGAAAATCTTAAGATCTTAAGAGACATTCACATTGTTTCACGCTAGCGACTATTCTTCATTCATTTTATCGATGCACTCGACAATAACATTAGAAATGCGTGATGTTCACGTGATCAGATGGGCCGCTCGCAGAATAGATACTGGATAGAAATTGCCCAGTGTGAATAATAAAAATATTGTAAATATGTAATATTAAAATAAACATACTGTTTTAAGATTATCTTTATTGTAGTGCTCTGAATAATGTCGAGATAACTTGACGAAAAATTTCAGAGTTTTTTTTTTCAGAGAGCAGAAAATTTAGAATTTTTTTATATGTGAAAATTTAACTGTTTTTTTTCAATATAGGTAATTTATTATAATGTATTTTCAGTGTCAATACACAACCCTTTGGATTATACAAAATTATTGAATTATAAAAAGATTTACTACAAACTGAAACATGAGGGACCGTTTATTGAAATTTTATGATTATACATAGGCACCTATATAAAAAAATCTTATTTACTAAATGATTTGATTATTTAATTTAAAATTTTTTGAGGTTTATTTTTGGGCAGACTCAGGTAACTGATTGGACTCTTAAATAAGTGTTATTTAAGTAATACATGGAACAAAGTTTTAGAAAGATAATAAAATAATTGATTAAAACATTTTACGTGTCAACGTGACATAATAATTATATATACTTATATAGCAAAACAAAAAACATTATTAATACGATAACATAGAATAATTAATTAAACACCTTAACAAAGTGTCAACACAAAAATAATTATAGCAAAACGAACAAACATTATAAATGTGATAACATAGAATAATATTAATAGAACTAAAGTAAAAATAACAAATTTTATAGACTAAATCGGCCCAGTTTTAATATAACATTATATTTACTTTCATATAACATATACTGTATTTACTTTGAGTGTGTGTATCTTAATTTATAAAAGAAATTTGAGGAAATACTGTATGTCGGAATTTAGCACAAAAAGATTTATAAAAAAATTTCAACTAAATTAAAAAAAAAAGAAACAATTAATCAGAGAGATGAGGAATCGGACGTGTTTCCAACATTTATCACGAATTGGTCGAAAGCATCATCCATCATTCCATCTGACATTCAAATTATTTTTTCTACTTTAATCACGTGTTTTAAACAATTGCTCCAATTTTCCACTTGTCACATTGCGAATCGCATTCTCGAATAAAATTTTAACCTAAAGAAGTTTTATTCTTCGACGAAACCTCATCTTTGATTTGCACCCAAATTACTTCTGTGGGGTTTCACGGCTAGTATCTAATATTCACTGTCAAATGATAAAAGACGTATCTATTCGAAAAGAAGTACAAAAAAATATCTCTAATGTACAATATAAATTGAGGTGATTTTTCCGTGTCGCCGCTATTTCATATAATGTATTTCGTTTAAGCAATGTATTTGAATCTGTTGGTAAATATTTTTTTAACGAAAAGTAGAAAGGGTAATTTCAATATATATGGAAAGATAATTTACACAATTGCAATGAAAATACCTTTTATAAGGTTTCAAAAGCAAACTTTTAATTATAGCCGCGTGATCGTTAGTGACTTTATAAAAAGGGTACAGTCATTTAAAAGCTATTTAAAAAATACGGAGTAGAAGAAACAGCCTTTTATTAAAATTTGCCTGGATGTACTAAACGTTCTCAGAATTGTTCACGTGGACAATTGCAGCGTCTCGGTGAATACATTATAGATGATCATGGATTTTGATCGTAGCTGTTCATCGTAAGTGAATTTATATCTATTCACAATAATTTTCATCTTGTGCTTTCACTGCCATGTTTATACTTATGGCCATGTTGTATGTAGTTTTAAGCATTTTCGTAAAAAATAATTACATGAAAAACAAAAAAAATTAAAATAAAGAATAAAATTTCCCTAACTCACTACAATGCGTCTGTTTTATTTATAATTTTGACATTAGATACTAATTTAGAGAGAATGGGAACAAATAACAGGAAAATATTTAAAGTTGTTTCAGTGAAAGGATCTTTCGTCAAAACTTTTTTTTTTTAAAAGATAAATATGGGTTTGGTTATAAACCCAAATACAACCTTATACACCTTTCATACTAAGCTAAAAGCTTGTGCTGTGAAAGGGGAATTTGCCAGCACCTGGGGTCGAACCACGGACCCCTTGTTCCGGAGGCCGAGATTCTGTCTCCAGGCTACCGACGAACTCACTTTGCCGAATGGTAATCGTTTTCATACGTTATCCCAAGTTGCTGATGACTTTATTCATGTAGACTCAAAAGGATCGATTGAGGAGCATGGATCGTGTGAGCCTGGTAGTATAAGAACACTGGTATGCTTTCTACACTTTATGTATGAGCCCTTTCTACCATACTGTATCATAAGCAGCAGTCAGGTCTATAAATGCGGCCACAGTTTTCTTTTCTTTTTTGAAAATTAGCTTCAATATGCGTTGTGAGAGCCAAAACTTGATCATAGCAATTTCATCCCTCTCGGAAACAACGCTCCTTAAGGGGCGTTCACATTTGTTCACTTTCAGTGATCACTTCGGATGATCCTCCAAGATGAACAGGTGTGAACAGAGGCCTGAGTCAATAACACACTTTCGCGTCACGTTCCCGCTCCGTTAGCGTTCGGGTGCAGACGATGTTGCGCCAAAGTGTTAATTTTCGTAACTATTGTGTATCTCAGCAACGAAATTGACACTTGCTTGCAACTTCGTGTATACTCGAACGTTAACGGAGCGGGAACGTGACGTGAAAGTGTGTTATTGACTCAGGCCTCAGGCGGAGGAAAGAGATTACCTCTCGTCATAATTTCGATGAAAGGACCTTTCACTGAAACGACCATAAACAAGTTTCATCTTATTATTTGTTTTATTCTCTATGAATTTGTATTGAATGTCAGAATCATGTGCAAAATTATTATGCAGTCGAAAGCTATATTAATTTATTTTAAGTGTTATTTTTCATTTTTGAATTTGTTTAATTATTTTTATATGAAAATACGTCAAACTACATACAAAATGAGTGAGAGTGTTGACATGGCAGTGAAAGCGTAGGATGAACAAATGTGAACAGATGTGTTCACTTTCGATGAACAGGTTTGACCCTGACACTCTGGATGATCATCCAAAGTGAAGCAATGTGAATGCTACTTTAGGTATTTTGAAGTCTATTACAGATTTCATTCTTCTCAGCACTACTCGTTCAAGTGGTTCATACATAGTGCTAAAAACGAAGATAAGCCAGTGGCTCCTTAAATTATTTGATGGCTTATTTAAGAATGGCAGAAATTTTTAGCTTCTTTCCATTGCTTAAGGGTCGTTCACATACGTTCACTTTCAGTGATCACTCCGGATGATCCTCCAAGATGAACAGGTGTGAACGGGCGTTTCATCAATAGTGATCACTAGCGATGACGGAGGAAAGAGATTACCACTCGTCATAATTTCGATGAAAGGACCTTTCACTGAAACGACCATAAACAAGTTTCATCTTATTATTTGTTTTATTCTCTAAGAATTTGTATTGAATGTCAGAATCATGTGCAAAATTATTATGCAGTCGAAAGCTATATTAATTTATTTTAAGTGTTATTTTTCATTTTTGAATTTGTTTAATTATTTTTATATGAAAATACGTCAAACTACATACAAAATGAGTGAGAGTGTTGACATGGCAGTGAAAGCGTAGGATGAACAAATGTGAACAGATGTGTTCACTTTCGATGAACAGGTTTGACCCTGACACTCTGGATGATCATCCAAAGTGAAGCAATGTGAATGCTACTTTAGGTATTTTGAAGTCTATTACAGATTTCATTCTTCTCAGCACTACTCGTTCAAGTGGTTCATACATAGTGCTAAAAACGAAGATAAGCCAGTGGCTCCTTAAATCATTTGATGGCTTATTTAAGAATGGCAGAAATTTTTAGCTTCTTTCCATTGCTTAAGGGTCGTTCACATACGTTCACTTTCAGTGATCACTCCGGATGATCCTCCAAGATGAACAGGTGTGAACGGGCGTTTCATCAATAGTGATCACTAGCGATGACGGAGGAAAGAGATTACCACTCGTCATAATTGACAGTTGGACACCAAAACGCCCAAGGACTACGTTCTAAGAAACACGAACTGTGTACTGATCCGATATTGAACGATATAGATGTGTTGTGTTTAAGTGAAACTTGGTTAAACGAAGATGAAATTGTAAACCTTAATGTACCTAACTTTAATACCGCCAGTTATTTTTGTAGGAAAAATGCTATTAGGGGGGGAACAATGATTTTAATCTCACAAAAATATAAATATAAAAATAGAAATGACATCGTAAAATTATCGATTGAAAAGGACTGTGAGCTGAGCTGTATAGAGTCCAATAACGTCGTAATAGTAGCTATATATCGATCACCTAGTGGCTGTTTTATGAATTTTTTGACCACCTTAGAAAGTGCACTTAATAAAATCTCGTATAATAATAATAAATATATTGTAATTTCTGGAGATTTCAACGTTGATTTTAATACTAACTCAAGTGAAAAAGATAAACTTATGGATATTATGAATAGTTTTCTATTGAAACAGTGCATCTTTCAGGCTACAAGAGTAACTGGCGGATCGGCTACCTGTATCGATAATATCTTTACTGACCTGACGACCCGCGTTTCCCAGTTGTATAATTTTATAAGATCTGATCATTGTGGACAGATAACAAAACTAAATATTGACGTTTGCCCCGATACTCATAGTAACAGTTGTAACTACATAAACAAAAGATGTTTTGATTCCAGTAACCTTGAAAGCTTTCTTCAGTCGACGGAAAATAATTTAAATAGTGTTCTGATCACAGAGAACACAAATCCTAACATTTTGTATGATGATTTTTTTAGAAATTTGACCCTAGAGTTAGATAACCATTTGCCAGTTAAAAAGATAAAGATAAATAAGAAAAAATCCTTTGAAAATTGGGCAACGCGTGGTATCAGGATATCCAGAGAAAGATTATTTAAATTGTATGAATTGAGAAGGAAGGACAACTCAGAGGAAACACGAAAATTTGTAAGTAGATACAGTGCATTATTTAAAAAAGTCTGTAGTGAAGCGAAACAAATATTTTTAAAGAACAAAATAAAGATATCCAAAAACCCAGTTAAAACTACATGGGATATTATTAAAGACGAAACAGGTAGATCAAATGACACACGACATGATAAAATTGAATTTATTGTTGACGATAAAAAAATAACAGATCTAGAACTAGCCAATCATTTTAATGATTATTTCATAAATATAGCATCTTCTTTAACAAAAAATCTTTCGTCGTCAGTCGAAAATTCTATGAGGCATTTGAGGTGCCCCAGAACAGAAATACCACAGTTTAAATTTAGAGAAATATCAGCAAATAAAATTAGAAAGACTTGTAAACAAATAAAAACAAAAAACTCAAATGACTTGTGGTACTTGTCTGCCAGATTGTTGAAGCAAATTATAGATAGGTTGGCCCCACATCTGGCAGATATCTTCAACATATGTCTGAAGCAAGGAAATTTTCCAAATAAATTAAAAATTGCTAGAGTGATACCTATTTTTAAAAAAGGAAACAAAAACGACTTAGGTAACTACAGACCAATTTCAATATTGCCAGTTATCAGTAAACTTTTTGAGAAAATTGTCGCGGAACAGCTCACCCACTTTCTCGTAAGCAATAATACTATTCACCCACAACAATTTGGTTTTCAAAAAGGTAAAAATACATCTACTGGTATAGCTTCCCTAACCAAAAATATACTTGAATCTTTGGATCAAAGGTGTGATACATATGGCATTTTTTGCGATTTATCCAAAGCTTTTGACTGCGTCGATCACGAAATACTGTTAAAAAAGCTTGAACACTATGGAATTAAGAGTACAGAGTGTAATTTCTTTAAGTCTTATCTAGAAAATAGACAACAAATTGTTGAAATTAATAGCAGTAGATCAGACATGGCCAAGGTGGATTGTGGAGTCCCACAAGGATCAATCCTGGGCCCTCTACTGTTTCTTATTTATATTAATGACTTGCCTAATTGCATAACTGAAAATAACCACATTGTAATGTTTGCTGATGACACTTCATTGTTAATTAGAGATGAAAACAATAAAGATGAAACTACTAAGAATATTTTAAAGACATTGAATGATGTGGAGGCGTGGTTCAGCGACAACAACTTAGTTTTAAATGTGACCAAAACGAATGCTATTCATTTCTCCTTGAGACAAACTGCGAATCCAGATACGGTTGTTACGGCGCTCTCTGAAAAGGGACTGGAGGTAGTAGTTCTATGTAGGTTTCTGGGTGTAACGATCGATAGGCGATTGCAATGGTCGTCACATATAGAGGAATTATGTAAGAGGTTAAGTTCATCTATTTACGCAATTAGGAAAATAAAAGAATCTTGCGGATTTGAAGCAGCAAAAACAGTTTATTTTGCATACTTCCATAGCATTATGAGCTACGGAGTAATGTTTTGGGGTTCGGGTGCCGATTGGAGACGAATATTTATCCTCCAAAAGCGGGCAATCAGAACGTTGCTTAACATGAAACCCAGGGAGACCTGTCGTAGCATTTTCAAAGGGCTGGGGATTATAACCTTACCTGGTATGCTCATATACGAGTGTCTATGTTATGCACAGTCAAATCTTTCAAATACCCCACTAAACTCAGATGCACACGACTATAATACTCGCGCAGGTGGCCGCGTTCGGCCCATAGAGCACAGATTGGCTAAAATGTCAAAAAGTTTTGTGTGTTTGAGTGTGCGCCTATTTAACGTTCTGCCTGACGATTTGAAACATCTGGAGCCTGCGGTGTTTCGAAGGGAGGTGAAGAAGCATCTCGTAGGTAAAGAATTTTATACTATTGACGAAATGCTAACCGGGACTAGAGATCCTGTTTAGCGTGGATCTATATTATCTTTGTAATATAATAAATATACCTGCTTATTATCGTTATCTTAATGCGAGCACATTCGCACATTTATATTGTTCGCGGTGATTCCTCTGGTTGTCTCGGTGTCTTCACTGTATTTATATTATATTTCATATAAAAATCATCGACGTGAATGCTGACCTAAAACTTTTACACTTAGCCCAGCATTCGATTCTACCTATTCATCATACTGTTTTGCCAATGTTATATTATTTGTTTTATTTAGATAAATTGACGAAATGCTGTTCGGAGCCATTTACACTCTGATCAGCATTGATCTTGAAATAAATTTTACCAATTACTGTTCTCTGACGTCTCTCTGAAAATTTTTGTGCTTTTGATATGTACATGTACTAATTGTTATTTTGACTGACGATTCCAAGTGTCCGGTTGGACCTAGGGATGATAAACTAAATAAATAAATAAATAAATAAATAATTTCGATGAAAGGACCTTTCACTGAAACGACCATAAACAAGTTTCATCTTATTATTTGTTTTATTCTCTATGAATTTGTATTGAATGTCAGAATCATGTGCAAAATTATTATGCAGTCGAAAGCTATATTAATTTATTTTAAGTGTTATTTTTCATTTTTGAATTTGTTTAATTATTTTTATATGAAAATACGTCAAACTACATACAAAATGAGTGAGAGTGTTGACATGGCAGTGAAAGCGTAGGATGAACAAATGTGAACAGATGTGTTCACTTTCGATGAACAGGTTTGACCCTGACACTCTGGATGATCATCCAATGTGAAGCAATGTGAATGCTACTTTAGGTATTTTGAAGTCTATTACAGATTTCATTCTTCTCAGCACTACTCGTTCAAGTGGTTCATACATAGTGCTAAAAACGAAGATAAGCCAGTGGCTCCTTAAATTATTTGATGGCTTATTTAAGAATGGCAGAAATTTTTAGCTTCTTTCCATTGCTTAAGGGTCGTTCACATACGTTCACTTTCAGTGATCACTCCGGATGATCCTCCAAGATGAACAGGTGTGAACGGGCGTTTCATCAATAGTGATCACTAGCGATGACGGAGGAAAGAGATTACCACTCGTCATAATTTCGATGAAAGGACCTTTCACTGAAACGACCATAAACAAGTTTCATCTTATTATTTGTTTTATTCTCTATGAATTTGTATTGAATGTCAGAATCATGTGCAAAATTATTATGCAGTCGAAAGCTATATTAATTTATTTTAAGTGTTATTTTTCATTTTTGAATTTGTTTAATTATTTTTATATGAAAATACGTCAAACTACATACAAAATGAGTGAGAGTGTTGACATGGCAGTGAAAGCGTAGGATGAACAAATGTGAACAGATGTGTTCACTTTCGATGAACAGGTTTGACCCTGACACTCTGGATGATCATCCAAAGTGAAGCAATGTGAATGCTACTTTAGGTATTTTGAAGTCTATTACAGATTTCATTCTTCTCAGCACTACTCGTTCAAGTGGTTCATACATAGTGCTAAAAACGAAGATAAGCCAGTGGCTCCTTAAATCATTTGATGGCTTATTTAAGAATGGCAGAAATTTTTAGCTTCTTTCCATTGCTTAAGGGTCGTTCACATACGTTCACTTTCAGTGATCACTCCGGATGATCCTCCAAGATGAACAGGTGTGAACGGGCGTTTCATCAATAGTGATCACTAGCGATGACGGAGGAAAGAGATTACCACTCGTCATAATTTCGATGAAAGGACCTTTCACTGAAACGACCATAAACAAGTTTCATCTTATTATTTGTTTTATTCTCTATGAATTTGTATTGAATGTCAGAATCATGTGCAAAATTATTATGCAGTCGAAAGCTATATTAATTTATTTTAAGTGTTATTTTTCATTTTTGAATTTGTTTAATTATTTTTATACGAAAATACGTCAAACTACATACAACATGAGTGAGAGTGTAGACATGGCAGTGAAAGCATAGGATGAACAAGTGTGAACAGACGTGTTCACTTTTGATGAACAGGTTTGACCCTGACACTCTGGATGATCATCCAAAGTGAAGCAATGTGAATGCTACTTTAGATATAGAATAAAGAGTACAAGTAAGTGAATAAATGTGAACGCCCCTTTACTGACGAAAGTGGTAACATTAAATACCATAGATTCAATCTTTTTGACAGTAGTTTTACAGGTTGGCTGGACGTGCTCGGTATATTTGTCATTTCCAGGTTGCCGATTTGTGTAGGGCAAGGAAAAAAGCACAAGGTGCATTGAACTATATCGAAAAAGATACACAAAGGAGCAGGGATGTGAGGATAGAATGGCTGGCGTACCAAATAAAATACTTAGTGTAGACGAATTAGTCCAATACGTTAAGTTATATCGTCCTGTGTCAACCATACTGCAAGGGACCATATTACCCTTCATAGTTCTCTATGCGGTCATATTGTATACGTGGGTGTTTGTGTATGGAGTAGAAGAACATTATGAGGCAGGATGTTTGACAATTGCTGCTACTGGAGTAATACAGACATTAGCATGCCTCTGTTGTTACTGGAGTGTTCATGTGCAATGTTTCCTTTCCTGCCGAGCTGTGAGCAATTTTTATTTACTTTCTATTGATTTCTAAAAGTAAACATGTAATAATATATCTATTTATCATATAGGGTGTAAGTGTGCAAATCAGTGTGAAACTTGTGGGAAGATTGTAAGATAACTGAAGGTATGGGGTATCTCCTCAAATAGTTAAATGTCTCATATATTTTAATGTACATATATACATAGTGGTAGCAATAAGTGAAAACCATGAAATAGTTCACACATATAATGATGAGGTTCACAAAGCTGTTGTCATATCTACAAGAACACTAATTTTGTGTCTAAAAAAATATACATAACACTGATGAATTATTTTTGCCCAGGTAAAATACTAATCCACAATGGGCATTTAGTTCAGCAGTCTTACAAAAATTCCCCTGTAAATAAGTCATTGTACTTTAGCAATATTAAGGTTTAAACTTTAGTTATAGCCTTTAAGATTCAGGTAGATGACTTGGAAACTTGAGCTGATAATTAATATTGGTTTTAATGGTTAGTGACGGAGATCCCCTATAGTAGGAGAAATAAGAAGTCTGAGTGCTGAGTTAATAATTTTTTTTTTAATATTTCAGGAGAATGATCCTTTAAAGGCAACCTTAGTGAAAGTAGTTCCAACATCTAATAATGGCTTTGCTGAAATTGTTTCTCTCAAGAAGGCAAAGGTCAGTTACACTTTACAAGAAAGTTATGAAACCGTAACATAGCTGGAGAATCTCAGATTTAATTAGAATTAACAGTTTTTTCAGATGTTCCATGGAGCACCCGTCAAATAATTGGTCTCCCACTCTTTTCTGTAAGTTTTAGAGTGTTCTGTTAAAGGCAGATGTTCGTAAAACCTCACATATAAGACAATTAACATCTACGATTCAGCAATGAGGTTTGCCACTCATCCTGTATGTCTTAATTTTTTGTTGGCACGGAGAGGGCAGCTTGCAAGTATGTTACATGCTGCTGGTCTGTGGGCTATCCCCACTTGTGGGATATGCCGTTATGGTACAGTAGTAGTAGTAGCTCAGTAAATGTTTTGTTATTGCGTGCGGTGTAGGGCTGATGTTTTTTGCAATACTATTTAAAGTATGTCCAAAGACATCTCATGTGTAGGAAATTCTGCAATAGAGTAATAACAAATAATACTTTTTTTTGTAGTCGGTTGAGAAACAGCCAAAATTGTGGTTTGTGTTTCAAAAATTGAAGTACATATATGACTGGGACAAGAAGACTTTTAAACAGATAGATTTTCCAATTGACAAACAAATCAGTGAGTACTGTCAGTCTAAAGGACTCCAGGACGATGAGGAGTTGTCACAGGCTGAACTTGACTATGGAAAGAACCAACTGGATATGGTAACATTATTATATTCTCGTTTGTCTTTACTTGACTTACATTATGTTTTATTTTGTTACTTATATGTTAAACAAACTTTAACAATTATTTTAGGATGTTCCCGAGTTCCTGGAACTGTTTAAGGAAAGAGCCACTGCTCCATTCTTTGTATTTCAAGTGTTCTGTGTTGGACTGTGGTGCTTAGACAAATATTGGTACTACAGTTTGTTCACACTAATGATGCTTGTGTTGTTTGAATGTACCCTGGTACAACAACAATTAAAGAATATGTCAGAGATAAGGAAAATGGGGAACAAACCTTACAATATAAATGTATTCAGAAACAGACGTTGGAGACCTATTAGCTCTGATCAGTTAGTACCTGGAGACATTGTATCTTTGATTAGATCAAATAATGAGTCTCTTGTTCCTTGCGATATCATCTTGTTGAGAGGTTCTTGTATTATAGATGAGTCTATGTTAACAGGGGAGAGTGTACCCCAGATGAAGGAGCCTTTGGAAGTAGAAGATGCCAAACTGATTGATAGACAATTCCACGCAGAAGGCGAAGGGAAATTACACCTCTTATTTGGAGGAACAAAAATTGTGCAGCATTCGCCCCCAAGCAAGCAATCTGTGGTTGGATTAAGGTCTCCAGATAATGGTTGCATTGGATATGTTGCAAGGACTGGATTTAATACATCTCAAGGGAAATTATTGCGAACAATATTATTTGGAGTGAAACGTGTGACTGCTAATAATTTAGAGACATTTGGATTTATCATGTTCCTGCTTATATTTGCTATTGCGGCGGCTGTTTATGTTTGGATCAAAGGTTGTGAAGATCCTGAAAGAAATAGGTATAAACTCTTCTTAGAATGCACCTTGATATTAACATCAGTCGTCCCTCCGGAGTTACCTATTGAATTATCCTTAGCCGTTAACACATCTTTACTAGCTTTATCAAAACTTGGAGTATATTGCACTGAACCATTCAGGATACCATTTGCTGGAAAGATTCAGATTTGTTGTTTTGATAAGACTGGAACATTGACAAGTGATAATTTGGTTGTTGAAGGTGTTGCAGGTGTAAAAAAAGAAGATCCTTTAAACATCATCGCTTTATCTGATGCTCCAATAGAAACTGTACAAGTTTTGGCAACTTGTCACTCGCTAGTGCAACTAGAAGATGGATTAGTTGGGGATCCTCTAGAAAAAGCTACATTAATAGCTGCAGAATGGAATTTGACAAAATCTGATGCAGTTATACCGAAAAAATCAAAGTCACCAGGGCTTAAAATATTCCAAAGACATCATTTCTCAAGTGCGCTTAAGAGAATGTCTGTGTTGGTCGGATATCAAGCAAACGATATGGGATCTATAGAAACTCATTATATTGGGGTTGTGAAAGGTGCCCCTGAAGTTCTCAAAAGTATGTTCAAGAATCCACCATCTCATTATGACGAGACATATCTCACTCTTTCTAGAAGAGGTGCTCGTGTCCTTGCATTGGGACATAAAATATTTGGAAAGATGAATTCTCAAGAAGTGAGAGATGTGAAAAGGGAGGATATTGAGTCAGATTTGAATTTTGCAGGATTTGTCATAATATCTTGTCCATTGAAAATAGATTCAAAGAAGTCCATAGCTGAAATAATTTCTGCATCACATTCTGTTGCAATGATAACTGGCGACAATCCATTGACTGCATGCCATGTTGCTAAAGAACTGCAATTTACTGCAAAGCCTTGCACATTAATACTAGCCAAATCTGAAGATAAATGGGGATGGCATTCTATTGATGAAAGTCTCAGACTTCCCGTGGAGCCCAAACACAATACGAAAGAATACACTTCTAAGTATGATCTCTGTATAACTGGTGAAGGTTTATCATATTTGATAGAACATTATCATGAGTTTTTGTCACAAATTCTTCCACATGTTCGTGTATTTGCTAGATTTGATCCAAAACAAAAAGAATTTGTCATTTTAAAACTGAAAGCTCTAGGTTATAGTCCATTGATGTGTGGAGATGGAACAAATGATGTTGGGGCATTAAAGCATGCTGATGTGAGTATACAAGTTTAGATCGCTACCTTAATGCAGAACCATCTTTGGTGTTTTAAGGCCATTTTTCAAAGGAGCAGTTTATAGCTTTGTTTTTGTAATAGAAAAAATATTCAAAATATCTAAAGCAAATTTTGACATGTATTAATATTTAGGAATCTAATAACTCTCATTCATTAAATTATCTCGTAACTGTTATTATCATTTCTTATTTCTCAATACTTAACTCAGTTTGACCAAAATTTTATTTTGGATAGTTCTGCATTAAGATAGTGAGATATAACATACAATATGGACATTTTAGATGAGCTGGTCCAGATCAAGCTAGTCCCAAACTAAGATATAAATCTTGTATTGTGGGTACTAACACTACATAAACACACAGACCCAGCACAATTTGAAAAAGGCCATTTTTCATTTTGCTCTGGTCAGAAATCAAACCCGGTACCTCACGACTCAAAGGCAAGAGTTTCACCTCTGCATCACTCTGGCCGCCCTCATAATTCATATTAATTTGTGAATCATGTGCTTTTTTTAAGATCTAAATTATTTTATGTTTTAGGTTGGTGTGGCAATTCTGAGTAATGCTCCAGAAAGACTGCCTGAAAGAAAAGATAAATTGACATTGAAAGAAACAATAAAGGAGAAACGTAGATTACTGGAAAGTGTTGGCGTGGGGAGGGAGAGGGACAGGTTGAGGGGGCGAGGTGATACATTAAATAAGGCTCAGGGTGCTCAGGGTGCTCTGGATGATAAGATCATGAAATTGTTTAAAGAAATTGATGAAATGGAGACACAAGTGGTGAAACTGGGAGATGCCAGTATAGCTGCCCCTTTTACCAGTCGCTTGTCCAGTATTATGTGCAGTGAGTATTTGTTATTATTTGTATATACCTATTATATATCCTATTGTATTTTGTGGCAATAGGAGATTATAGGTTTTTACTTAATCACATTGATTCAGTCAGTTCTTTATTGACAAATTAATTTTATATTTGGTAAACCTCGGTCATTAACTGCATTATGTATATTAAATATCTTACTTACAGTGGCGTGTCTATAGTTTTAATACTGGGTGGGTCTCCCCTTAATGTAAAGTTATTACATAGGAACAAGGTGAAAACAGTGGTTCCATTTTACCTTTAACCTGTAAAGGAGTACCAACGCACCGGTGCGTGCAAGAAATATTATGGGATCTGGAGTACGCACGCACCGGTGCGTTTGATCCAGTAATATTTTGGTATTCCCGCCAAATTCGTCAAATTCATCATTGGACTAATCTGTCGGATATACTTTACCAATCACAAAGAAAAAAATCAATAATAGTTGTGTTTAGACCTTATTTATCGCCTATACAAAATGTCACGTGACCGCCGCTTGAAATACATACCGTCACTCGCGGTTGCAAACCATTTTGCTGCGTACATTCGTGCGCTATGGGTGTTATTTTATGGAGTGTGTTGTGAAGTTTTTTTTTTACTTTTTGTGCTAATTCTGGACAATTTAATTAGTTTTTAGTACCTACATAAGTTTTGTTAAAAAAATAAAAATAAATATTTTTAATAATAATAAATATTCCTATGTTGAACCCAATGTTGACAATACCGGAGCAGACATGACGTATCAAAATTGTTTTTGTTATATAACTCCGTTATTATTAATTTTTGAGAGTTGGTTCCTTATAAACATTTATTCTATACTCAATTTCTCGAGAGAACAACCAAGCTAAGAACCAAACTGAGAACTGTTCTGCGCAGGTACGCCCATCTGTGTAATGTCCCTGCCAATAATAGCCCTTATCAGTAGGATCGACACCCTTGCGCAGGAGTGTTAGAATTTTTTTGTTGAGTTTTAACCGAGTAGTGACAGTGATAAATAAAATGGACAATATTACCCCAAAAGTATCACCAATTAAAAAAAATAAAAAAAGGACAGTTTAAATGCTATTATTTTGTAATTATTTTTTCTGAAGTGTTATTTGAATAAAAGTGTTTGTAAGGAAATTTTATTTATTTTTAAAAATGATACCGAAATTTTATTATTTTAAAAATAACGCGTTGCTACCACATATTTCAAATGTGTAATCTTGTTTTTTGAATATATTATTTCCATGCATTTTTAGTAGAAAATATGTTCTTTGTATAGGTATTAAACGTTTAACTGTTTATTTGTTGTACATATTTAAAACAATAAAATAATAAATTTATTTCCATACATTTTCCGTAAAAAATATGTTCTTTGTATATGTATTAAACGTTTAACTGTTTTTTTTTTATTTAAAACAATAAATTTTGCTTAAGAGTGTGTAGTAGATACTGTTGATAATATTTCTGAATTTATAATATTGTACTGCATTTAAAATAATAACTATTTTATGTTCAAAAACTTTCTTGATCTTTTTGTACCCCATTTATTTTCTCTGTCATTTGAAGGTTACAAAATAATTCTTGTAGAGGGGGTAGCAGCGCAGTCAAAAGGGCGGTACTATGCGCAACACTTGGTTATTCTCTCCAGAAATTGAGTATAGGCATCATTTCCTATAACATGCAATAAAAAATATTCAAAAAGTAAAAGTTGAATTAATTCACTCTGCCAAACACTTTTATTTTTTCTTTATTCACTCACGGACAGGTTAAGAAGAAAAACAAGAAAAATTGTCCTTAACTTTGGTAATCAAATGAGAACTGGCACATTCATCATAAATATCGTTGGAATATTGTGATACTCTATGCTTATTCTTCTAAACAACTTTGCTTATATGTAGTTATGTTTGTACCTCTATAGATAGCAATAAAGTGTATAAAGCGGGCAGCAGTAGAATACTGTACTGTAAAAAGATTGGAGTGAGACAAAAAAATAAACAAACGTCATGAGACACAATGTGTGTAGTGAAACAAATTTAATAGCAAGGTTTGTTGGATGCTTCAGACATCCTCGCATTGAGTTCACTTACATGGTGCATGCAAAATTTATAATAATTAAATAAAACTTTGTTGGCTTCAAAATATGTACAATACAACCATGTTTACAGAAATTATCAAAAGGAATATGCAATTTCTTCCAACCAACCCAGAAAAAATTAAATAAGTAAAATAAATAAAAATAGTAAATACATATTTATTTCAGTTTGTCACATCATAAAACAAGGTCGGTGCACTCTGGTGACCACTCTCCAGATGTTCAAGATTTTAGCTCTTAATGCCCTCATCCTGGCGTACAGTCAGTCTGTCTTATATTTGGATGGTATCAAATTTAGTGACACTCAGGCCACACTCCAAGGACTTCTTTTAGCTGCTTGTTTCCTGTTTATATCTCGTTCTAAGGTAATTAACTATTGTATTTATTTTTATTTATAAGCACTTATTTTATAATTTCTTCTTTAAATCGTTCTATGATGTAGAGATTGTATGTATACAAAGGTTGACTAAACCAGTAACATTCAAAAGCATTTAACAAAATGGAAGATGAGTGAAATCTAGATGCCAAAAACAAGTTATAGAAGGCTCAGAAATGTTAAATAATACCCACATAATCATTGCAGTGTAGTTTGGCACTGTATTTTTTTATTCTGCTATTAAGAACCTGATAATCTTGTTTAATTATTTTGTGTATGTGTTAAATTTCAGCCTTTAAATAAATTATCAACACAGCGCCCTCTTCCTAACATCTTTAATGTGTACACTATTATGACAGTTCTTCTACAGTTTGCTGTACACTTCTGTTGTCTTATTTATTTAGTTAAAGAAGCTACTGATAGGTCTCCTCCAAAGTAAGCGTTTTAATTTTTTAATAAAATATTATATTTCTTATAATATGTTCTTATATTGTTATGTTTAAAATGTATGCAAGTGCGAGTTTATTAGGTATATTTCCAATTGACTGATTGTGTGTTGTATTTTTAGAGATGGTAAACCAAAGCTTGCATTGGACTATCCAGATGATGTGGAAATAGAATTTGTTCCAGATTTATTAAACAGCACAGTTTATATTATATCTATGGCCCTGCAGGTTTCAACATTTGCTATCAATTATAGGGTAAGTGAAAATCTACCTTTATGCATTTATTTACATAAATCCACGGTGAGCATTTCACATGTCATACTATACATAAAACAAATCAGAATTCTCATTCACAACACAGTTGGAGCAAGATAAGAGTTTGTTGTTATTAAATAAATAAATTTATTTAGTATTGTTTATATTATTGTCTGATCCAGACAATAATACGATATTTGGCCACGTACCAGATATTCCGTGGGAATTTAAAGGGTTTGGATATTCTATTGATTACATTGGCATATATTTTGTAATATTAAACAACGTAAGACGAAGAACGTGTTTCAATATATCACCCTATTTACAAGACATATTTTAAAAATAAGTTACTAAAAAATAGGAATGAAAAACAGTTTCAACATCTACTCTTACAATAGGGAAACATTTGTGGAATAAATATTATAAATAATCAACATTGTCATTTACTTCATATACCTACCCTACTCATCTGTCTCATGCACCTACAAAGATGACATATGAATAAAGAAGAAAGGAAATAGGGATAAGAAAAATCATTAAGATGTAGGGAGGAATTTTAGTAAAATAAATATATATTTATACTATTTTTTATTGTTGATTTGAGTATATTAATTACGCACAACCAGTTTCCTGTGCTCCGAGTTAATAATATTAATAAATAATAAAGATAATAAAAAATATCATTAATATTGTTGAATAATTTAGAGGAGTTAGTTACTTTATTCAATCATTTTTATAATAAATAATTCTTTATGATCAATAAATGTACATGTTTGTGAACCAACACCCGGATATTGAGCTGGTATCTAGTTGGATAGTAAATATTGGCTGGATTTTGGACAGTTGCCAGATATCTTAATTTATTTGTTTATTCTTTTTGGACATCATCATTATATAAAGTATAACAAAACAATATAGAATTTAAAAAAAACTATGACGATATGAAGTGGCGAGATTATCACTATAAAGTAATTTCTTACATCTATCTGTTTTATCTCTTATCTGATCATTGATTGTGTTTTATGAAAAGCATATTTTTCCAGGGTGAACCTTATATGGAGAGTCTCTCAGCTAACCGTCCTCTCCTATACAGTGTCTTTTTCTCGGGAGGAGCAGTGTTTGCCCTTGCATTGGGGCTATTCCCAGATCTATCCTACCAGTTTGAGATTGTGCCATTCCCATTGGATGTAAGTACCTGTAAACAAATAGTTACTCACAGTTGAGCCATTTATGTTTTGGAATTGCAATTATAATAATTAACCTTTTGTTTTCAGTTCAAACAAATTCTAGTACAAGTACTGATAGCTGATATGATGTTAGCTTACATGGTAGACAGAGCGTGTCTATGGCTGTTTGGGGAAGGAAGATTGAAGATTCCCACCTAGATAATATTGTTATATTGTATTATGAATAATGTTTAGGATCTTTCAAATAGTCTGAACTTCACAGCATAATACAGTTTTGTTGTTATAGTGATATTTAATTCAATGTTATATAAAGAGGAGAGACATTAATTTATGAACATTATTTTATTGCAGTATTTATGGCATGGTTAAACGAGGGTTGTTATTTATGCTGAGAAATTATGTGAGAATTTAAAACAAATGTTTTTTTACTATATTGTTTTTTATAGAGAGAGATATCTTTCTCAAAGTTTGAAATGTCCTTGTAAGAGGAAATATGTCTCTCTTAATAAAAAATGATGTAAGAGAAAAACATTTATTTTTTAATTCCATTATGGAACAACCTAACCTAACCTAACACCGACACAGTGAATAGTGAGAGTTTATGTTTATGTATGAAATCACCTTCTGGCTTCTATAGAACAAGATGTAGTTACTTTACTTTATGAAAAGCCTCTGGTACGTAACATTTAGGCATTTTTCATGATGCTGTACATCTCCAACATGATATGATGCTCATAACTATTTAATAATCTGCACTATGTGCGTGGTACTAGAATGACTTGGACTACATTTATAGAAGTTTCGTGTGTTATGTCCATAATATATTTATCATGTGAAAAGTGTCAAAAATATCCAGTAATTATAATATGTCTAAATTTTCCAAGTAAAGTGAAGCTGAAATAGTTTGTTGATAATTTTTGCACGAAATAATGTTTCCTGCCTATCAATATATTATGTCTTTTGCACAAATAATGTAAAATGTTTATTATTTTTATTTTTGAAGTAGGGAAAATAAAAATTCTATACTCGTTCATCCAAAAATGTTTTCTAGGTCTTTGTGTTCTAATTTTTTTTGTGCTAGCTCTCAGTGAGTGATTGATGTAATGGGTTTAATATTTAACAATATACACTCTAATACAAAAATTATTTTTTGATAGACAACTTTGTTGTGATTTGATAACTGATGTTGGCATTCGTGTAAATTAATACCGTCTCAAAATGTCATATAAAGGTTAGTATACTTTGTAAGTGTATCTATAATATTATTGGGGCATACTCACTAATACTTATTCTACACAGATTTTCTGTTTGTTTATTTATATCTTCATATATATACATATGTATTTATTTTTATTATGTAGGGTGGTTAGTGAGAAACAGGCTGTCATTTGGTATATCCAGATGTAATGTTATATTTTTGTCTAGGCGCCGTGACTTGTTTGTTTCAAATTATCACATTTTAGCAGTAGTTGTTAAGATTTGGATTATAGAAGAGGATAGCACAGGATAGAGTATCCATTCCACAGGATTGAAACCAGGGGCTGAGAGTTCAAATCATGGACATTAATGTGACATTTGACAAAGTTTTCTGTTTCGTGCAGTATATTGAAGATGTACTGGAAAAGGCATTTCTAACTTTGCACTTTGTACGGCTTAATTCCAAAATGTTTCAGTTGTGAGTGCACCATCTGACACCTGTGTTAATTTATGATATGTAGTGTTCTCGTATTGTCCTGAGGCACCCAGGAAAAAATGAAACTCAGGGGAATACTTTATTTATTTTTTTTTGGATATTATTCATATATGTATATTGTCATGCCCAAAATGTATTCTCTGATGTATAAATTTTGCAGAAATCTTTTTTTTTTACATATTTAGTTAAGTTTTGTAATAGGTACATAACTTGTTTGAAAAAAAAACATAATTTTATTCTACATATTCTAATGTAATAAAGTGATAGGTTTGAATCATGTTAATACAAATAATAAAATTATAAAATTTATAAAATTATCCCCCTAAATTAGGCTCTCTTGTAAAATTTCAATTTTGCAGATCCGACATTACATTTTGGGTGTAACGATATGTATCCTTCTTTGTTTGGGTTAAATTCTGGATAACAGAATACTTTTCAAATACAATTTATGAATTTTGAATTAATATTCACATAGATATGTAGTATATCGCCTGGAAAATAAAAAAAATATTTCCAATAAATGTGCTCTAATATAAAATAACACCTGACCAAGCTTAACCGTACCTATGAATCAGTAAAAGGTATTAATTCGAAAAATGAAAATAATTAATTTACTGATAGAAAAATCAAAAAATATTCTAGGGAACATAATTCCTACTATGGACCTAAAAAATAATTAAAAAAGAAACAATATTTTGTGGTTTATTTTATTATCTGTACCTTTGTTTTCTGTGGGTTGCCTGGGATATGCTGCACCTGAGAAAAGAGAAGGTTTTTTTTACATTGAAGTAGTTTTTCATAATTATTAATGGTAACCATAATTCTGCAGTGTTGAACAAGTTCACTTTCCTGTCATTCTTTACTCCTATAGCAGGTCCCGTAGACATTTATTGTATTACCTTACTCGTAGTAGAACTGATGCATTGCATAACTCTTCAGTGAACAAGGCGATGACATTGCTGAATTTAATGTCGCACCATTAAAATAATATATTCTATAAAGACAGTTTCTCACGAGGATGAAGGCAACAAATGAGCTTTGACTGTGCGTTTTCTACTTTTTGCTATATTTGTGCAGCGCGTCGGTTACATAGTTGTTAGGTCGCGCGGACTTAATCAAAGCAAAGTATAATAATAATATTTATTTTTATATTTGGTCTAGTACGCGAGTGTTTTAGTATATTAAATTGTATAGTATTTGATAACTCAAAATATGTAGGTACTAGTGTATTTCTATAGTTTCAGTTCATTACTTAGAATTTTGTACACTTTAAATGAATAAAGAAATAAGAAGTTGGTAGAAATCATATAGTTTATGGCAGATATTTTCAACTGTTACTTTTATCAGAAAAAGATTCTGGTGTTGAATCAATTTTAATTTGAAAGAAAATAAGTTTTGATTGAATGTGGGTAGTAGAGAAGTGAATTTATGTATTTTGATTATTGATGAAGATTTGTTCAATGTCTGATGTTCTTTTTGCATAAATAAATTGGTAATTATTAATTATTTAATTTTGGGTTTGAACCTACAAGTGGAAATATATTGTATTTGATTTAGTATTAAAAATAATTCAGAATGCAAAGTAGAGTGGAATAAAATTAGATTTGTAATAATTGAAGTGTACATTTATGTCAAGCAATAAAAATATACAGTAATTTTTTCCTTGAGATTGACTCGTAGATAAGAAGTTTCTCATGTTTGAATATTTGAGTGTAAAAACAACATTCTTATACAATTATTTGTAAGGAATAAAGCAGTTTTTATATTCTGATGCCAATTTGGTGATGTCTTGAAATTTTCTCAGTATTGATAGAAAAAATACGAAATGTTAAATTTTTAAAGGGGTTATCTAATTATTAGAATTATTTGGAAATCAAATAAATGTATATGTATGTATGTAATATTACAGATTATTCTTAATGAATATGACTTAAATATGACATTCCCTCTTTTATATTTATTACATCTTGTATAATTTCACATTTAGAAATACTTTGTCTAGCATAATTTTCATCTATAAGTCATATTGAACAGTTTCATTGTGTTTGGAATGTTTTTGATTTTCAATTAACGTTGTTAATTAATTAATTTTTTTATTTAACACTAGAGCACACGCACTCCAAATAGAACTTAAGCACACGCACCGCGAGGGAAACCTTTACATGCAATTAAATGCTTAAAACTCTGTTATTATATAAGATGAAACTATCAAAAATGCATCATTATGTACCTTGGAATATAAACAACAAATTTGTATTACTTGTTTTTTTGGAAATTTCTTTATTTAATACGGAAATAGAAAAATATAACATCACCTATATTTTCGAATAAAAAGTACACCCTGGTAACACGCGTCGTGAGGCAATCCCCACTTTTATTGCCATGTACGTAAGGATCGCATTCAGGTAAAAAGATACATTGTGTAGTTTAGGGTTCCTATTGAATTTCGGCGCCATTCAAACACAATTGTTTTTTTTTGTCATCTCGTTTCGGATTAACTTTTGCAATATAAATATTTATTATTATTATAGTTATATTTTAATGTTTGAACCCAACAGAGAATTATTTTTCACTACTTATTCACTTATTGATAATAGCTGTTATTACCAATACTACTACTACACCATCACGGCACATCCCACAAGTGGAGTAGCCAGCAGAACAGCTGCATGTGATAAACATGCTGGCCGTTTTCTCTGTGCTAATGAAAATTAGGACATTCAAGATGGGTGGCAAATCTCATTGCTATATTATTCTGTACTATATAAAGTATATCGCTATATTATGTTATTCCAAAAAAAAATGATAATCAAAGAAAAATTGTACCAGTTCTTCATTAAAATCAAAACACAATATCTAAAGTACACAAAAATAAATAATTTTCAAAAAATTGTAAGGAAATTGTCTTTAAATCGGATATTAAATTGATGTTTTGAATGTGTGTACCTACGTTAAAAAAATAGTAAAAATATTGTTCGGACAATTACTATGTATATAATTATAATATTCACCTATTTTTTTCAAAGTAAAGAAAATCAAAACGAAACCTAGAACCGTACACCGTCAGATATTTTTATGACTGAGTACTTGCATAGTGACGCCGTAACACGCATAGTGGGAGAATCCCCGCGGAACAGCAAAAAAACTGGCAAAAAGTATTCTTATGAAGATTTTAAAGAGCTGATTTCACTATAAATACATGTTGCTTATTGATGGGTAGGATATCATAGAAGGAAAAACTCGACAATCTCGTTGATTTTATTTTATAACGAAAAAACTGTCGATGTGAAGGTTTCCCCGCGGGCGCGTGTGCTCTCGTGTTAATCATATTGTTGAATAAAATTAAAGGAGCAGCTGCAATCTATTGAATGTTATTTTTTTTATTGTGAGTTTTTATTGTTTTTTAAAATGAACACTTTAAAAAGTAAATATCTATGTTGTTCTTTTAATATTGAAGATAAGTAGTATCATGATTTATAATCTGTTATATTGGCTGTGGTTCTGTGTAGAATAAACTATATGGAGTCATAATAAATTCTATGAGAAATATCAAGTTGTAGGTAAATAAATAGCTAAGAAAATAGAAAAATACAAGTTCAGATAGTGGAATATTATAAAAATAAATTTTAAACAATGAAATGAATACTTATTTATTGCAATGATTTCGGAGTAGGTTTGTTGTTGTATTTTTTAAAATCCTGGTTTTATTTTGTTTTGGTATTGGTCATGCATGTATATTGTAAATTGTTTTATAGTGTACTGTGTGAGCTTATATGTAATGTGTGTTAGGTTTTTTCACTTTGTACATGCAAACGGAGTGTGGTGATTAAATAAATAAATATATTGATAATGTATGTAGTGTAATTACCTAGTGAAAAAAAGATGAGGAAATGTATTGTATATTATTATTATTAAAGGTGATGTTTGTATTTCATTTTGTTTGTTTTATTTATTGGCAGTATCTTACATATATGTTCCGTGGAGAACCCAGCAAAGAATTGGTCTTCTACTCTTTCCTGTAATTTTCCAGTGTCTTGTAAAAGGCAGATGTTCGAATAGTAAATCAATTATACATTTTAAATTCAGCAATTAAGTTTGTCACCCATTCTGAATGTCTTTGTTGGCACGGAGAGGGAGCTTCCATGTTTTAACATACAGCTCGTCTACTGGCTACCCCACTTGTGGGATATGCCGTGATGGTATAGTAGTAGTCGTAGCAGCAGCAGTCACTTATAAATTTAAACGTATTCTAGGTCATAAAATATAGCTTTTAAAAATGTATCTACATAATATGAAACAGTCCAGCAGCTGTTGTAAACAGCTCTTGTGGAGCATCGAGGGTATACAACCAAAATGCACTAAGTCATTTTAGTTTTGAGATGGGATGATGGCGGTTTAGTGAAAAAAAAATTGTTTAGATAAATACGGATTCGCCATGTATTGTTTGAACTTTAATTAAGTAAATGACTTCTAGGCTTTGCAAACAAATACAAACATAGGAAAGATGTTAGTAACTACAATAGTTTTTGACAACTTTTGTAGCACTAGTCTGACATAGTGCGTTTTGGTTAGAGGGTTACTCCCGGGAAATCCCTCTAATTTTTATTTCCCGTTTCCCGGGAAAAAAACGAATCCTTTCCCGGGATAAAATACAAATTATTAGTCATGCAGATTGCCATACCGATACCGAAATCTTTGTTTAGTTAACTGTAATAGTCGTGATAAACTTGTAGAAGCTGACGAATATTTTGATATGAAAATATGAAAAATAATATTAATTACCAATATAAGTGTTATACTTTAAAAAAAAAACTTAATTATAGCTTCAATGTATTCGTTTGAAAGAAGCATAATTATTCTAAATATAATTCGAAATCGGAGGTGTGTTTGGCCGACAATGTATAAGAATCCTACAATTTTTCATGTTTTTTTTTTACATATTTCGAAAAGTTAGATAGTTCTTAAAAATATTAGTGCAGCCAACTGTCATTTTTTTGTTTTATTCATGGATATTAACCGATATAAAAAAAATCTCTTTTTGTCGAAATTTCTCATTTTTTAAAGTCAAAAATCTTTAAAAAGCTTTGCCAAAATCCATAACATTTTTTTGCTTGATAGGATGATCAAAAATTAAAAGTTTATATATTTTGTAAACAATTTTTATTTTGATATAACATAGAGTACCTAAATAAATCTCGTCAGTCAGCTTTTTAGTTTTTTTTAAGCAAATTACTTATATTGGTAACAAAAATTTGATTTTTTTTTATCAAATCAAAATGTTTGCAAGGGTCAACAAGTTATGAGAGTTTTTATACCAAATTTGTTGAAAATTGAATATTTATAAATATAATAATGAATTTCCCGTTTCCCGGGAACAAAAATAATCCGGGAAAAGATACCCTCTAGTTTTGGTTGCATACCCTCGATATTTTCTCTTTCAATATTTCGTTTTTAACTATAAAATACCTATTGATTGTATCGGCATTAACTTTGTAACAATTCATTTTAAATTATCAATTCAAATGAATATTTATTTTTATTTCGCATCATCAGGTGCTGATCTATACTGAATAAAATTAAAAGCAAATATAAAAGTTCGTTTAGGTTTACAGTGAAGGTATAGGGGTAGGTGGGGTCATGTTGGTTTCAGGCGTGGAGTTCTTGGAATTTGAGATAGGGAACTCGGAGTCCGCGAAACCCGTCGTGTGTTAGTCATACACAATAGTAACATTAAACAATAATAATAAATATTCATTTTATTTCATAATAAAATACCTAGTGTATGCAATTTTCAAATTATTTATTTCTAGGAGTTGTTTCGTAATCGAGTATTATAAAATATCTGTACCTAAGCATCCACTGGCTGTTATTGGCTCACTTATGGGAATGGTGTGATGGGGATGAAACCGCGCACTTTTAAATTAGTTCAATAAGATATACGCCACGCTTACTACCTGCACCCCATGAATACGTGAGGCACACTCTCAACTACCCCAATTACTATGGAGATAAATATAGATTTGAAAATAATAATTACAAAATGCATGGTATGTTTCTCTCGTGCTTCGTTTGAAATGATTATTCAACTACGTAAGTTAGGAATTAGATAAGAATAAATAAATCTTTATTGGTACATTACCTATACAATTATATAGGTAGGCACAACAAAATATACCGAAAGGCGGGCTAATCGGATACGCGATTTTATTCAGCCAACCCGTAAATGAAAATAAAGAAAATGCTTTTTATTTTTATTTAAAATAAATATGAATATGGATTGAATATGAACCCAAATACACCCCAGACTCCCTCACAGTAAGCAATATAAATATCGTGAAGTAGGTACTGAACTAAAGTAGATACCTAACAAATTTTAATCGACATCAATTTTTTTTATTTAACTTTATTTTGATGTAAGGAATGTTGTAGAAAGTAAAAATAATTATGTTTATTTTCTTTTTATTTATTTATTTATTTTATTCTTCACTGTACATTGGTTACAATATTGCATAATGAAATAGTGTCATAAAAATTACAGTTATACAATTCAATGTACAGAGGGCGAGTTTATCGCTAAAATGCGATGTCTTCCAACTAACAACTTTTTCACATAAATTATAAAACATGACAATTATGATAATAAAATAAAGCCTATACAAAATAGGTACCTACCCACGTATTACTAATAAAATAATCTGTCCATTTGTCATTGCATTGACGTAGGTGGTAGGTATCAGTGGTTATCCAGGAGAATTAAAAATAATATCGTAACTACTCGTACATAATAATTAAGTATTATGTAAACACTAATATTATCTTTGAAGTAAACTGAATAATTTGTTAATCATTTTGCATAATATCAGGTGACGACGGAGATTCCACGTCGTAGAATATCTATTTCGTTACTTTTGTAGGTAGGTACGTATTGAATCATAATTCAGAGGACATTGTGGTGACGGCAAGAAACAACTTAGCTTTTGTTTATTGTGTTCATTAAATTATAGGTAAACATGAACCTGTTTATTATCTTAATAGGATTAGTACGTACTGTGATGTTTAAATTCAAACGTTTGTAGTAAGTTTTGGGGAGCCTTTGGGTAATTCACTGATCCGACCATCTAAAAGGACTTTGCAAATTTACTGATGCTGATGTGGTTTTTGATATTTAGGTAAGTAATGATATTAAATCCTTTTATAAATAATCTTGCTTAATGAGTTCATTTGAACTAAAATAAATAGGCTGGGTTTTAAAATTTCTTTTATTTGATTTTATAAAAAAAAACACTCACAGATAACTGACAATACAATACAATACATAAATATAGCAAACATACATATAATCAGATTTAGCCATTTCCATAATTAAGATCGTTACCGCGTACACAATATACCTAGGTGCATATAATTGAGTTGAGTAGGATAATGCATTGTCTTTGCTTTGTCATTGTGTGTATTGTTTCTGTCCATATGTATTTTTAAATGTTTTGTAATAATGATGAATAAATAAAAAAAAAAAAAAATTAGAACATAGATTTAATTACAATAATATCATTGTTTTTTTTCTCGGATGCCGACAATCTATTTCGTTATATTGCTAATGAATAAGAACAACGATTTTTACTTATGACAAACAACTTGACCGCTTTCATCAATATAGGCTAGACATTATCAATAGGTCTCGGTTTTAAACTTACTCAAAAAAATTAACAGTGTTGTGTTTTTGTATACCTACTCTTATACATAAACTCTCGGAACAGTTAAATACTTGCGTATTTAATAGAAATGAAGACATAGGTATTCTTCACGGAATTGGCCGGCATAATGAACACGGGATTTATTAATCAATAATTATATTATGTTTTATGATAAATCTATCACACGCTATGTATAGTATTATCTATGTATAGCTATAGGTATAGTATTATAACTACCAATGTTAAAATAATATATTATTATGTAGGTGGTATGATTTATAAGAATCAGATCTGATTATTTTTTCTATTAATTAATCAATTAAGAGTTTTATGCAAATACTGGAAGTTTAATTAAAAAATACATATTTTAAAGAAAATCATAAGAACAGTCTGTATTATAATGATTAATTAGGAAATACAGGGCGTACTTATATACCTATGAGCGATTGGACATTATTAATTATATTATATTTAGTTCTTATTGTGCATTTAGCGTACTTTACAATTTTCTCGCAATTTATAAAACAAAGTAAATATAGTTTTTTTTTAACTTAATTATTAGGATTTTCAAAGAATCTATACGATAGCCGGTGTGGCGCGGAGTTAACGCTCTTGTCTTTGAGTCACGAGGTCCTGGATTCGACCAGTAAGAGAAAAAATGAAGAACGTTAGTACCCATAAAACAAGAGTGATGTCTTTTTTTGGGACTAACTCGATCTGAATGACTTCTTTATACTTTATATTATGTTGTCTAATGGTATGTAATACTTTTATATAGAAATAAACAAACTCTTTTGAGGTTTACTGTAGGTATTTGATAATAGGTATAGTAACAATAGAACAGGCAGAAGAAGTGTTGGTAGGCCTCAAGCACGATGGTCGGACGACATAAGACGGGTTGCAGGGGTCGGCTGGATGCGGTCTGCCCAGGATAGAGAGCTGCGGAGATCAATGGGGGAGGCCTATGTTCAACAATGGACGCAGGGAGGCTGACATGATGATGATGATGATGATAGTAACAATACTTTGAATCAGCAATCAGCATTTTTGATACTTAACACGCGCGTACATTAATTATTTTTTCTAGAAGACAGGTGCATCAATATTAAACAGAGAACATTAAAATTAGTTATGTAGATACTTATACTTAATCAATCATTGTTGAATATATTTTTTTTTATTATTCTCCAATCTTTTTTGTCTTGAGCGTTCTGCAAATCATTTTCGGCGATCTTGTTATGTAGTCTTTTACAAAATTTCTCTCTTTGTCTTCTATTTTCTTTATATATTCTTGTTTTTTTTTGGTTTAACATTTCGTTACCTTACATGATTCTATCTACATAGGGAATTCCTTATATTATGGAACTGTATTGAAATGAGGTAACGATGTTATTTAGTCTAATTATCGATTTTGCTCAAATGTTTTTGTATTTTATTAATTTATTCAGGTTTAAATTTATGATTTTTACTCCCTGTATTATCTAGCAAGCACTATGAAACCTATTTAGGTATAAAAGTGAGTACATGGTTATGTTTTTATTGCTTACACACATTTATCATTACACATTATGATTTTGTTATTAGATTCAGTGTACCTACATGGGAAATTAAAATCATAAAATTACTTACACAGGTATGGTAATTACATGCCGGGATTAAATTTTTTAATTTGTTATTTTTTATTACACTTTTTATTATCTAACTCGTTAATCAGAGAGCAGATAATATAAAATTTTATAAAGGTACCTAGCTATATACTAATAATTATTAAGGTGAATTTTAATATGGGACAATAATTTTATTATGTAGTTTGGACTGACGGTGAGCACGCATTACATTTCCTTGAGACTTTTCACAGTAGTTAATCAGTCTTATTAAGTCTATCATTGGATACAGGCTTCTCCTATGATTTTTCATTCCTTTATATCTTAGGCTAATTGTTACTTTATGGCTTAGCAATCTGGTTCTGGGTAAATATGCTTCTTTTTTATTGAACCTAAATTCATGTTTGTAGAAGCCAGTGCTGACCATTTGGATGTAAAAATAAGATATTTAGGATGTTGGCTCATCACATCTTTGAACTGAAAATGTTAATTGTCCAATACTACGCTAATATGTTTCTCAAACATTTCAGGACAACCGAAAAGTTTAAACGAAAAAGAGGGTTTCAGAAAAAAGCTGAAGACACTCTTCTTAACTGGTAGTTTTAGACAATAGGGTATGTAAGTTTATAAAATTATTATAATATGCTATACTTGAGGTCATGGTGTTAGTAAATGGCCCTAAACAAAATTTTGAAGTCCACGAAGATATAACAGTAATTTCACTATTTTTTTAAGAATATATTTTTCAAATATGAATAACAGGTTTATACGGACAAAGTGATGATTTCATGTCCCCTCACCTAGTAGTATACAAATTTATACTTACTTATCTACTATACGAGTATATCCCATATTGCAATACCAATCTATCTTCTACGGATAGTTTTGGCGCTTCGCGGTGTGCCCGGTTCCATTTGGTTCCTCAATTATTTTTCGTCAATTTACCTTTTTTAATATTTTTTTCAATTCGTGTGCTTTCATTACCCGCAGCCAAATGCATTATGCACGGGTACTCTCAGTATACACATACGGTGTCTCGACAATCTTTCAAATATCAAAGCTTCGTTCTGCTTTCTCAATTATCAATACAATAAATATTTTCTCTTTACACACAGGATTCGATTACGTGTCACCCATTTTGTGAGATAGCCCTGATGAGATTCATGTGGCAATGTTGAAACACTACACATCTTTTTCGCCGAATCCAACTGACGACGGGTCAAGTCTCATACCATATGCAAAGGCAAGCCAAGTTTCTGCCCGACTGTACACAGTGAAATGGAGTAAAAAACTTTCATCTCATATATATAGACATATAATATTACGATAAGTGTGATTTAATTACAAGATATCTATCACCTCCAGTATAGAGAAGAGAGAGTACCTTTTAGGTGTTCCGACGCTTAAAAATCGGCTTAGGTTGGATCAAATGGATTGTGGATAAAGTGCACTTAAACCAGCCTATGCTGATTCGTAAGTATTGGGACAACTTTGCTGTTTCCTACTAAAAGTAATTTACACAATATGCTGGTTGCGCAGATGAGGTCTCTATTCAGTAATATAGTACCGTAGTATATGTTAAAATTATAGCAGTCTCATGTTGGTTTGATAATGAATGCCCGTGCACTTCCGAAAGCTTCTCATAAGACTAAGCCTCGTGACGTAACCGAAAAATTATTATAGAGTCGCATACATCTAGTCGTGAAAAATTTATTGACAATATTATATACATGTACTTACTTATTATACTAGCAGACAGTTTACTGTGTCATCTGAAGCATCGCATTATGGAAGGTAATCTTCCCTGGCTCATATTGTCCATAGTGGTGGTGGCTGCCTATGACAAGTGTTCGTGAAACTAATTGCACATTCAATCGAAATAGCTGAAATAAAATAATATGTACCAACCAACACGCTCATAATGTGTAGCTACGTACACCTACACATACGCAACGCTAAACCAGTGATCTGTAATGTCAAAAAAATGAGCGGAACATAGACCTATTACCATAGACTAGAAACTAAAACGGAAAATTGGTATTGGGTACAATCGAATCTTAGGTGCAAAACAGTTTGACGGTTGGCTAGTCGTTGGATTGATGGTACGAATTCTTGCATTTTACAGATCACTTTTGCCGGGGGCTCCGCGGTTAAAGGTTGTAAAATATATTGTGATAAATAGGAGTATAATCTCTGTACAATCCTTGCGACAAGTGAAAGCGAAACAACAATGATACTATATTAATGTCACAGAGTGAAACCATTGACTTCTATGGTACTAAAGCTGCATCATCAGCATAGTAAAGTGATGAAACTATCTACTATCTCCCGTTCTGTACTCGGGTTTGGTATTCGATACATATATCGGTCTCGGGACCTGGTGATGCTATCTCCTCGATAATTTTATCCATTATCAAAATGACTAGAAAAAGGCTCAAGCTATCTCCTTGTCTTATTCCTAATAACGCAATAATTTTATCAAAAAAATATAATCCTAAAACTAATTATAAATACCTACAATAATACTGTTTCACTCCATAATATTAAGATGCTCATGGTCTCTTTCCTACAAAGTATTGTATATCCTATATACCTGAAAAGTCATAAAAGAACCCTTAAAATAAAAAAAACAATGTCGTTCAAGCTTTTCAACATCAATATGCTTGGTCGCCTTACTAACTTTTCCTTTGAATTTCTAGTGTACTTAGTTACATTTAGTGTTGTGGAATTCTCAAGAAATAATTTCTCGGTAAATTTCTCGACGTACAGAATTTTCGGAGATTTTTTTTTTATTTTTTATTTAACAGTGTACTTACTTTACTTTTCGTGTGGGCGGTGATTTAGGTGTCTTCACCCAATTTGGGCTGGGTCAAAAAAGCAGTCGCATCAGAACTACAGCCTCGGATCCAGTGCCGCCAACCAGTCCACCGCCTCCGGCGTCGCCTCATGGATATCCTGGAGGCTTCCATTGAACTTCTTAATGTGGCAATCCTGCACTACGTGTCTCACAGTCTGTTCCGCTCCACATTCACAATCAGGGCTGTCCCTCTTTCCCCACCTCCAGAGTGAGTAATTGCAGCATCCATGTTCCGTTCTCACTCTGTTCTGCTGTACCCAGATTTTTCGTGGTAGGTCGAAACCTGGTACTCTGGTGTTGGGGTTTACCACTAGGTGTTTATTTGTTAGCTTTTCTGTGGCCCATCTTTCCTTCCATTTCCCTTCTAGGTTAAATTCATTTGTATCTACTGTCCATATTGGTTTTCGGGATTTCAATCTTTTATGAGGTGGGTGAAATATGTCCGCAAATGCTGGTAATTGGGGGTTTTTCTGGATCTTGTTCTTCTCCCTGACCGTGGCATGGTTTCTGCGCAGATCTGGGGGCGCAATATTGGATAGCACTGGCAACCATTGGGTTGGGGTTGATTTTATAGCGCCTGTAATGGTTCTCATGGTCTTATTCAATTCAACATCGATCTTACCACAATGTGAACTTCTTCCCCACACTGGGGAACAGTATTCCGCTGAACTGTATACCAGAGCCATTGCGGATGTTCGCAATGTTGTTGCTTTGCTGCCCCATGAAGTACCTGCCAGTTTAATTTAACAGTGTAATAATAATAAATACTTTATTCAATCAATGTACAAATGTTGAGACAATTTATCACCAATATGGCTACAATTAATTATGGAAACAAAAAAATGTTAGGTACCTACATAGAAAAAAAGTGCTAATAACTGATGAAAAATCTTGATGTTTGACACCCCACATGCCCATATTTAAGTAAAAAAAAATTGCAGGTACGTACATGGAAAAAAGTGTTAAAAACCTCTGATTTGGGCCTTAATCAGCCCCACAAATTTTTGGATCAATCAGGTTGGCTGCGAAGTGTACTGGGCGAAAGTTCATAATACCACTAAGAAAAATTATGGAGAGAAATTTCTCTTCCATCAGAGGAGAAAATCTCGGAGAAATTTCTCTTTCTCGAGAAATTTCTTTGGAGAATTTTCTCTTCTCACATCACTAGTTATATTACACGAGTAGGTTGATGAGTGAAACACCAAAATATTGTATTGATATATTTTTGAATCCAAATTCTGAGGGATTTAGTATTACGTTTCTTCTTTATATTATATGTCGGTGGAGTGGACACCACATACTTCTTACATTGAATTTATTCTCATTATCGATTTCAAAGACACGGTAATTATTGTAATAATATATCTAGGAATTGTTTTTTCCTTAAGTGTGTGGTTTTACTAACCTGGAGGAAGCGATTTCTTAAGTTGTCGTCTTGTTTGCTTGCTGGATTACGGGTGTGGCGTGAAAAGTATATTCTTTTCATAAATTTGACCCGGGTGATGATTATTTGAAAAAAAAACTCTTTTGTAGAATACGGTGACTGAGCCTCTGCTCTCAGGTTAGCGTAAAGATAATGCAATAGTTGTTTAATTGTTTCTAATAATTTCACATGTATTTCCACTAAGTGCCGTCGATGTTGATCTTTAAAATAGCGATGGTGGAAAATTATTTATATATGTATGTATGTTGGTAGAATGCAAACTATGAAATATAGTCACTCGGCATAAAGTTCTTTCAGTCACCCGCCTAGAAAATATATCATATATAGAACAGCTCTCAATTCCAACCGACGAGATGGAGCGGGAAGAGAGAGACAGAGAGAGAAAGAGAAGTGGGTACCTATTGGGCTCGTGCTTCGAGGTGCGCTCATTATGTTCAGTCCCGAAATATTTTACCATTCATTTTGGTATTATGAATAATAAAAATAAGCCATTTTTGACATATTGTATTATTGCAAAACCGGCAAGGAAGTCCTCAGGTTTCTATGCTATCCGGGTGGACGGTGGGTCTTCTTCAATATTGCAAAACCAACAGCAGTTTGTTTATACATTGTTATGTCATTACTAATGAAAATGCAATTCGGACTTCATCACTGTTTCCAATTGATTGCATAATAAATTTATAAAAATAGATCTCAGAATCATATTTTTGCTAAGCTAAATCCATATTTTTTTAATGAAAAAATAAGGTAGCGGTGTATTGAAATTAAAAAAAAAAGCTTTTCACAATATTGTTTTAGTTGACTTTGTAGTAACACTGATTCAAATGCTTCAGAGCAGATATAATAATTATATCTAACGAGAGTGTGTAATTTCTTCATTGCAGAATTAATTAAGATTACGTCTTAAAACATCTAAATTTTACATAATTGTTGTTGTTGTTGTAAAAAGATTTTTCATTTCATTCGAGCGTGATTTCTGAACAGTCATTTCTGCAGGTATGATTGAATAGTAAGAATTTAGAGGCACCGACACTGCAACTACTCAGCGCTTGATGGGTTAAATAAATGCAGCAACACAACCGTCGAGAGGGTTAATTAACTTATGAAAAGGTTTTTCGGGAATATTTTAAGTCAATATTATTTTTTGAGGGCATTTTATCGGGAAATATTTCAAATGATTTTTCTGTTGAATTTTCATCAATAGATAGAGTAGAACGAATATGCACTTTTTCAATAGGTAGGTACCTAGGCATTATCTATTTACATACCTAGCTTTTAATTTACTCTCAGAATCAAATTGATGTGTCCAAATCTCACGGTTAACTATTTAATTATTTTTTCTGGATTTAAGTATTTAAGTCAATAATAATATTATGTAAATTCCATTTTTTAGATTGGCATTACTCTCTACCTTTTACCCTTTGGAGTATAAGAATAGAATAAGATCTCGCATTTGTATATTAGGAAATTTCCATTGTATTGTGAATGATAAAGATTTGTAAACTTTCACCATTTATTTCGTTACTTGTTAATATTATAATTATCACTGAGCATTATGGAGTTTCGGTTTCCAAGCGGGAGGTCCATGGTTCGAACCTCGCAGCCGATCTACACCAATTATACGACACAAGCTATCGCTCAGTATGAGGACGTTCATAGATGTATTTAAAAACATCAAAAACACAGGTTTATTTTGAAAAAAAAAACCGTTGCAAATTAAATAAATATTTTTTCTCGTATCGTGCAATTATTCTATTTATTTTTTAAAAGATGTTATAACTATTACAGTACACACATTTTTAAGCAGTCTTCTATTGAAATACTAATATATTATGTACTCTTTCATTATAGGCACACTAGAAATTTTTGCTAGTACGTTTTGAAAAAAAATCTTCAGGTTCATTAACTCAGTCGACGTGAATATTTTTTCACATTGAAAGCCTTTGAAAGCCAATGATAGTTCTAACTAACATTCTATCAAAACACCAGCCGAGTCATTGGTTATTCAGTTGGCCGGTAAAGTGATGTTTTTATTCCTTTTATCAATGGACTCAAAGATATTCAACTCCTATTGATTTATCAGTCGGGTGCTGGTGTATATTTAAAATCTACGTTTGGAAAATTTGGTACCCTTTCATTTATCTACACACACGTAAAATAATGTACGTACTTATAATTAATATTATTGTATACTGGGTCAAGTATAACAATATTAGGTTCTTTTTGAATAACGACACGTATTTTTATATTTACACAATATATTCAATAAATAATTCCTATTATAATTTGTCGAACACAATTTGTCAAAACACGCAGCCTAACAGTGCAAGTCAAGGTTCTATCAATTAATGAGCGTCGTTCTCAATAGGTGGCTAACCTATATAGGCGGTAGCGTATTGCTACTCAGTCATTATCACTGTTTACCTTGTAAACAAGGTCCAAGGTTCAACTCACCGGTGCAGTGTACAAAGTCCGTACACTACACTCTCCCCTCACAATCTTGAAAACCTTATTATTCTACTTATTCCAATCTTTATACAATTCTATGCGAGTGACTGTGTTCTCTACGTATTTCAAGACTCTATACATATAAAACAAAACATTACAAATACACGCAGACATGTTCTTCCTTCCGTCCAGGGCCACCAGATGAAGTCTTCCACCAGCCTAAGTCCCGGGTCTCAGCCGTCCTCACCAATGGCCTCCAATCTGACCTGAAAAATTCAGAACCGGTGAGAGCTTTGCCTTCAAACAGGGGGAGGGGACCTAAACTCCTACTATTAATCAGAGGGACTGTCATCCCAATGCACAGATCTCACATCTATCCGATCCATATGTCTCTTCCAGAGCTGACCAGTACCTTTGATTCTAATAAGAAAAGTTGTATTGCCTAATACCTTTTCAATTTTACCTAAAACCATCTTTTCACTTCTGAGATCTTTGACAAGTACTGATGTACCCAAATTAAATTCCTTTTTCCTCCCCGAGACAAATTTCGAACCCCTGGAACTATCTTTACAAGTTTCCTTATTTACATACCTTTCCTCATATCTATACCTATTTAAACATTTACATCCATTGTTATTCCGCCTTTTCACTAAATTCTTAACTATATTCTCAATGTCTATATTAAAATTAACCCAATAAAAATAACTTCTAACAAATGATTTCATTTTCCCAATAACTGAATAATTTTTACACAAATAATTTATCACAATACCTTTAACTGATTCCGGAATAACAATTCTATCTCTGTAGAATAAATAATCCTTGTACACAGTCAAATGTTCCTTCACATTAAACATCTTCGCAATAGATTTATTTAACTGTCTTTTGCACGGCCAATTATTTTTTTCCACATATTTAATAACTTTTTCCAATGTATAATCACTTTTACTTCTCTCTAAAATTAATTTCGAATTAAAACTATTATTTTTATTTACAAAATCTAATTTTTGTTGTTTCACATTACACGCAAGCGATGCGTTCGCACTGAAATTCGGAATATTTTCAATGGGCTTACATGCAACAATATTGTTTAATTCACTGCCTTCCGTGCTATGTACTTTGTACCCTATATTATACCTACGCATAAAATCTGTACCCAATATTATTTTATTCCCGCTCTCTGTTACAACAAATTTAATATTTTTTTCCATTCCATTATGATTTATTTTACAATGTTTAATACCTAACACATTCAAACTGTGCCCGCTATACGTAGATAAATTAATTTCATCACACTTCTCTATTATATTATTTTCGTTGAATATTTCTTGCAATTTTTGAATAGATATACAGCTAATATTCGCTCCCGAATCTAAAATACATTCAACATTTTTATTCTCAATTCTTACATTTAATTTTATAAAATCGTTTTCGGTGTCTTGCGAATTATAAATACCTTGTATCTTATAACAATTTTCATTCAAATGCCCTTTAGATCTACATTTTCTACAAAAAAATTCTCTATTAAATTTACATTCACTTTTATAGTGATTTCCCTTACAAATAAAACATGAAACATTTTTATTATGCTTATACCTACTCGTATTTACATTTGAATTTAACCTTGAAAATTTTGACGGTCGATTATTTTTCTTATAATCTGTATCTGTACTACTTGAACTACTGAAACTATTATTGTTTCGCCTGGAAATCTGGCTAATTTCTTCAAAATTTTCTTCCTCTTTTTCTATTTTTCTCTCTAGTATGTGCTCATAACTAGAAGCCAAAGCAACTGCTTCGTTCAAAGATACCCTATCTTTATCACATTTCAAGAATAACTGCTGTTTAATCTCTTTATTTCTAATTCCGATTATAAACAAATCTTTTATATTACTTTCTAATCTAGTACCAAACTCACAATTTATACTTAATTCTCTTAATCTTAAGGCAAAATCTTTAACATTTTCCGAATGACCTTGAGTAGCCTTGAAAAAAATTTCACGCGATTCAAATACACTTTTTTCCTCTTTAAAATAACCATTAAATAACTGAATCAACTCTTTATAAGACTGTTTTTCCACAGAAGCTGGAAAACACAGATCAGACAGTAGCTTGAAACTGCCTTGGGACAACGATGTTATGAAGAAAGCACGCTTCTTCACATCAGTCCAACTTTCATCATTTAATAGCAAGGCGTTCTCCCACCTTGTTCTGTAAGAAGGCCAACTCATTGTCTTGTGACAAAACGGCTCTAAACTTCTCGAAGTCATTTCGGAAATTCACAGGCAAAAACAACTAAGAATAAAAAAGACTTAACTTATGAGAGACTCCTCCAATCGCCCCGGTCTTCTGGATTTCCTTGCAACTGCAATGGACTCCGCCTGGCTGACTAGCAAGACTCTCCTCTCCTGGCTTCCTGGATCCACCAACTGGCTCCGCCTGGATACTGGGTGACTCCTGTCTCCCTATGTTGCCTGCACCTTGCCTCAAACTGGCTCCTGAGACTTCCTGTCTCCCTGCTGCTACCTGCAACTTTGCCCAACTGGCTTCTGAGACTCCTGTCTCTCTGCTGCTACCTGCAACTGCTGGCTTATCTGGCTTTGGAGACTCCTGCCTCCTTTCTACTCCTGTAGACTGCCTTTCACTCTTTATTTCCGCGTACTGCCGACAATAACTTTCGGCGCGGAAAAAAAAACTATTGTTGCGTGTTTACGACAATTTTGAACTACCGAACTGCGCCACGTATTGTATACTGGGTCAAGTATAACAATATTAGGTTCTTTTTGAATAACGACACGTATTTTTATATTTACACAATATATTCAATAAATAATTCCTATTATAATTTGTCGAACACAATTTGTCAAAACACGCAGCCTAACAGTGCAAGTCAAGGTTCTATCAATTAATGAGCGTCGTTCTCAATAGGTGGCTAACCTATATAGGCGGTAGCGTATTGCTACTCAGTCATTATCACTGTTTACCTTGTAAACAAGGTCCAAGGTTCAACTCACCGGTGCAGTGTACAAAGTCCGTACACTACAAATATCTTGAATTTGGAGAAGGTATCATAAATTGATTTTCGGGTCAACTATGTTATACAACATGACCCAATTAGGATCTTCATTTCGCGAATAATAATAAAACATAGAAAACTGTATACTTTTGTGATCATTATTTCATAAAAAAATATTTGTTGATAATCAAAAGTTTAGTCCAGTATCAGCTTCAAATTACAATAGAGCCTGTTGTTCAGATATGAATAATAATTTGTAATTTGGCATATTATAATAAAATGGTCATAATAGTTCTACAGTAGGTATATTATGATGCAAAGTAAGTAGGTAATTTCTGTAGTAGGCATGTGGCTAGATATCATGATAATATTATGTACGTTGTATGGTTATATGAACATATTATAATATTCTGTATTCAGCTTTCTATTGTCCATTAGCGGAGCCCCCAGCTCTCTGATATTGGGTAGATTTACTAATGGTACATCGACTGAAAATTTCATGAGTGCATTTTGATCACTTCACAATATTGAAATAATAATGGTGTATATTATATGTAAGTGTGTAGTTTATAATAGTGAATTTGAAACTAAAATACTATGGAATCTGTACCTACTGGGTATCGTAGTCAATGAATTGGTGAGTAGGCATATAAGTCTGTACGAAAAAACGGCTGTCCACTATTATGTAAGAGCCGTATCTTTTAGTACTTTGGCCACTTCACACGACGAGGGCCAGATAATCTGGAGAAGCCTATTCTTGTCAGACGTGTGGAGGTATCCTGTAAAATCGAAATAAATAAATAACAGAAGGAATCTTGCATGAGGCAGAGTGAAAGGCTGAAGATCGGAGTCACTGAAAATAAGTGTGCCTATACAAATTAAGGTCACGATCCACAACAGAAAAGAAAGAGAACCTTATTATTATACTCTCAAAGTTTGTCGGTAACCTGGAGGTAGTCTCTGCCTCGTGAACAAGGGGTCTGCGGTTCGATCACATGTGTCGGCAAACTTCCCTTTCACGACACAATTTTTAACTTACATACTGTGAAAGGTGTATAAGGTTGTTTGTTACAAAATCCAGATATAGATATCTTTTTGAAAAGAAAAAATCATTTCTTTCACGATTGCTTGAAAACCTGACGATGTTTTTTCTTGTGATGAAATTCTTGTATTTCATTACATTAATCAACTAATAGTGATAAAATATTGTCATTTTATTTATGAACCTTTAACACTTTTCATAAACATACATCATTTTAAGTTGCATCATGAATAGAATTTACCAAGTCAGTTATGTTCATGTAGTTGGTACGAGAAAGGTACCCAGGCGCTATTTTACTAATCATAAAACAGCGCATATTTATTTGCGTCTATAAGTATGTACAAAAAATATATAACAAATTCACTCAAAAAGTATAATAAAGTACTAAACTTTGTTTCCCAAAAAGCACACCGATAAATCATTTGTACAGTTGTGTGCTACATAATAGATTTTAAATATAAAAGCTCAATAAATGAAAATAAAGCTAAACGATAAACTATCAAATAAAATAAAATAAATATTTATTATTATTTTGTTTTATGTTACTGTTGAGTAAGACTAACGCACGACCGGTTTCGCGGACTCCGAGTTCGATGTAAACGATGAATATTAAAGAATGTAACAAGAAATTCTAAAAAATGGGAATTGGTCTTTCACTTTTTTTTTATAATTTTTCGAGTGCCCTGTAAATGGTGAGTGATCGAAAAAACAAAAAGTGCTTTTACATTTTAGATTTAGCTGTGGTTTGTCGCCCATCCTGAATGTTTTAATTTTTTTGTTGGCACGGAGAGGACAGATTGCATGTTTATTTATACATGCGGCTGGTCTGCTGGCTACTCCACTTATGGTATATGCCGTATGGCACAGAAGCAGTATTAGAAAAAAAATACAATTACATCGTTTGTTTACGCCATTTAATTGATTTTTCTCTACAAAAACACTTTTAACCCTTTTAACTTTCAGTTATAGTCAATTTTTGCTCACTTTTTTGTTTTCAACAAATTTAATGTACAAATTACATTTGGAAATCATAAAATCAATTTATCTATGAAATGTGAAACAGTTCAAAATCTACAGTTCTATGTGAAGGTTGAGAGTATAAAAGTATATTCAACTATTTTATACATAATTTTTCCTCACAAAAATCAAAGAATTCGCGGAAAAAGTCTCTTGTTTATTTCTACTACATATGTACCGAATATCCTGTTTGGGGTAGATATTTGTAAAATATAGATTATGATAATATGTTCAACTACTGCTACTTACTGATAATTTTGAATTTGTCGACTGTAAAGGTGTATGAGTTTATTCAATTCTAGATTTATTATATCATGAAAAATATTCAATGAGATAAGTCATACCCCCCCTGTTTTTTTTAAACAGTGAGGACTATACTTGTATGATCGCTATATATGGCTAGTCAATTGGCTATCTCCCTTTCGGGAGAGGCTGTGACATTTACCAATATAAATTAATTCGCTGTGTGGGTGTTTAGGTAGTAAAATTTCATGATGAAATAAAAAAAAATCTGCTGTATTGTAATCTGATGTCTTTTGTTTATCAAGGAAAACGTGTTTGAAAGACTAAAGACGTCTCATTCAGTAAAAATCAAAATATGTAGTACAAAAAACACTTGTTTTGCATTTCATTATAAATTAATGTGGCTATATTCATGCGGTCGTCACCTATAATCCTGATATGAGGCGTATAGTTCCAATCGGCGTTAAGTCCATTTTACTTGATTTTCTGGTAGGCCCATATACTCGTATATGATATCTACTGATATATGGGGAAAGTAGTTGTTGCAAGTATGCTCAGTTCTAAAGATGTTTATTCAGAGAATTTAGATAAAAAAATTAAATCAATTGATTCACCTCATAAATATAGAATTCAGCGTTTGGGAAATGAATTTGCTGAAGGGGTTGACATATTTCACTCATCATTAGTCCAATATAAGTCACATGTGACAGAAGCCATGTTGAGAGTCCAGAGGATGTGAATTTGCAAGTGTGAATTGCTGTAGTGTTCGGTGATAAAGATTGTTCTGTGATGTCGTTTTTATTGTTAGCTATGATTGATCCATCTTCTTGTATCCAGTCTGTCTTGTTATTTTTATTGGTAACTATAATTGATGATAGTTTACACGTGTTTTGAATTTTGAATTTCATGTCTGACATTGGATTTGTTTGTGTTGTGGTTTTAAATTAAAAAAATTATATTCTGTAATTTTATTTTTAAATTTTAATATCTTTTATATAATTTCTATTACATTGTCTTTTATGTTTTTATGTCATTGAGATTTGAGTGTGTTTGTGTTGTGTTTTCAATTTTATTGTTGTGGAAATTGTTTATATATATGTATCATGTAATAAGGGCTTTTTGCCGTAGAATGAATAAATAAATGAATAAATAAATAAATAAATAATTTTTGGACTTAAAGGAGTTGGAATTTAATGGTTTTTGGAATACCGCACGCACAGATTACACTTAGACCGCCATATTGAATTTGGATAAATTTAGAGCTGTGATTGGCTGCGGACTTATGGTTGTTTGAAACAAAATATAAGAGAGACTTAACGTTGTTGGGATTAAACTATTTTTTTGACAACGATTTTCTTGTTTATTTAGCGGAGAATATAACACAAATATTGGGTCGAGTAGTCGGAAAAAAGATTGTCTATACGAATCAATGTTAAGTTGAAATTTGATCAAAATGGACTTAACGTCGATTGGAACTATACGTCTCATATGTCTTAATTAAAATATGTGTTTTATTTAGTTATCTATCAATTTATAACTCCAATAATAAATGGAAATAATATATAAAATTAGCGATGTATGTAACGCAATTACATTTTAAGTAATTTATTTTGTCAAATGATATAAAATAAAATTGTGCGCGATAATAAAAAAGTTCCATGCATCTTTTTACAGTCAACGCTCTGAAACGAATTTGTTTCTGAAATGTAATAAAGTAGATTATTGACAAAAGTTAGTCGTAAACAAATAAATCAATAGATTTTCTACAAATCAATCAGGTTGATGGATATTGTAATGTGATTGGTGCGGAGTACAGAGGGGGAAAGATTATCAGTGACAACTAGGTATAATAAATTAATATTTCATGTCTAGGTATGTTCTATTTTAACAAATTATATCATTTTTACTTATACATACTTTAGTGATTCAAACATTGAGCTTATATATCCATACAATGTACTATATTTTAAGTATGTAATTGTGTAGGTATATGTAGATTTGTTGACTGGAATGTTACTTATAGTGTTAGTTGATCTCTGAAAGGTTAACATTTTTATTCGTAGTGTTTAAATTTGCAGCTATTGTCTATTTTGTTTTCACTATGAAATAAAATAATTGTTTCACGGAGACTGGCAAAAATTGGTCTCCCACTCCTTTCCGAAAGTTTTGGAGTGTCTTGTAAAAGACAAGCTATTAAATTTTAGAGAGGACAGCTTGCATGTTTGTTACATGATTTAGAATAGTTAGTAAAATAAGTAATTAATTTGAAAGAATTGAGGGAAAACATGACACTGAAAATATAATACTTAATTTAAACTATTTCGTTTCAATTCAGAGATTTCTTTTCGACGATAATTCAGAGCCGGACTACGTTTTAAGAATGTTTACCACCAGTTGGCAAATGAGTGCTGTTTTAATATGATATTCGATGCAACGTTTGAACGATCCTCTTTCATTCCTGTGACAATGATATCAAAACGTTTGAAATGTCAGGGTAAGTCGCGATTCAATTGGCATTGTATTCAACGGAGGTAACCAAGTCCCATCTAATGCTTCTAACAAAGATATACTAGATAGGCAATTCAAAGAAAAAATCAGTCATGCCGCCAGTCAAATTTTGCATCCAGTTTAAAACTGACGCTAACGTCAAGACAATACATTGCTAATGCTTGAAGGTCATCGATGTTGGAACACAAAAATTCCGTTAAAATGTTCCGCGTTACAAGTTTAGTATGTCTATGGCTTCTAAGAAGAGCAGAAAGATGAATGACTCAATGATTTTTTCCACGATTTCTATTCCAGTAACGACTCCAGTGGGCCTAGTCAAAACACATTTTAGCGTTACGTTTTCGATTCGTTTTCGTTCAAATGTAGACGACGTTGCGAGAACGTATCAATTTTCGTAGCTACTTGTGTATTTTAGCTACGAAAATTGACGCGTTCTCGCAACGTCGTCAACATTCGAACGAAAACGTAGCGCTTAAATGTGTTTTGACTAGGCCTACAGATATTGTGAAAGATTCACCATACAGTTCCTATGATGATATGATAGTTTTTGTCATATTACGGGATGAGGTAATATGATTGCCAAATGTTGTTATTGTGTGTCCGAGAGGAACGTTATAGGGAGAAAATGGAATAAGAAGACTAGGGAATGAATATTTGATATGATTAATTTTATAACATAAAGCCATTACATTAAATTAAAGGGATACATAGCTTAACAACTTCATTATAAAATGTATTGTAATGTGGAGTACCTACTTATTACACATACATAATATGTGATATTATATATTTTTAGGTGTATAGGTACTTTTAGTTATTAACAAAGTAGGCAGGTAGATTGTATTAATTAATATTATGAAATAATTAATTACTCGTATTATTATACATAATATGTCACACAGTAAAAAGGTAAACCCATTTAAATTATTATTATCTTATTATTAATAAAATATAATTGTGCATGTACATGTCTATACGTATGTGTGTGTATGTTTATTTGTTAATGATTTAATTAATTAATGTGACAGTCTTAAAGGTTTCGTTTAATATCTATATCTATACATTTATATATCTAGATAGAGTAGTAGGGTGGGTTGTGAGCAAGCCTACTTTACTTGATGAATAATATGTTAATGGGTGGGGCGGGTGGAAGGTGGAGAGTGGAGGATTGTGTGTGAGTACGTGAGTATATGTATGTGAGTATGTATTAGGACTCAAAGACTACACTATGTAAGTCTCTAAACATTTATTCGGTATAACAACACAAATAATATACAATATCACATCTAATTTAAATAGTTTCATTTAAAATAAAGCTTCTTCTTGTGCTGCTCCTAACAGAGGTTGGCGACCATCTCTTGAAACTCCTCACGATCCCGGGTCAGTCTGAAAAGGATTGCTGCATCCGGTATTCCAAAGCACTGCCGCAGATTCTTGAGCCATGATGCTCTTTTACGCCTCAAACCCCATCTGCCCTCTATCTTCCCCTCTACTATAAGCTGTAGAAGGGCATATTTTTCTCCAGAGAGTATACGACCAAAGGATGCGGCTTTTCAACTTTTGTCAGTGGTAAGCAGCTCCATCTTTTTTCATTTTATTATTTAGCACCCTTTCGTTGGACAATCGATTAGTCCATGAGATACATAGGTACGTAGAAATAAATCGAAATTATTTAATTTAACATCTGTGAGACTATTTGAAACCTGGAAGATCATTACAGAAGACAATACCTACATGTGATGGCTACGCCACTTTTGGGAGAGGTTTAATAGTAAACATTTTTACATCAAGTATTATTTTTATTATTTTCAGTGTATATTGTTTAATTTATGGAAATAAACACACACTATATTTGATAATAAGTACAGTTACCTGCTTTCGACTTACAAACCGTTGACAAACCGAGTTTGTATTTATTTCCATAAATATTTACATTAGCTTTTTTGCATGTTTATTACATGCGTTAGTTCGGTGACAATTTAAAATTTAAGAAATTTTGGCATGTTATGAGTAAATGAGTATTGCTTACAGTATTAATCATTACAATTTATCAAAGAATAGTTGTTTTAAAACTACAGAATTCTATACTCAGGCTACGAGCTTATCGCTGTTTTGTGATATCTTCCATTTAACTCAGATTATATTAAAATACATTTGCAAGAAACATGATGTGTCTTAAGTATATAATATGAGACATGTTTTGCAAAATTAGACATATGTGTTTTGTACAAAGGATGATAGATAAGCAAGTAGGGTGAGTATAATAAAGTTTAAATATAAAGTATATGAAGGCGCCAGGACCGTTAATATAATTGAAATCAGACGAACAGGAAAATGTCATTAGAGATGTATGGAGGTGGGGTGACCATCAACAATATGACATGTTTTAAGTTATACTGGATCTGTAAATACTAAATAAAACAATGTTAATCATGATTCCGATTTATTCACATGGTAAATATTTGTTAATAAATAATAAAATGTGCCGTTTTTATCGTGTCCACGAAAGATATATGTAAATGAACTCTTAAACTACGTTTACGTCCTATGTTTTCCTATGAAAATCACGTTTATGTAAAGTTTCATACATCCATTGATTGGGAAGTTTATTCTTTACCGGGGATTTCACGGGATAAAGCGACATCACTTGTGAATTTTACAATTGTTTTTATTATATATATAAAATGACAGAAACAACACAAACACTGTTTACTTTCACTATCTTAGTCCATCTTCAGTGCTTTATACTTGAGAACTCAAGAGACTAATTACGAAAGGCCTCTGCCGAAAATAAATAAATATAGTGAAAGTAAACAGTGTTTGTGTTGTTTTTCTAATTTTATAATATTTTATAATTTTATAATTTTATTGTCTTGATTTTTATTTTTCTTGTGTCGATAATTTTGTATTTTCATGCTTCTGTGTCTTGTTGATTTGATATTGTAAACCTGACAAACCCAAGTGCCCTATAATGGGGTCTATGGTGTGATGGATATAAATAAATAAATATAATATGATATATATAATAATAAAAATGAACTTTCACAAAGTTGACACCGTTAAAATAGAATCTCTATTTACAATTGTCCTGTAAATAGCAGGTATTCGTAAGGTATCACATGTAAAATATTTAACATTTATGTATAATAAAACGATGGTACCATAGACTCTTAAGTTATTATTTCTTATTAATACGGAGCAGACGACCCGCACTTCAATTACATGCGTTTAGTCTACTGTATACCCCATTCGTAAGATATGCCGTGATGTTAAGGATGATAATAAATACCCATATTTTTCATGCTTAATAAAGTTTTGTGATTATGTGTGGTTACCTTACAAAATTTAATCTATCACGGTAAGAGCTATTTGCTAATAAAATCCGTAAAAGTTTATAACCATAAACACATAATATTCTATATATATATATATATATATACACACGTACTAGTATACTTAGGTAAACATATAGTACAGTACACTATAATATATTATAGGTACCTACCATTTATTTGTACTACTTTTGTAGCACCTATTTTTCACAACGTAATCAGTAAAAAGAAAATAATATACTTAGTGTAAATATAGGTACCCATAAAGTAGGTATGACTATTCTATTGAATAGATGTATCTTGATCTCATTTTGACGTTTTCTTATATTTCCGATTTGAAAACTTGTGATTTGTGTTTCATAATAACTTCTGTAATGAAAATATAATATTTTTATGTGATATATTGAAACGATGTCAGTGATTATAGTCTCGAACATTCAATCATGATATCCAGTGTTCGAGTACCGCTGCTGAACTGATTTCGTCCTCACTTTACAAATATAATGCATTTGGGATGCATCGGGAGTTGAATTACTTATTAACTTATCGATCTATACTATTACACAAGTGGGATCACTTACAGAATTATTGTATGTAATAAATATGCAAGTTGTCCTCTCCATGCCAGAAATTAAGACATTCAGGATTGAGGGCACGCCTCATCGCCAAATTGAACAAGTTAAATGTCTCATTCGTGATGTTTTACAAATTCCTGGCTCTTTCTTGGAAAAGAGTAGGAGTCCTGTTCTTTGACAGGAAGTCTACTAATTAAAATTATAACTTATTATGAAACTAAGTTCAAAATATATTTTATGCTTTACTTACGAGTTCAAGAATCCCCTTAGCGACACACCCACATGAATATTAAATGCTTGTATTATTAAGAAAAATCTGTCTAAGACAAGAAGGCAAATCAAATTCTTCCAATTTGACATAGGCACATTAAATGTTAGAAAAAAAAGAAAATTTGCTTAAAAAATTGTATATACTTGCATAGACTAAAATATCAATGCGAAATAAATTATATATACTTGCATTTAATAAATTATCATTGTGATTTAAATTATATGTACTTACTTGCATTTAATAAATTATCATTGTGTTTTGCACATACAAAATTTTTACTGTATTTAAATGATATATTTCTGCAGGCAACAAAAACAAAATAAAAATGAACAATCCTTAGAAAAATACTTTTACACTGTATACTTTAGTACCTACAGTTGGAGATAATTGCGGTAATTATTGAAACACTTAGAAGTCAAATTAAATTAAATTTATTGTCATATCATACATTATTTTTACAACGGGGAGGTCAGCCTAATTGTATTCACTAATTTATTTTATAACAAATGGAGGGGAGCGAAAAAATATTTTTCTTGTGACTTTGAATTTAGGTAATTTCAGATATGATGTTTTTATCGACATTTAATATTCGCATTTGATAGAATACTGTTTTTGTCCTTTCTGTTAATAAAGTATTATTAATATTCTTTTTGGTCTACTTTGTAGCGATAAAAGTTCGTGATGCCAAAGACGTCTATATGAATTTAGTATACTTATATTTATTTATAAATTTTCCTATATTATTATATAATATAATAAGTTACAATCCATTGGATTGGTCTGCAACGAGTTTGGTTTTTCTTCTCCATTCGTCTCTATTCTCAGCCAGTCTTTTCAGCTCTACGTATGAGCCACAGTTCATGTCCCTCTTCAGTTGGTCCATATACGCGTCTCTTGGTCGGCCTCTGCTATTTGTCCCCTCGGTCTTATGAGTAGTCCTGGGTGCCTGATGTTGTGGCCAATCCAGTTAGCTCGTTGTTGGCCGATTCTCTTAAGAAGTTGCCTTTTTTCGCTTACCCTGGTTAATACTTCTTCGTTTTCGACGTGTTCCGACCAATGGATCTTAAGCATGCGTCTGTAGCACCACATCTCAAAGCCCGCCAACCGTCCGCTTTCACTCTTGCTGATGGTCCACGTCTCACAACCATAAAGTAGAATGCTCCATACAAAGGCTTTAGTAAGGTTCTTCCTCACGCTTAAACCAATATTTGGGGATTCCAATATCTTCGATTTTTTGTTAAAGGCAATCCTTGCCTGGTTTATTCTGCTCACAATTTCCGATTTGGAGCGTCCATCCTGGTTTATTCTGCTGCCCAAGTACACGAATTCTCTTACTATATTATTGGATTCAATATTATTGGATTGCATATAATACTGTTGAGTAGCTTAAAAAGTGTCAGACACATAATATAACTTGATTATATTCTGACGATTAATAGACGTGGTTTATAAACAGTAATAAATATACAATATTATAAAGTTCGTTCGCTCCCATTGCATCCACATAACGCCCAAGGTATAATTCCACCCTGACTCACCCTCCTCTTGCTGGTGGCTGGTGCTCTTGATCCTGGTTGTGTTGGCGGGGTGGCGCGGGGCAAGATAATTAGCTGTCTCTGCGAGGAATAAAGACTTTATAATTTAGTTTTTAATTAAAGAACAACTTAACTATGATTAAACAATTTACCGTTAGAGGACATTTAATTAACGCTGAATGCTCAAACGGGACCCCTGCGCCCGGAGCGAGATATGTTCTACTTTCTCCGTTGTACTTCACTCACCGTATGTAGTGTATATACACCTACTACCTACTCACAATATCTTTCTACACAACACATCTTCAGACCGAATATTTAAACAATATCAAATCATATTCTAAGGGAACAAGTTGTATAAAATAAGTGATTCTTCATTATTACGCGTAAAATATTATATTTTTATTGAATGAGATGATTAGGAACCTCCCATATTATTATCTATTAGGTCTATAACTCTTTTTTTATATCTGTGCAAGAGAGGAAAATGATCAATTATTAACTTTGTTCTCCTAAACCCCATTCAAATTCTTTCTTCGTAACAAATCACTTATGTAATGTGTAACTGAACTTGCCGAGCCGAAAAGAATGAATGTACACATAAAAATAATCACAATATACTTTAATTTTGGAGGCCATTATACTCTTCGAATTTACAAAAAAATTTATATGCTTAGTTTTTTTCTATTTTTTGTCTGAAAAAAGCAGCTATAAATAATGTATACAGAAACAAACACAAATACAAATAAACTCAAAGATTAATTAGATTTAGATAATTTAGGTTGTTGGAGACTAAAACATATTTACTATACGACGAAATAATATTCTTAAATTAAGTCCGATGGTCGCCTAAAAAGTATAACAAATAAAAAAGTATCTTCTGTGTTTCCAGTTTCGGGTCCCCAAGGGATGGTTTATTTACAATTTATTATGTTCCAGTAACAGTTCTTTTAGTCTGTTGTTGAAGATGTATGGACTTGTAACTACATAATATAATGATGAAGTAAATATTATATATGGATTGTTTTTTTTTCTATTTCTATTTGCGTCCCTATTCCTTGCAATTTACATCGCTTTCCATTTTTCTACATTGTGACATACACGGACCGGATGTGAATACTTGTATGTACGCTACTTTAAATTGACATTCCAAAAATAGGTACCTAGGTTTGAGCTGATGAACAATTAGAGCTGATAGAAAATATGGTAGGTACCAAATATACGAAAATTACTGAAAAGAATGTGTTTGCAATTTCTATACAAGGTATTACATAAATGGATAAATTAAAACAACCATTTTCTTTTAAAATGGATTAAAAAACCAGAGAGAGACGTTCGATTTCTTAGATAATTATCAATTTAGAGAAGAAGATCAAAACGCTTGTTTAATTTATCCAACTGAGAAATTTAACTTATTGTGCGCCAACACAATAAACAAAAAAATATTGGATATCAAAATTGCATTTTAATTGAAAGCCGTGTGAAATTTTGATTGCAGAAAGGCGATCGAGAATTGTTCGGCAATAGTGACGGTTTTTACGGCGAGCAAATATGTCAAGCGCTAAATGCCCCGCGTAAGAGAATTAAAATATTGAATTAATATAATAAGTACCTGAATCAAAATTTGAGAATAACACAATAAACGCTTTGTCATTCAAAAATTGATGTAACCTATTAAATCAGTTTTTTATTTGACATAACCAATGACATTCGATTTTTATTTGATATTTGAGATTAACAAAATTCGCAATAAAGCAAGAAATATTTCAATCGCAATTTGACAATTCATGTGCGGTGGGTGAGTGGGTTTATTTTTAGTTAGTAAAACGTCATTTAGTTTGGGTTAGCTGGAAGATATAGCGTCTCTGCGATAAACTTGCCTATTCTGCAAAATTATTTGTATATACTTTGTTGTAATCTTATTATTTTTGGGTGAAAACAGTGTGAACACAAACACTCTTCAACAATTAACTTATTATTTTCGTCTAAATATTTTGTACAATTAAGTTTATTGTTAATATTTATACATTGTTCTATGATATACTGAATAAGCGTATAACTAGACAATAATATTGGATTATTTTGTGGGTCAACACATTTTGTCAAAAAATTGCCCACACTTAATGGTCATTAGCTAAATCGGAAGTAGAATATTTTGCCGTGAATTCGCAATACGGATACAGGTTTCATTGACGTTTTAATACACAAGTAACTAAATGTAGCAAATTTTTTGGTTATAATTTTTTTTGCTACAAAAATATTTTCTCACAGAAAATTATGCAAGCATTGCATTTTGATATTTTGAAAAAAAAATGTGTATAGGTACTCTTTCGGTGTCAGATGTTTGTACCTACATACTTACCACAAAACGGTGAAACATAAATTGTCCAAACTATAATATTATTTTTTCGATGTTATTGACCGAAGGTACTTGTTGGAATTCCATTTCAAGATAAATGAAAAAAAAAAAACACACTAGGTATGTGGTTAACTTCCAAATTACTTTTATTAACTTCGCTTACTAGTATTCGGAGACTCTCGACTCCATCATCAGGCGAGTCGAGAGTCTCCGAATACTAGTAAGCGAAGTTAATAAAAGTCATTTGGAAGTTAACTACATACTGTTTTTTTTTCAATTTATCTTGTAATATTATTCATTTAGTTTTTCCATATACCTATTTATTTATAAATTTTATTTATTTATTATCAATTCTCAAAGTGAACAAAGCATAATACAAACAACAACACAGGTAATTTTCAGTTAACAAAAAACATTTTCTCTTCTCCAAACAGCAATAAAATGCTGGTATGAGGGGAGGATTTTATTCTAAGACTTGACACATTGTGACTGAAATAAATAATACATAATAATCATTTAACCATGTTACAACTTGCACTTTTCACTTATTTAACACTTTCAAAATTCACTTAAATTCACCAAAACATTTCAATTCTAAATTTCAAGCACAAAATGTCATTGCTTCTCACATAATTGTCTCTGTTCGGCTTTTAAGTATGTAGGTTTTCAAATATTTTTTCAATTGATCAATAAAATTCAGTCACTTCATATTATCTAGTAGTGAATTGAACATAGAAATGATAAAAAAATGTAGATTTGAGAAATAATTTTATTTTCCGATTAGATACAAATGAATCTATTTTACTCGTATTGTGTTGTAATAATGTCCGCTCCTGATTCGTCTCGGTTCCTCGCTAACAATCCCTCTCGGGGCAGTATGCAGTGTGTATACCCTGCTTTATGCCCGCACAGTGCAGCGCGGCGCGGCGTGGCGCTCAGGCTACATATTATTATAAAGTGTTTAGTTGGGTCTGTACTGGTATCTATCTATCTGCCTATCTACTAGTGGGATGGTACGGGGATGAGAATGTGTAACACAAATTGCCAATTTGGGGGATGGATCCAGCAACTCACTGTCCGACTGGTTTAACCTAATTGCGTCCTTAAAATATTTGCACACACACACACACTTCTGCTGTACAGTGCAGTCTGCACACATTCATCATAATTTCACTAGGGAACATCCCTATACACAGATATAGCGTCTATAAAGTGTGCATAATGATGGATCATTATTTTGAGCGAAAATGAAAATTCATATTGTACACAAGGATCAAAATCCATTGTTATCCCACTAGTATATTACATTATATGGTTAAGCTATTAATTTTTGTGTGTAGTAAAGTTGATAACGGAGTAAAATAACTGTTCTCGATACAGTGTAAAAGTGTTATTTTATATATTCAATTTTCTTATTAAATTCATAACCCCTTGTAAGGAGATTTAACATGTAGGTACATAACTAGTCGTTATTAAGAAGAACAATACAATTAATATAATAATACTTTAATTAAAATTGAAAATTATTTATTCTTTACCTAATAAAGGCAGCAATACAATTCGCAAATGTGTATTGTGTATACGAGTAGGAACAAATTTGATGTGTATGTACAATAGTAGTAGGATTCGTATATATATGTATATTATAATAATAATATGTATAAATAATACTCTATAGAAAGGGGTACTTGCCTGATACCTACTCCTTGTGAGAAAGGGTAGCGTGGGTGGGCAGGGTGCGAGTACTCTATGAAGGAAGTAACGAAGCCTTTGGGCAAAAATACGTTACAACGAAATATGCAAAGGTCCGTCATTTTTTAGGTCCGAGCATAATTTTCTTGTAATAATGTCTCATTAACTTTCGTGAAAACCTAAAAATCATTGTAATGGAAATATTTTAATTAAATATGAATTGATTTATATACCTAGCCATACCCATTTTTTATATTTCTAAATTAAATGTGCTCCATAACTGCACGTATGAATTGAATGATGATGTATTATAATACATTTGTTATAGGTGTATTTAATTGGTAAATGAATATTGTAAAGTTCATCATTCGTTATTGAGATAATGAGCAATTCTCACCCACCAGGGACTCCTGACTTTTAACTTAATATGTTTATCAATAATTACAGTAATTTAATTTTCACTTAACTACCCATTGCACCTTGTTGTGAGTCATTTATGTTATATAAGTAATTAGGATGATTATATGATAATAACTACAATTATTTAGACCACGCCAATCTTTAAATTTTTAAATATAAAAGTAACATTAATTATGAAATTACAAGTGTGGGTTGTGCCTGGATTGACAAGAAGTTTAAAGTGCTTGTTTGTTAAGGCTGAAATGATTGTATAAAATTTGTTGTTTATGATATTGTTTAACAATCATGGCAAACCCCAGGAATGTAATGGTCATTGGATGCAAGAAGTCATTTAATATGTTTAAATATCTTCGGCTAAACCATAGATTGATTATCGACATTAGTTTTGTTAACAAGAAATTCACTAAAATCTATCAGAGACATGTCTACTCGATTGTGTATTGAGAACGCTAGGGGGAACAAGGAACGTACCGACAGTTAGATTATTACGGCATTCATTAGAGTTCGCTAATTACTCCTTGCTTTAATGAATAAGCTTTAATGAACCACTTTCTGTTAATTAAAGGCAGTGCCCTGGACTGTGCGCTTTCCCCTCACCTCGCTCTTCTCCAACATCCTTAAATACAGCTTCCTGTTTTATCAACCAAAATAAGACTCTTCAAAAATACTTACGGTTTTTGAATGCCAATTTAAATGGGATTCTTTCTCTGCTGTGTTCCGATAATGACTATTATAAAACCTATACTTACAGAATGAAGTTTGGAAAATTTTAAACATTTTGTTAAAGGGTGGGTTGTTCAGATATTAACTTCAGCAGCTTTCAGTACTTTCTTATTGTTCTAAATACATTTGAATGGGCTTATTTTACACACCATGGTGGTACATTGTACATCATTAATAAGGTCTAGTCATGTGTTTACACACAAAATAAACATACAATAAGATTTTGGGAATTAAAAATACATAAATTGAATATAGAGGAGTTGATTTTACTTTTAAAAGGATACCAAAGTATTACTTTACGGAGGCACTATTGCTGGTTTATTAAACTCTATTGTGTTTATGTAGAAAAGTTCAATATGAAAAGAAAATATATGATGCCAAATTATTACAGTAAGTTATAATTTATAGTTGAATAATTTTTTGTAAATAATAAGTCACGTATCGGTAGCTGACTTCAAAAGTTGTAGTATAAAGGCTAATATGCATAAGTCTTGTTATATGAACATTGACATTGAAAAAAATTGGCGTAAACTGTAAAAGTCATTGGAGCGCGTGTCGTACAATGTTGTTACGAGTAATATGTGTCCGAGTGTAGCTGGTCGTATGTAAATATTTTTATTGTGAATATTTTAAGCAGCGCCGGTTTCAGGAGATATAACAATTACGAGAATGAATGACAAATTTTATTAATTTAGTCAGAAGTTCATAAATAAATTCTTCGGTTGCTGCCTCAGATATAGACACATACGTGAGTTAGTGCCCTCTGTGAATACTAAGTAAATAGCATCCAACCATTCTTTTGACAATTTTTTTGTTACAAAAGAATGCCATTTAATCTGTGACCAAATGTACACAGACAGAGCAGAATATTATGGAAACAATATAAACAAAAAGATCGGTCTAGTTAGGTGGCCTTTAGATATTTTGCAGTTTTAAAAAAAAAATTGCCCCAAGTGGTGTACTACTTACTCAAATACCTACTGTACCTAGTGTTAGTGTATACAAAGTAACTTGATGACTATGAAGTATTTGAAATCAATCTGATTCCTCACCTACCTATTACATAAGATGGAAAAATAACTTTGAAAATACACGAAATAAACATCATTGCTATATTTATTTCATTTCACTACTAGAGGCCTCTATGTATTTTTTATACATGTGTTTGTTTAAACCTATTTATGGTTAATTTTATTTGAGGTTAAAAAAAAACATCTAAATAATTATATTTGCACTTATGAAGGTTATTTGATATTTCATCCAAACCCTACTGTTTATACATTGTTTTGTTTTGTTTTATTTCTAAAATATGAAATATATTTAGAATTTATGTAACCTTGTATTTGTATAAAGTAAAAGAGCCATTTATCGATTATATTTTATTTTTTTATTTTTTATTTATTCCAACATACGGCGTTAGCCTTTTACATGTATAAAATATAATATATGACAGACACAAAAAGCACATAAAAGTAAATTCAAACAAAGACAAAGAAATTTCATTAATGTTTTAAATGGACAATTCAGTGTTTTTCATACAAATCATGGTAAGCTTCTGATGACGTCCCTGTTAGTTTGTCCATATACGGGCAGTTGCTTTTTCCGTTTCGTTACCCACATCCTTCCAGTAGTCATCTACCGTCCACCGATATGATTCTACTTCATGTAATGGTCTCAGAAAGGCAAGAAACATTTCTTTGTTGTTGATATATCGTTAGATGATTTTAAAATACAATCATGTCATGCGTAATGTACAAATATTTTGCTTGAGGACATAATATGACATTATGTTTATATCGAGACTGTTTTGTAAGTTGCTGGACTTTCTTCTAATGCATGCAATATGAACGTGCATTTTTGCTGTAACTGTAAGGAAGATGCATTGTATTTGGGGTATACATAGACATCATAATATGTTCATGTAGTATAAATTTTTAGTTATCTTGATATCTCATACGAGTATAGTTGTGTACTCACATTTAGTAGGAGAACAGAAACGCTTAGAAGGTTCTAGTTGTAATAACGGGGATGCATTTACAATTACTGTGTAGGTAAGTAGGTACTTTGCTCGTTCAAGTATTATTACTAAAGCAATATAACGTGCAGCGAGAGGCATCAAGTTTTTAACGAGTTTGCAATGTTTTCAATAGCCCAAGTAATAGGCTAACATAACAAGGAGGTGGTATGTACGTAATACGTATGAATTGTAGTAGTTTTTGAAATATACTCTCGAACATTTAGACTGGCTTGTTCTAAGTGCAGAAAATATCACGTCATGAGAAATACGAATAGATAGCATGTCTTGTTTATCGTTAAAAAAAATATTTACCTATTTCTATATATATAATGAGTTACAATCCATTGGATTGGTCTGCAACGAGTTTGGATTTTCTTCTCCATTCCTCCCTATTCTCAGCCAGTCTCTTCAGCTCTACGTATGAGCCACAGTTCATGTCCCTCTTCAGCTGGTCCATATACGCGTCTCTTGGTTGGCCTCTGCCATTTGTGCCTTCGGACCTACCTTCCGCGATAGCGATGAGCATTCCTGGGTGCGTGATGTTGTGGCCAATCCAGTTAGCTCGTTGTTGGCTAATTCTCTTAAGGAGTTGCCTTTTTTCGCCTACCCTGGTAAGCACTTCTACGTTTTCGACGTGTTCCGAAAAATGAATCTTCAGCATGCGTCTGTAGTACCACATTTCAAAGGCCGCCAGCCGTCCGCTTTCACCCTTGCTGATGGTCCACGTCTCGCAACCATACAGCACAATGCTCCATACAAAGGTTCTTCCTAACACTTAAATCAATATCTATTTCATTACAACATTAAGCACCTTCAATGCAGCGATGAGCTACACGGCCCATCCTAAACGTGTTAATATATTAAGTACGTAGAAGATAATCTTTATTTTTATGTACAGTGGTTCACTGGTAGGTATAGAATATATTATTTATTTATTTAATAGATATTTGTATAAATAAAACAGAACCTATTGCTGCCACTTTCCTCAGATACGAGAAAACGGACAAGAAAGAAGAAGAGAGAGTATTGCCTGATCCATATTAAAAAATAATTTGCATTGTATAGATATTAGAGATGACATATATTTGTGTTATAAAATAAAATGTATTTGTAACAATTTTGTGTGAAAGTGATCTTGCAGTAAGTTATATGAAAAGCAATATAGTTTTCCATTTGGCTAGCACCACGCAAAATGCGCGTGGAGAGAAGGCTGAACGTGGAACTACGGGGGATGTTGTATAGATACTTACATATCGTTGCACTATAGTGAATGTAGGTAGGTACTATACGAAATTAATCGTATTTTATATTGTTGCTTATGATTTTTTGTATTTTTATGATTGAGCATTGAAGCAAGCAATAGACAGAAAGCTGAACATAAGCTAGTCTGAAGATTTAGTCTGTTTACATTGCATAAACAGTTTTACACGAAGAGATTAACGAGGATCACTTTATAAGTATTGGACATGAAAAGTTCAGCGCGGACTTAAAAACTTTGCTCTTACGGACTATGATCTCCGGGTACATTACAGTATAATGTTTGTATTATATCGCGGGTATAAATCACTGCGCACCCCTTCTGTGGAACTTTATTATGGCGGTCGTTATCTTCCCGGTTTTAGTGATTACATCTTCGTAATCAGCAACGGAAAATGAATTTCTTCTAAAAACATTTCAGAAACTAAAACATTTTTAGGATACTAATAAACTAAGAGAAATAACCACGTCAAAGAGCTATGTATTCCAAACTACATTCCCTCTCTTTTCATAGCGCCACATAATCAGATTATTATGAGTGTGTCAGCTATAGAAGGAAAATATCAGAATAATACTGTAAGTATGCTATGTACCTACCTATCTGAGTTTGTCTCATATAAATCTCGTTAAATTTAATATCTATGGGCAGATATGGCATATCAAATTGTGTGAGGCGGTTGTTGTAAATTAGTTCAATTTATTCGTAAGGATGAATATAAAAATAAAATACATTGTTTTTTTTTTACAAAGCTACTGTATCAACTGAGACTGTTGGATCGATGCAAAATTCATAAAAATGTAAAGAGAGAGTCGAGAGAAACGCTCACACAGTTTTATCTTTATACTAAGTGCGTATTTAAACGTTTGTCTCACAAAATATAACAATATGGGAACAAGGATTTGTTTGATCTTCAAACGAAAATAACAGTGGCAATCAAGTCATGCACAGTTTTTGTTATTCTATATACTGAGACGTACTTCTTGTATAAATTAATATTATTTTTCCTTGATGGAGGCGGAAATACAATACAAAATACTTGCTTAAAAAGTTGAATTTAAAGAAAAAGTAATAACATGATGAATCTCACCATAATTTTGTAAGTGCATTATGTACATAGGTATGTAAGTATTATGTTACAAATTATTATTATTGCTTGAGATGATGGAAATGTAAATAAAGTTTTTAATTTTACAATAATATAGAAGATATTGCCAAGTTATGAAAATATAATTACAAGTCTTAATTAAAGTAGATTATGTTAACCCCTTTTGGATCGGAATAAAAACGAAATGAATTCAAAAGAAACAACAGAATATATACACATTTAGGTATATATAATTTCATTCTAGAGTGGGTATCGTATCGTGTCTGTTGCTTCACACAAAGAAGCGTTTGATTTTTATAAAATTTACATTTTAATGAATTCAGAGCAATTACTTCCATGCATTTATTTTGCATAGTAAAAGATGCCGCAAACGATCTTTGTAATGACATTTCCTAATATAATACACAGTTTACTTTCGTTTTACATTTAAATTTGGTACACCATCTATTTGTTTGCTTCGCTTCCAACTGAAACATTACTTCTGCAGTACCTACCTACCTATTTTCTTGTTTTGTTGGATTTACTTTTATCATTATTATTACACGATGTAGCAATGTGAATAAGTTGAAAAGTAATCTATTGATCGAGCATTGTATACTTAACAAGATAATAATGTATGTATTCAGTAATAGATATTTTTATTCTATTTGATTGTATGAATATAGTCATGTAATATTTCATCAATCGGTAAATACAATATCTCGGTCATATTGGGAATGATAAATGACAGATGGCGGTACATGAAAGTCAAGATTTTGTTTTTTGTATTTCAAACGAGTATAACGTCGGTCGGCTTAGTTTAGAATATATTATTATTATACATTCATACATATGTTTTGAGCGATGTTTCTTGATCTACAAAGTGACATTGATATGTGATCATTATCTCGATAAATAATATATCATTTATCTTTTATTCTTGATCAACAGGTGATCCGAGATGTACATTTAATGAGTAAATTACAGCGAGAAGTTCGAATATACATTCCTTGATGGTAGAGAATGTGTATTTAGAGGTACCTATCTCGTATAGATATTAGTGTTATACCTACTTGTAGATATATATGCGAGTCGGGATGTTCAATAAAAAATAATATGGATGCAGCAAGGTATGTGACTACAAGTACCTATAGTGCTAGTTATGTAATATAAATAATATGGATGCAGCAAGGTATGTGACTAAAAGTACCTATAGTGCTTGTTATGTAATATAAATAATATGGATGCAGCAAGGTATGTGACTACAAGTACCTATAGTGCTTGTTATGTAATATAAATAATATGGATGCAGCAAGGTATGTGACTACAAGTACCTATAGTGCTTGTTATGTAATATAAATAATATGGATGCAGCAAGGTATGTGACTACAAGTACCTATAGTGCTAGTTATGTAATATAAATAATATGGATGCAGCAAGGTATGTGACTACAAGTACCTATAGTGCTTGTTATGTAATATAAATAATATGGATGCAGCAAGGTATGTGACTACAAGGACCTATAGTGCTAGTTATGTAATATAAATAATATGGATGCAGCAAGGTATGTGACTACAAGTACCTATAGTGCTAGTTATGTAATATAAATAGTTGGGTTAGTTGGAAGAGATCGCGCCTTTGCGATAAACTCGCCCTCTGTATATTGATTGTATTTAATTTGAATGTATAACTTTTATGTAATTGTTTTTTATCAATGTACAGTAAAGAATGAATAAATAAAATAAATATAAATAATATGGATGCAGCAAGGTATGTGACTACAAGTACCTATAGTGCTAGTTTTGTACTGTATTATAATAATTCACGACGATGATATTACGTCGAAAGATTTATCTGATAAATTAGGGTATTTTTCGTAGGTAAACATAAAATAAATTGAAACGTGAAACGATTATTTACATTTAATCTACTTATTCTAAGCTCTGAGACGAGATCATTTATTCTATTCTACATATATCACAGAATAATATGCTGAAGATAGTGCTGATCCAAGCCAACTATGTATATGTATTAATTGCAATATTATCTAATAAATATTTTGTCACATTGTTATTAATATGGGATCTGTGATAGCATTCCATAACTTTCACAATTTATTCCATGACATCATACACCTTTAATTGTAGTATTTAAGGTGAGGTATTTGCAATATCGTCATTTATAAACTTCTTCCCTGTCGCTTCCTTCCTCCCCCTTCCTCTCCTCGTCGATCCATCAACCAGAAGGAATGAAATTCCCCTTAAGTAATTTGGTAAATGAGTTTGCAAACACTGTGAAAGTTAATTACTCGGAGTCTGATTTGAAGGAGAAAATTAAAATTCTTTTGTACAATTTTCGTAAGCACTTTTATAGTTATTTATTATTCAATACAATTCATAGAAAAGTGCTCGTAATTAATAGAGTAAGTATTATTTTGCCTTTGTTAATATTATGTAATGTTCTACAGTGAATAGGTAGGTAGGTATACATTAATTATTAAAATGGTGAAAACTCCACAAGAGAAAATTATGTTAACATTCTCTACGGTAGGGTGATGCATTAGCAGTAGGTATAATTACAATTAGTTTTAAGGACGTGTTATTATTTTTTGAGACCTGATAAAAGGAATTATTTAACTTCAGTTCTTTTAAAAATACACAATTAAAATATGTAGCTGTTAGAATTAAATATTGTTGGTTAAGTATGGATTTTATTTGTGCTATTCATTGCATGTGTCTATTTTTGACTCAAGGTTTCAATGCTACAGTGTCGGAGTAATGATATCGAATTTGTTTTTTTTTTTCGTTCTTTCTCACGTACGAGTGCAATATTATAATTAAAAACTATCATATGCTGAAATATTCTTTATAATTTCCAGGTTTTTTCAGTATGGGTATACACGCATTTAATTTTACTTGGTAGAGGTCTGTAAAATAATATAACATATTATGTCACACGCCACTCAATGTTTCTAGTCCACAACAAAGTGCTATGCTCATATAATTGTTGACTCTGCGGAGTATTAGTACTAGCATTTTAATAAATGTCGGTTGGCAAGATTGTTTTAATTTTTAGTCGCATACACAATTCTTATTATTATTTTTGGAATTACGGCATTTCGTCCCTTGTGGAACGATTTGTGCCAAGTTCAAATTTAATAGTAGGTATCATACCATCTTGAAGACACTATACAATTATATTTTTTTGGCCGATTTCGAAATTTTAACATAAACTGTAAGCATCTCTGTGTGCAGAAGATAAGATAATTAATCTGGCACTGGTATTTATTTATAATACAGTTCCTACGAGTCTCTTATTGGAGGATAAACAATCAATTTATTTAGAATTATAATTCCGAACATGAAGCAGTCGATCCAATACCACATTATAGCATGAATAGCTCTTTTTTCTTTATTATTAAAAATAGGAATTCAGAACAGATAGCATTCCAAAAGCTCTCTCTCTCTTTTCCTTATCGTTATATTATAATAAATTATAGTCAATCTGTTACAAAATATTTTGGAAATAGCGGAGTTTTTAGCCTTTATTTCGAAGGTTAGTTAATAATCAATAAAATGTTTTGCTTTGTTTATTCTTTGTGAATATTTTCTACGAATGCTTACAGCTTTTTCCATAATTGAATTTATAATTTTATTTGGTGTTTTCTTTTTGAAATATTAAAATATAGAAGAACAACACTTGTTGCAAGAAATGTTAATAAAATTCGAAATTAAAAAGAGATGATTTGGTTAAGAGAGGATCGAGGGTATCAAAAGACTTTAAAACAAAAGCAAATCAAGTCAATTATTACAAAAAAATGCAATTTTGCCTATGCAAAATAAAAACTTTTATGACATTAGCGTGAATCTAACATAATGTTTTTAATCGGTATTTAATATTCATAAATCTAGACAGTGTGTTAATTTCAAAACAATTTATATAAAAAATATTTTTTCTGACTTGATTCGTTTTGTCTGCAGAGGATTATGTAAAATATTATTAAGTACAAAAACATTTTGTTTTATTTCCAATTTTCTTTATTCATTTCATCATTTTACAATTTAATTATAATAATTATGCAAATGAAACATTGTAATTGTATTTTTTATAATTTATTGTATAATAATGAACGGTAATACACAAGTATGATAATATTACACTGATTCTATGAACATGTTACATTTTATTCTATTGTATTACACTAAAAAAAGAAAGTCTGCTTTATATAATATTTGTATATTGATTTGTAATGTTTTATTGAACATTGACATTAAAACGCATTCTATAAATAATATTCATTCCCTTTTGTGGTATATGATAATGATTTACATATTCTCAAACTCACATGCGATAGAACAAAAAAATAATTGAATTTTTCGTTTGTGATTTTATAAAGCGACGATTGCATGTTAGATTTCTTGAAAGATAAAAACAATACCTACATTTACATTTCGCATCAAACATTATCTAACAGGTCTTAAATAAATCAATTCATAATATTGGCGTTTGATATTGAAATATCTGAGAGTATTATTATACATTTTTTTAAACATACTTTTCCTGAATTAAATATTTTTATTCTGTTTCATAAAGAAACATATGAAAACTATACACATACATAAATTTGCATTACATATCAGTTATTTATAGAGTAATAAGAAACCAACCTATGATATAACAAATAACAACGAATAAGCTCCAGCCAACATCGCAATCCTGAAGAAATGCCAAATGTTCATTTTTTATTGTCCCACTAGATCGAAACATGGAACGGGCAGAACCGTGCAATTGCTTTATCAAGAAAAATGTCTGTATTTTTTAAGGGAATTGAGAACATTGGTAGTTTTTTTATCCCCCTCCGTTGACATTTCTATTTGAATGTAATAGAATCAATTGTGAGTATAATGTCACTTAGCAAGGGAATGCTGACGAATTGTTTTTTGATGCGATTGGAAAAGATTCCGATTGTTGACAAGAAATGGGCGGAGAAAGGATAATATGATAATATTATTTTATTATTTATCTCAGAGTTTGGCGCCACATGACATTCTGTGCATGGATCATAATTATACCAATGTATTACATGTAATAATGATAAAAAAATATTTATACTGTATTAGGTTCATAGAGAATATATCAATTACTAGCACGACACATGTACGACAAACTCACAATCGTCACCGGATGTAAAAAATGTTAACATACATAATAGTGATTTCTATGATAACGATATGCAGTTATCCAATAACAAATACATGCAGTTCATGATAACTTATTTCGTCATAATCATGTATGTATAATATAATATGCAGAAAAATACGTATGTATAAGTAAAATGCAAGTGACCAAATGAATGACAGGAATATTACAATTCAAAGATTTCAGAGAAGTTTTAAAAGTATATTTAAATTGCTCTCTGAAGATATTTATCAGTTTGCTATCATCATAATTAACTGAAAAGCTGATGTTTAGGAATTAGATAATACTTTCTAAAGTATATAATGTTTCTCTCAAAGGTATAATAAGAAGATAAATTAATTTGATGGACCATTTGATTCTGCAGATATTAATATGTAGAACATTTAGATACCTAAATATCGTCACTGTGATGATTTCAATGTGTTTGATATATGTACACGTAGTTGACATATAAGTAATGAGAGAATATATATTTATTTATTGCTAAAATAACCAGCTTACAATCAAACAACAAGAACATTAATAACGATAAAGAAATAATAAAGAATTAAAACGAATAATAATTATCATGACAATGTTATCTAATTAATATTATGTAATTACAACTATAATATTATAATTTACAATTAAACATTAGGTAATTCATTTATTACAATAATTTACAATATTTCATCGGAAAATAAATGCAACTACTTACTTTTAAAAATAGTTTTTAAATGGTCAATCAAAAAACAAATACATATTTCAGAACTTCTGAATGAGATATGTCATGATTACGATAGATATTTTATTAATAAGCATTTTCTGCTGTTTTGCTCTAAAATTAAGTACGTAAGTATGAACACAAAATACAAAAATTACAAGTTTAGTAATAAATAAGAAAGAAATACAATATACTGCGTCCAAGACGCAAATAAAAAGTAGATATAACTGGGAAAAAGAATCATTATTTAGTTTTGATTGAAAAAACAACAAGTATATAACAATAAAGTGCTTGCGGAGAAGTAATATTACAGGGTAAATAGCAGGACAAATAATGTGAAAAAATTATGTCTGTATATGGCCAAAAAATGAAAGTATTATACTAGGTAGATATATAATAATTTTACAAATTGACATAATATGGAACAACCTTTTGAATTATCTAAATCACTATTACATATATTATATACATACATTATTTCACATAATATTTGTTTCATTATTCACGCTCATAGGTACATAGTATACCAAATTCAATAAGTACCAACGTTTTTTCATTATATATCATGGATTTTTGAGTGGGTTCTTGAATAAATGGCAATTTTTCGTCGGTGAGATCACTCTGAAGTGCATTAAATTGATGCAAATTTTCTTACACCTGTTGTATGTAATAAATAATTATGACGAGTCCTTGGAATATTTTATAGGATTGTTCTTGGTTTAGTGTCTCTTCCTTCACACACGCACACAATTTAATTTCTTATTTTCACATTTAATACACATAGGTATTTCTAACAATAATAAATTCGTTAATTTAATATTTATTATTATTATTATATGCATATAAACAACACTTACAAATATAAAACTTTTATTAACATTACTATTATTATTGTTCTTCACTAATAAGTATTGTTTTTCACAATAAGTGTTTTTACGATGTGTTACTTCTTCAGGGATTTAATATAAGGTATGTATTTAATATAAGGTAAGACGGCCACCCTACTGAGGACAGTGGGATGGTGACAGGCGAGGATTCCACCAAGATGGTGGAACTGGTCGTCCTTGTGTGAATGCTGGCAAATATGCACACTCCATCATCTGAAACAATATAAAAAATATATTAATAAATGTTTATTAAAATAATCATCGAAATTAGTGTTCTTGAACTTTATTTAGAGGGAATGGAAAAAGATAGTTCGTTGTTAGTCTGGAGGTAGAGTCTCAGCCTCACGCACATAAGGTGTGTGATTCGATCCCAGGTGCTGGCAAACTCTCCTTTAGCGACACAGGCGTTTAGCTTACTGTGAAAGGTGTAGGTTGTATTTGGCTTTATAACAATAAACCCAGATATATCTAAAAAAACGAGTACAAAATTCAACATGATTATGATGTTCTTGTTGAAACGAAAAAAAAATGTAAACCTATTTTTGTACGCCATTGGCGTCACGTATCATTTGTAAAACAATGTATGCTCCATTACGGGATTATTTCCGGGGAATTGATTGGTTGGTCACGAAAAATAAAATGAAAAAAAAAACTAAAAACAATTACCAGATAAAACGATTTGGTGCGATAGAATAACATCGAATGTAATATATAGATATTTATAGATGTATGCAGTTGTGAGGTACCAGTGGGAACCAAACATAGAATACATAAAACCATTATATATTTGAAAATAGAATGAAAATCTAATGAACAAACGCAGTCGTTTCCTTGATTCAAATTTCAATTAAGTAATTGGTGAAGAAAGAAAGACATCATATCCATGTTTCAGATAGTGAAATTTCTAATTAAGTTCTCAGAACTTTTCTCAAAGTTAATATTTTTTACTATATGAATAAAACGTCATTTTAAATTGAAATAATTACCGTATGACTAAGATATTTATTTCTGTGTCTATTTGTTTTATGAACATTATGTGTAGGTATGTGCGGGAGATGTTAATTCAAAAGCAATTCTATATTCAAAATCAGATGCAATTCATTGCACAGATTGTTGGAAAAAGATAATGCTTGGTGGTCATAGACAAAAGAGGACGCACACAGAAATAATAATAATATTAATGTCTATGGATAGCTGGATGGCTGCTATACCCATTTAGTCAAATACCAAAATAAAGCACCTGCTTCAAAGTGAAGTGAACGGGTGTAGTAGAAAGGGGTACCCGGTACATGGCAAGAGCATTCACTATTCCTGTTAAAGTATAGATAGTACAGATAATATAGTGTGTAGATAGAGTATAGAGAAATACCTATAGCAGAGACTGAGAGAGAGAAAGAGAGATAGAGAGATTGCTCTAATCATGCTAATGGCCAATATACACCGCGATGCTATCTACCTACAAACAACATAGTACATATAATATTACTGTATATAAACTATAACCGTACGTAAGCTTACCCCTACTCTACACTGAGCACTGACTATCAAATATAGAAAATCACCAACCATCTGATAAACAAAATTTGTAGATATGTTACTGTGTAGTATTTCGTATGGTTGCGGTGATTTAATAAAATATATTTCTTAGTATAGAAATTTCATTTTAATATAAATTATTTATGCATATTTTATATGAAACTCTTATCCAAGACCCAAAAACAAAATACACAAGAAAAACAATCATAAATACTGAATTATCTAGGTGAAGAAAAGTTTTATCTGTAATTATGTTATTTTACATCTTAAATTCAGCGAAGAGATTTGCTACCCATTCTGAGTGACTATTTTAATTTTTGGCACAGAGAAGACAACTTGCATGTTTATTACAACTACCTAAAGTTTAATTTATTGACCGACAGTTCTTGATGGAAGTTCATATTAATAATTTTTAAGTGAAACACGATATCTAGTTATTCCACTATTAGCTTTATTAATTTTGCTTAATTTATAAAGTCAATAGTAGAATAACTATATATCATAGTCATTTAAAAATTATTATAAGTACCTACCTAGTCTGCTGGTTACTCCACTTGATGGGTATGCTGTGATAGTACAGTGTAGTAGCAATATTGTGAGGAAAAATAAATAATCCCAACGCAAACCAATTCATTGGAAAACAAGGAAATCATTGAAATACAACCTTTATAAACAAATTAATATAATTTAGTACATATAACAAAATTATATAAAAGAATTACCTAAATAAGAATATGTTTAATAATTATTTAATATTGGTATTTTACTTTTTCAATAATATTTCAGTTAGGACATTGAGTAGTGACGTATTGTGGGTGAGTTTGGGTGTTGCGGAATAAGGGGGAGGAACACCGCTACATCCCCTCGCATGGACACTTGTTACTTACCTAGATGAATTTTTTAAGTACCTAGACGGAAAATGGAAAATACTGAGCAGTTGTCGCAGATTGTTACATATATTTCTGTATAAGTTATCTGTATTTAAACATTCGTATTATAGAAGTTTTCATTCGACATTGTGATAAAGTAGAAGTGGACGAAGGCTTTTAGTTTTGTCAGTTATTTAATTTGGGCTAAACCATTGTTTTAAAAACAAATATGAATAAATATTTAAGATACATTATATGGAATATGGTACGTATGTGCAAGCGCCCCGTAGACTCCTCGGTAAAGAATAGATATCCCAATATTTTCTCAAAGTTTTCGAGTGTCCTGTGTTCTTATAACCTCATGTATAAGAAAATTAACATCAGCAATTCATTGCTTTAGCACATCACCGATTTTGAATGTCTCGATTGTGTATTAGCACGGAGAGGACAATCTGCATATTTATTGCATGCTGCTAGTCCGCTATCTACCCCACTTGTAGAGTATGCCGTAATGGCATACGTATATGAGACAAATTTAAATGTGTCTTAATTATCGGCTACTTAATTATTTTCATATTTTAAGTTCTAAAAATGTTATATTACGTACAAATATAATATAATAATAATACAGACATATTTTGTATGGAGGTGTACAAGAATGTAATAATGTGTAAATATAATATTGTTTGTTAGTGACGGCCTGTGATACATTGAGTAGACCTGAATAAATGAGTTAATAAAGTGGTATATCGGTGGAGGGCAATAACAGCATATTGCATTGACATCCACACCCCACCTCGCGCGGCCATAATCAATCAAAATATACCAATATAACACTACTCATTCCTCTAGTGCTCTATGAGAACATACATATATATATTTATCATCATACATAGTATGTAGGTATCACATTCAAGAGAGATGAGGGAATATCTTCAATGAATGTTGCACATTCTTCTTAATCAATTTATTGTAATACGAGTAGGTGTGAATAACATGCTAAATTCTGAAAATATTATTTTAGTTACGCAGTAAAGATATTCCGTACGAGTATAAACAGAAAGATTATGATATATATTACTATTTGTGTGTTTACCTGTTTTTTTGAAAAATTGCTACTCTGCATTGTCTGTCCCTTTGCAGATGATTTATAATAAGTCATTAACCACTGGAGTTTTCCCATCTTCCTGGAAACGAGGTTTTCTAACTCCCATATTTAAGTCAGGTGAGAAAGGTTCGGTGGAAAATTACAGACCAATATGCATCCAGTCTATAGTTGCCAAAGTTTTTGAAGTCCTTGTCCTGGAGACGGTCTCACCATGCATAAGCTCTTATATCACAGCCAAACAGCATGGGTTTGTCCAGGGAAGATCGACTCTAACAAATCTTCTTTTATACAACAATTACATATCATGCGCAATGGCGAAGGGAAGTCAGGTTGATTCCATTTACACGGATTTCTCCAAGGCTTTCGATACAGTTAATCATGCAGTTCTGATAGGTAAACTTGAATGTATGGGCTTTGGAAAGATATTTGTGAGATGGATAGAGAGTTACTTATCGGAAAGAAAACTTGCAGTTAAGGTTGGAGGAACAGTATCACAGGAGTTTTTGGCGACTAGTGGAGTCCCGCAGGGCTCCCATCTGGGACCGATCCTTTTTGTTCTTTTCGTGAATGACATAGTTGATAGGTTGCATGGAGTAGAGGCTTTACTGTATGCTGACGACCTTAAAATATTTAGAGTAGTTCATAATATAGAAGATTGTGCTATATTGCAACACAATATTGATGTTCTATCAGGCTGGTGTGATGAAAACGGTCTATTACTAAATGAAAAAAAATGTAATGTTATGCGCTTTACTAGATCAAGGGAGAGACTGGTTTTTGATTACAAACTTGGAACGGTTGTTCTAAATGCTCTCTCAGAAGTAAGGGACCTCGGTATCATTTTCGATGATAGGCTGAATTTCATAAAGCACATACAGAGCATAAGGGATAATGCAAATAGACTACTAGGTTTCATATTTAGAATGTCAAAAAATTTCAAAAGAATTGAAACATTAAAAATAGTATATTGTGCTTATGTTAGGAGCCAACTAGAGTATGCGACCACTGTCTGGTCCCCAAATTACGCTGTGCACATCAATACTATTGAAGCAATTCAACATAGATTCTTACGACACGTGAACTACCGCCTGGGTATTCCCATTGATGGGCTGAACTATAATTTTTTGTTGATGGAGATGAGGCTCGTTAGCCTACATGATCGCAGATTGTTGTTCGATCTCCTTACACTGAAGAGAGTAGTGACTGGCTCTCTGAATTGCCCAGAGTTGCTTAGCTTAGTAAACTTGCGTGTCCCGAGTCGTAATACCAGAAGTCAGGCATTGTTCTATGCTGCGGGATCATCATCCAATTATATCTATTACTCATCGATGAATCGACTCCATGTAATAGGGAATAATTACAGTGAGATCGATATTTTCAACGATTCGGAGTACACTGTGAGGAGATGTGCTGTGAGCGGGTTTATACGAGGGTACATGCTTTCCGTTGAGAATCCCCTGTAGTTACTACTGTCATGTTTTTGTATTCATTGTCACTTATGTGTTAATTGTGTTTGTTTCAAGTTTGTTTTTGTAAGTTATTGTACTTTAAAGGCTATTTAGCCGTATATTATGTTAATAAATAAATAAATAAATAATAAATAAATAAATAAATAAACTATAATGATACTATACTGTACTATCGCAGTATATCCCACAAGTGGGGTAACCTGCAGACTAACTGTACGTAATAAAAATGCATATTTATTGTTTACAAATCGTTTTCTAGAAAGCAGATGAAAAAGACAATGTTTTTATTGATAAATTCGTATAGCTTGATAAAAATTTAATAATTGTTAAAATACATATAAGTTTTTTTCAACTTTTCACTTCAATGAAGTTTTGAAGTATGCATGCAAGCTTTTTTTTATTAAAGCGATCATAGTTGGATAGATTCGTTCATATGAGCTAATCATTTATAAAGTAAATATTATACACAGAAGAAAATTAAACTTAATTATTAGAAAAGTCCATAGCCGAAATATTCCAAATATATCAAATACAATATTCATATCAGGTAGATACGTTATCACGGGAGAGGAAAAAAGTAACACACGAACGTATATTTGAAATTTAGATATCAATTATAAATAAATAAAATGATCGTTTCTTTTATAGTTTTTTTTTCAATCCACTTCAAATGGACCGACTGATTCAATCTGACCAAATGAATGAATCTAACAATTTAGCCAGTGATTGGGGAATTGATAAAAAAAATAATAATGTGTCTGTGCCGTGATACGAATGGGTCGTTGTCGATATTGAATAGGAGCTATCTGCATATTATATTGTTCTAGATATGATTGCAAATATATTATAGTTTTATAGATAGACCATCGAAATAGTTTTCACAAAATTTGATGGGTAGTTATCCGAAAAAAATCAAAGAAAAAAAGAACTGTGTATTGTTAATAGGCACAAAACTTCACAATCAAATTGACATGAATACTTTTTAAAACTGTTAAAAATCTCAGGTACATTGGGAAATAAGAAACATTTATTATTTTCATCAATATTTGTAGTAAATTATCATGTTTTTCGAGTCCGCATTGCAAATAGTGTTCTGAATATATTTATTATGGTTAGCATTTTTAAATTTAAACTTTCAATAAACATTGTAAATAGGTATATACACCTACCAACATTGCTATAAAAACGTTAATCGAAAAGAGAACGGTCGTGTTGGTATCAATGAGGCGTTAAATAACTTATGAAATAAAAACAAAAGCTTATGTAATTCTAATAATTTAAATCGAATTCGTTCCAATATCGTTTTTATGATATAATTTGTAATTGAATACGATGTAGGTATTTGAGAATTACTTAAATAAGAAAACTGATTTTTTCCAACGTGGCAACAATATTTAGTTTCGAACATAAGCTATAAAACTTCCGTTTGAAATAACAAAAACAGAAAAATACGACTACAATAAATAATTTAGCATTTTACTGTATTTCACACACCTGCGTAATTAAAGATATTAAGAATTGATGAATACCCTATTAAAGAGCACTTAAGCTGATTCGTAAGCATCGGAACACCTTTATTGTTTCCTACTAAAGGAAGTTTGCACAATCTGTTGATTGTGCAGATACAGATTGTACAGATGAGTTGTATTTTGGGTAATATTCTACAAATCTTTATCATAACTCATGTTCAACGTGATACTGTTTATCACAGAGATATAAATATATGATTCAATTTTCCTGCGCTTCCTCAACTACATTATTTTAAACAGTAAACGTCTTTTTTTATGTCAAGAGAATTGTATCATACCCTACGTAAACGAAATTACATTAATTATCTGTGATAATAGTCCGAAAACAAAAAAAATGGGAAAAGTCAACATATGCGATTATTTTTTACACGAAAAATATTTCTGTCAGTTGAAATTCAAATTTGGAATCGTTTTGTTTGTCCACTGCTTCGAACGTCATAGAATAAAGGCATCAGTTGAATTTGAAATTGGAACATACCTATTACATAGGTTACCGTAGACAACATATTCGTAAGATCAGTAAATTCAACCGCGTCGCTAACAATACGACAATTATGCTACGGTCAACACACAGCACAGCTAAGCAAAACTCAATTTATACATATTATTATTATATTCCGATAGAGCATGCGTCAGGACTGTGGAACCTTGATCACTTAGGGATGAAGAAAATATATAATCACATGTTCATAGGAAAGTCATAGAATAAAATATGCAGAGCATTAAGTTACTTGATTGCAGGTGATTACAAATTTCAATAAAAAATAATGACCAAGAGATGCGTATATGGATCAACTGAAGAGGGACATGAACTGTGGCTCATACGTAGAGCTGAAAAGACTGGCTGAGAATAGGGAGGAGTGGAGAAGAAAGTCCAAACTCGTTGCAGACCAATCCAATGGATTGTAACTCATTAAAAAAATATATATATATATATATATATATATAATCTATACATTGAAAGAACCTCTACACACTCGGATATCTCAGGAGTCGGAGACTCCTATTTATCCGAATTTGCACACATAACTTTCATTTCCTCAGGGGCGACCCGAAGAACAGATCAACGTAAGTCGACTCGTTGGAACAATAAACAAAAAGAAACAAAAATAGCCCATATTGGGAAAAATTAAAATAAAGTGATATCACACAATACATGTGTGACCATAATTAACCATAATAAATTAAACCATATATATAATCTATATAATCTATATAATCTATGAAACCAATATATATTATATAATCTATGAAATAAATTTGATATTGATTGATATTTAAGGATTTTTTTTATTGATCAATATATAATATACGGGAGAAGAGTCTTATTGGAAGCATACAAAGTTATAAGATTATTGCTGTCGAATTATTGGTATAGAATGATGGTCTATGGTTGAGCTAGCCTGCCATAGATAAGCATGAGCTAGTTTATGTAGTGGTACGTGTAGTAGGAGGGTATAGACGTTGCTTTGGGAAACGGACCACAAGTACCTTTAAACTGCATATGCACATTAATTTAGATTACTTTGTAAAGCCTTAGGTAAACAGAGGCATACGGGATCTGCAATAGAATGGCTTGAATAGAGGTGGATGAGGGGGGAGGAAGTAGAAGTGGCGGATAGTCGACGGGCGGGGGAACCAGACCATTTATTATCATCTGAAAGATTTACTTCAGTTTATATTGTACATGTATTGACTTGAATTATTAATGAAATATATTAGTATTAATTTGAAAATTCTATGATTCTATGAAAATTGTTGTAATTATAATCTACATTAACTATTTATTTACAAATATTATATAAATAGTAAATATGTATCCAATAATAATTATAAAAATATAAATTTAATCAATCGAACTCGTTTACAAGAATAATGAATTTGATATACATATACCTACATACATATTTAAAACGCAGAGAATAGGGCTGATTTTTAAACGTCAACTTTTAAAGTCTTTATGTATTCCCAAATCTTCAACGTATTGTCACCCTATTTCTCCCTCACACGGTTACGTGGATGCTATTCATAATTATGTAGATCTTGTCAAATTTGGCGTGGAGAGACAAGGGTGACCACATGAGGAATGAACAATTTGTATAAAGGATTGGCACGGTAATAGTGGTAATAATATTTTGGCTTGATACAACACTCAAAGGACAAATTAAGGATATGCATATTAAAATGTCAAGTACCATCCATATCCATTGTATAAACTATTTATCTCATTGAACTATGGCTGGTATTACTTAAGAATGATTTGCAATCATTTGCATACACATACAAATATATTGTTCTCGACATATACGGTTTAGTGTTATCATACGAACGGACACAACCATAAATACATATAGTGTAAATTTTGTACTGCAAATCGCTTTATTTAGCTATAAGGATTTTTTGTTGTAAATGTACCTATTTCTTTGTAATCTTATGAGCGAAACATTGTTTCTTTAACATAATAAAAAAAATATTGAAAAAAAAAATTACCTCCATAAAATTGGGGAACCTCTAAAAACTGTTACCTTGCGGATCCTTACGCATTTGAAAACAATTTTTGTAGGATATTAAGGTTTATTTATATTTTATACATGTTCATCATTACGTACCCTGTGGGTTACACCGAATAGATCGAGTACCAATACAACAGTTATAATGCTCCTCATGCATCGTCACGAAAGAAATCACTTCCCCGTGACAACATCGTCATTGCTTAGATTTATAATACTACAGAATTATACTATGAGTACTACAATGCTTAGATTTATACTACTACAGTACTACTACTACCCCACCACGGCGTATCCCACAAGCGGAGTACCCGGCAGACTAGCTGCATTTAATAAACATGCAAGCCGTCTTCTCTGTGCCAAAAAAAATAAGACATTAAGGATGGGTGGCAAACCTCATTTTTCCAGATTTCTTTTCATCAATTTCGTTTGTATTTGTGATAATAATATGAAAATAAATAAAATAATAAGAAAAAAGCTTATTTTTAAGAACTATGTAACAATTTCTAGACATTTTTAAATAATTTGACTTCAATGACTGTGTACATGTATTGTTACATTATTTTAAAAATACGCTATTACGATTTCGGTGTATCTGCACCATTGACGAGTTTTTCAAGACTTGATGGTTGGTTATGCGTGGTTAGACTGCCACTTGAACCTGGCTTTTGTCTTTCAGCGTAATTCTGAAAGTAATAATATGCATTTATGTACATAATATTGTTTATTTATTGTCGTGGTTAGATGGAAGAAATCGCTTCACAGTGTTAATCTCGCCAATGCATTGAACCGCATTTCTTAGTATTTTAAATTCTGTATTGATTTGTTAACACTGTTATATAATGATGACGTACCAAAAGAATGAAATAAATAAATATACATAGTCCTTTATGTAAAAAAAATTAAACACGTAATTTCGAATTCAATTTTTCAGAAACATACAAGAGATGTATTAAAAAAAACATGATGAATATTCATTTTATAAATAACTAATTAAATATTATTATATATATAATGAATTACAATCTATTGGACTGGCCTGCAACGAGTTTGGATTTTCTTCTCCATTCCTCCCTATTCTCAGCCAGTCTTTTCAGCTCTACGTATGAGCCATAGTTCATGTCCCTCTTCAGTTGATCCATATACGCATCGTCTTGGTCGGCCTCTGCCATTTGTGCCCTCGGTCCTACCCTCCGCGATGGCGATGAGCAGTCCTGGGTGCCTGATGTTGTGGTCAATCCAGTTAGCTCGTTGTTGACTGATTCTCTTAAGAAGTTGCCTTTTTTCGTCTACCCTGGTTAACATTTCTTCGTTTTCGACGTGTTCCGACCAACGGATTTTCAGCATGCGTCTATAGCACCACATCTCAAAGCCCGCCAACCGTCCGCTTTCACTCTTGCTGATGTGCCATGTCTCACAACCATAAAGCAGAATGCTCCATACAAAGGCTTTAGTAAGATTCTTCTTTACGCTTAAATCGATATTTGGAGATTCCAATATTTTGTATTTTTTGTTGAAGGCAATCCTTGCCTGGTTTATTCTGCTCACAATTTCTGATTTGGAGCGTCCATCCTGGTTTATTTTGCTGCCCAAGTTCACGAAATCTCTTACTTGTTTGATTCTCACTCCATTTATAGCAATGTTCGCAGTCGCTTCCTCCCTTCCAACGACCATACATTTTGTTTTGTCTTTATTAATTTTCAGGTTGTTATATATATTATAAAGGTCATATTATTATATGTAGGTACCTTTATAATATAAATTGTTATAACATGAAAAACGCATACGATGATCTTAGTATTATACTGGCATTAATATCGTTTGTAATTTTAAAAATAACATTTTTTGTTTTAAAATTAACACATAAATTAGAATATGCAGTCTGGCATAATGCAAATTTAACAAAACAGGGAAATTAAAATATGTATTTGGTCGTCGAGGTGAAGTGAGGACCAAAAAGGTCATAATGAAATTTGCATGACGTTGCAGCAGTGTTTGTAAGTCATACCTGGGCCATTAAAATGCAAATGACACGTGTAATTAAGAAATGCATAATGCGGTCTCTGATGTTTTGATAATTTACATTTATACATTCTGTGACTCTATTAAACGGTCAAGAAAAACAGGAAAATACATTCATGATATGAAAATTTTTAAAGTGGAAATTTCCTACAGATTTTTGATATGTGATATGGTAAAAAATGTGAAGTTTTTTTAGTTGCACATTATCAAAGGTAAATAAGAACTGTAAAGATGCATATGAATTAGGTACGCAATTCATTCAAAAGAGGGTTCTATTTATTATCGCATGTCCCACCAGTAACAATAATATATCTCTTGTGTGGTAAATGAAAAATATTCATAAAATTTCATTCTCGACGCGCCGATTTCAACAATAAGGCTTACCGATAATTGTGAATATCACTGAAGTATATTTTAAAGATGGTCTATCTAGTTATATACGTGAAGCGTTCCTAATGAATACCCTACTTGTTCAAAAACACAAGAATTATTTTTTTATTTGTATAAGTATTTACCACATCTTATTCTTGGACACGAAGCAGCAGCAGTGTAGACGTATGTATAATAATATATACTACGTATTTAGCTCTACCTACTACTTAATACTATTACTTTGTAGAGTATACACATTTACATTTTAATAATAAGGTCATTTTCATATAAATGAATAATAATAAAGTCGAAACAAAAGAAAATGGTGAGCCAATAATACTATGTGCCGTACAATAAATATATGTATATAAACATATATTTAAATATACATACATGTAACGAAATTATGGGTGTATGTGTTTATAATGCGATCATTTCACAAGGCTTTTTCGCGCCACAACTTCTCCATATGTTTCTTCTTATTGCAATGAAAAATGATTAATAAAGTTATGATCATTATAGATTTTCAATTCACCCTCACAAGAGTTTCCTAAGTAAACTATTTTGTATAGAGTTTTATGCGGAAGAAATACAAAAAAAAATGTTATCCCCAGATAAACCAGCACGGTCTTTGGTGGAATAAGAAAACCTTCAACAATATTTATGTGAAATCCTAAAAATAAATTAACAGATAGTTCAGGGAGTTTTAAATACTAACGTAAATAAGGAGTAACCAAAATATAGAAAAAAACAAGGCTTCAAGTAAAGAAAAAAATACCCTTTAATAAATAGATTTCCCTAAATAGGGGGATTTTTTACAAGGCGTAACAGTAAGAAGAATTATATAGCTCTTCCACGATTTTTACAATAATTTTCTAAGTATGCAAATCATAAATGTCGAGTATTGTCATATTTGCTAGTTGAGAACCTTTGTATTGGCTTTATCCCATACCACACATTCGCGAACCGTTTATCAAATAGCGCCGTAAAATAATAAATGCAGTGTATGGGTGGCTTATGTAAGGCAGCCATATTGCAGGCATATTATTGTATGAAGAGCTTTAAAGAGGCATAATGGACTAGACCAGGTGACCAATTGATGATATATTTCATATTGGTATTATTATGCTTAGAGCCACAAGCTTGTCGTTGGCTAGTCGGCCAATTTAATGTCAATATTATTATTATACCAGATTTTCACACATTCGTTCATCATAGTGGAATATTATTGTAGTGAAGACCACGCCATGGAATTTGAATTAATATTCACTACTCCATAAAGTTATACGAAAGTTCCTATAACAATAGGAAAAGTAAGATAGGAAGTCTTGCATATTTTTTTTAGATACACTCACTTCTGCCAGCTACCACATTTACGAAAAATGCTGTGATGGTATGAACGTTTGTAAGAGTGCTCAATCTTCATATTTTATTTAGAATATATTTTTCAAGTCGGAATATTAAAAAAATACGTGTAGTACCTACTAATACTACATTATGGATAAAATAAAAATATTCCATTGAACGTAAACATTTGAAAATCATTTAAGTTTTCTTATCCAAAAGTACTTATTTTATTCAGAAACCTCGATTGGAGAACCATGTCTACACAATGCAACCATCTGCACCCAAATCCGGTTAAACAATAAAAAAATTAGTAAATATTCTAAACACTTATTTTATTATCTTAATATTATATTATATATTTCAAAGTATGCATATGAAATAGTATTAATTTGGCTAACATCCGACAAACAATAAAGCATAGATTAGAACCTCTGTAGTAAGAACAATTTTATCCAACACAATGATGCCGTTTGCCATGCTCAATTAATTTTCCAAACAATTTAAAATGACTCTTAGACAAATCAAGAATTATTTTAAATATCTTAATCCCATCTTAATAAGTTTATACATTATTAATTTCCTGCATAAATATTTCTATTTTACATTCATCTATAAATATTCATTTTTATTATCAGAATGTTCACCTGCTACTAATTCTGATATTTTTTTCACACGTGTAACTTCACAATTTTAAAATAATTTGAAATTCTTTTGTTCACGCATTGAATTGCTACTTATCAGGATTCCAAGTAGATTAAAAAATAGAGAAGTACTAGACAAGGATTCTTATAATATCATAAGTTAAACATAATTGCTATAAGATTTGCGCATTATTATATACAACATATATACCTTAGTAGAATATAATCTGTTTTTATTTTGTACTTATATCTGGATAAAAAAACTTATTCAAATTTGTACTTCATTGTCCAGCTCTGGCACTAGATGATCGGGATGCTAATTTTACATGATTCATGAATTGGTAATGTTACCATTGTTCCGAGGAATGTGCATTACATTTGCTTAATTTTGCATTTCCAAGCTATTGAATTTAAAAGTAGTTATTGTAAAAGAGGAACGAATGCACAAAAAGACAAAAAAATAACAACGGGTAGGTACTTGGTACTTACCTACAAGGTATTTTGCATTAAATATAAATATCCACTACTCTAGTACTTGGAGTTGAGATGTTCAGATTTAAACAATAGAGAAACGAAACAAAAGAACATCGAATAATAAAACAAAATACGGCAAAAGTGATACAAAATACAGAACTCATTACTACGAGCATCACGGATTGAGGGGATTTTTTAATCTCCAAAGTTTGATGCGCAACTACGAACCAAGAAGGAATGGAATGAGGGTAAAATAACAGAGAAAACTAGTAAATAATAAATATTTTGTATTGGTGAATACATTAGGAGTTTTATTGAGTCAAAGCATAAAAATTATCGCACCACGACTGGCAAACATAACTGGCGCCAACGATAAAAATACAATTGTAAATTCGCATTGTCTAAAAAAATATCAGAAAACTATAAAATATAAATTAAAATTAATAAGTGATAAAAATCACGAATTGAAAATATAATGCGAAAGCAAAGAAAAGACAAAGTAATAAAAGTGTAATAAAGAGGAATTACTGTGATAAAAATATCCTTATTTTGTTGAAAACGAGACAGGTTACCGTTGTAAGGGGAGGGAAAAATTACTCATTAGATGGGGTCACATCAATTGCTCTCTACTCTTTTGCGGTTGGATTTCTTCAAAAAGTTTGTAAGTAACTTATGTCAGTTCTTTTACAAAATAATAGCTGAATATTTTTTATGCAAGGCATTCTTTATTTACAGTACAATGTTCTAGAAAAAGAACTAGGTGTAAAAAGCGCTTTAAATGTTGAAAAAAGTGTACTAGATCTAGAAAAGAAAAAAATAACGCTTTGGATAGAAAATATTTAGATACTTGCATCATGTAACCACTAAAGGGATAATGATGAAGATGAATACATATATAAAATATGAGTTCACTAGTGGATAGTCAGATCAATTAATGAATGAATGAATGTGTCTTAGTCGTAGAAACGTTAAAATTTAAAAACGTCTTTTTTACGATTGTTAACAGAATATCAATATTCGTTATATTTTCAAAAACTCACTATTTGGAGAAGAATGGGGAACATGCATGTTTGAGTAATTTGAATAAATGTTATCATTTTATATTAATAAATATACGCTGATCACGAATATCGTAAACAGAAACGAAAAATTAAAATTTTTCATTCATTATTTTCATTTTAAAAATATATATTTTCTGTCAATTTTTTCTTTAAAAAAAAGAAGATATAATTATCTTGGTTTTGTTTGTTATAAATCCAAATACAACCTTATTCATCTTTCACAGTAAGCTACTAAAAGCTTGTGTCGTGAATGGGGAGTTTGTCGGTACCTGGTATCGAACCACGGACCCCTTGTTCACGAGGCCGAGACTCTACCTCCAGGCTACCGATGAACTGTTCCCCATTTTAAACGCCATATTATTAAATTTTCCGTGGTGACGTCACTAGGCGCTATGTTGTATTGCAACACATTTCACTCTCAGTACTGTTTGTAGCGGCTAATTACGTCACACAGTGTTCCGCCATGGACGGATCTTTTCGCGGCGGAGTGCGAAAATTGCTTTTTCAAAAGGTGCTTAAAGCCTTAAAAATGCACATTTCAAAATATTAAGAGCACCATAATTTTTCTAATTTTCTGTACTATTTTTTGAGCTGAATTTTTTTTGTTGTGAAAGTTTTCCATTATCTGATATCTGAAGTTTGGAAAAGATATGAAAGAAAATTTTCTTCGGTGGCAAAAGTGACAGAGCTTCAATACAAACGTAGTAATAATGTTGAATGAGGAATAAATGATTTTCTATAAATGTGATGCGAGGTATAAAAGGAAATATAATAATTATGTGAATGAATGAAGCGTATTGGAGGGTTTATATGCAGGGTTGAACATTCAAAGAAATATTGAAAGTGTTTATTACACTATATAACTTATAATAAATGGATGTGGATTGAAATACATGAAAAGTAGTAAGAATATACATATTGATGATTATTTTAGACTTTTACTAGTTTTTTTCATATAATAATTAATGGCCGGTTTCAATAATCTATCTATCCGCTACTGTCGATTGAAATCTATTGTGTTCTATATTTTAAATCATAGATTTCAATCGACAGTCACGGATAGATAGGTTATTGAAACCGGCCATAAATCATTTTCCCGAATAAAGCTTACAGGATAAAAAATCAAAGATCATATTAATTCCTATATTCTTTATTTCTACATCCCATAAATTTAATATTTTGGGTACCATTTTGTGTTTACACACATTGTGTTCTTTAGCTTCTTTAAATAAGAAGAATAAATAGATTATTCAATATAATAATAAAAAAAGTGTTTAATTCATACTGAGATATTACATTCAATAAAATAACAAAAATAACATGTTTAATGAACATGAAAATGAAGTGTTGGGGTGTAGACATCTAGTAGATAACCCTGTGGGAAACTTGGAGGGTAGTTTCAACCCCTGCCCTCGACAGAACACGGAGTAAGCGGGTGTAATTGGGTCGGATAATGAATAAATGAGTGGGTAAATTCGGCCGACTCAAGTGGGGGCAGTGAAAACATTTCGAGAATATCATAATGACTTTATTATATTTTGAATATTTTGGTTTTCACCATTGTCCAGTGACTGTAAAACTTGTATAAAATGTTTAATATTACGAGGTTTGCGGTGCGATATTTTGAACAAATAATACAAGGATCAACTTTGTCACTTCTCTACAAATTATAAAATAATACTGTAAATTTACTCATTTCAATTCAGTTCATTTTAGTATGACATTCTCACAAGGTGGCTTTCATCAGTCTGCCCTTTGGCCCACCAGTAATAAATAAAAAATAATCTACAAATGCGGATAAATAGGAGTCTTTGACTTCTGAGATATGCGGATGTGTAAAGGTTCTTTCAACGATATTAATTTACTCCGTGGACAAAGATAAATAATTAAATATGCCATTAGATCACATCCCACAAGTATAGACTAACAAATATATCCTATTTCGAAATAGTGAATCAATGGTGAATCAACAATAATTGTACAACATATTATGTTTAATATTTCAATCTATGTGTACGTCGCTTTATTTCAGAACTACTGCTACAACTTCTACTACTATCCCATCATAGCTCATCTCACAAGTGGGGAAGCCAGCATACCAGCCGCATGCAACTGTCATGCAAACTGTCCTCTCCGTTCTAACAATATATTAAGACATTCAGAATGGGTGGTTGACCCCATCGCTGTATTTCAGATTTATGTTTATTTCTAGAATGTAGTAAAAAAATAAAATAAGAACTTTTTAAACATTGTGAAACTTTCACGTACAATGTTGAAGTTCAGAACTCTGATAAACTTTGAATTTTTAAATACATATATAGAATGGTTGGGCAGGTGGTTAGATTCTTGGACTTTGTTGGATAGATCATATTATGAGAATATCCGCAAGGGTATCGTCGGACGGGATATCTGTCTTCTATGACGAAGACATCAGAGCGCCGAGCGCCGTGTCGGGAATATCCTTTGAGATGTATTAAATGGAGAAGGCTGGTTATCGCCCTAAACGTTGAAGGGAGATTGAATTGAGATAAAGTAGTTATTTTGAGTTTAATGTTGAGAAGCTCAGGAGATATGGGTCATTCGCAAAGTAAAGAGACTGACTGATGGTTGTTAGTAAAGAAATTAGTTAAATTGGCATTACGAGTGTGTTATTCATAATGCTAAAGAGTAGAGCATAATATTATATTATATTAAACCTAACAAATAAGGGACAACGACAAACAAGGCAATTATACATTGGACCATATGTACATAGGCAAGTTCTACCTTCCACGTTAACAAAACTCTAATTTTATATTTAACATTAGGTAGATAGGTTTGTATATGGGTTATGCACAATTCTTATTATGATCACAGTTTAATTTTAGGTCATACCTTTGGCATAAAGAAGCAGTGAATCGTTCCAAAATATGCAGAAAATTAATGCAAAATATATAATTATATGTTATTTATTTATTCACTTCATAAACGGCAAGGCCTTTAACAATATATATAGATTTGGAAACATTAGTTAAAAAATTACATATACTATGAAAGTTTTTATATCTGACAATGAATACTACTCGCTGATGTAAGTGTAATTTAAAGTTAGTGTTTTTGTTCATCATGCATAATACCTACATATACCTACACGCTTTACAAATTGTCCATATATATAAATATATGTATGAATAAACACTGAAGTATTTAAAAGAATAACTTTTAAGTATAAATATAACTCAATTTTGGAATCCTCCAATATTGATTTAAGCGTGAGGAAAAATCTCATTAAAGCTTTTGTGTGGAGCATTTTGCTATATGGGTGCGAGACGTGGACCATCAGCAAGAGGGAAAGCGGACGGTTAGCGGCATTTGAAATGTGGTGCTATAAACGCATGCTGAAGATTCATTGGTCGGAACACGTCGAAAACGAAGAAGTGTTAACCAGGGTTGGCGAAAAAAGGTAACTCCTCAAAAGAATCTGCCAACAACGAGCTAACTGGATTGGCCACAACATCAGGCACCCAGGACTACTCATCGTCATCGCAGAGGGTAAGACCGAGGGGACAAATGGCAGAGGCCGACCGAGAGACGCCTATATGGACATTTTTTAGAAAAATATTGTTATATAATAGCCATCGTCTAATACAATATAATAATATTGGTGAGGTGAAATAGAAGGTTTGGAAAGGGAGAGATAAAGTAAAGATACAGTAACTATTGAGAAAAGAAAGATGGTGTAGAATTCTCAGGACTGGATAACATAATTTGCATATTGTGTACTTAACGAAAAAATTATACTAGACTTATTCACCACACTAGGAATAAAAACAGGCATAGTATTTATATCTCAGAAGAGATACCTATTTTAATTTATAAAGTGTTTACAAAACAGCTAACGTAGTATTTTGTTACATGGTTTAGTCATAAAGATTATGAAAAAATACCGAAGTATACATATATGTATACAAAAAGGTAAATTATATTTTTTTATCAATGGTGTTATTTCAATGAAAAACACGAAACTATATAGAGAAGGTGAGAGTTAAATTTGATTCAACGAGAAAGGTAGATTTATTATAAAATTTAATATAAAAATATATTTTTGTTATTTTTGTACACCATTATTAAAATATAAAGAAAACGAAACAAAAATCAATAAAAACGAGTATAAGAAAACAATGTTTTCTTATACATACTTAATAATTTAATAAAATATCAGATGCCTGTCGGAACTAGTTTAAAATAGACACTAGAAAAAAAATTAAGTTTTTAAGAGTCTGACATTGAAGACAGACTAGCTTCGAAGAGCCTCTGCCATTTATTTAAATTACTAAGTGAAAGAAAACAGTGTTTTTTGTTTCACTCGTTTTAATTATTTTTTAGTTTAATTTTAATGAGAGTTTTACTTATTAACACGTGATTAATTTCATGTTAAATAGAGTTTTGTGTATAGTGAGCTCGTTTTATGCAATCAAAGTTTTTTAACAGCTGCCTTTTATAAAAGAGTGAAAGACCGATTCTTTTCGGGGTGCTCCACAGAACTAATAACATTACTTTTAACCCTGAAATGTAATGAATACTACTGTCGTCAAGTTTCTAAAATGAATATTGCTATCATCAAGTTCTTAAAATGAATGTTACTATTAACCCTATTTTCGATATACAGTAATATGTATAAGCACATTTAACATCTCGCCATCTAAAAAGAGATGTGTACAGTAGCTACCTACACATTGTACACAGATCTCGGGTTATAAACATTGGTGTAACAGGAAAGGTTACGGAAGCGGATACACTTCATCTTAGTCTTTATTCAGTGCTAGACAGTTGGGGACAACTCTGTAGTAAAGCGAAGACAAAACATTATTGTGTTAATTTAAATAATAATAATATTTATTAAGCTATAATTTATCCGCCATTCATCGCTATGTTCCACATTCTGTTCGCGTAAAGAAACTTTTTTTATTCATAATAAAGCCAATGTTCCAACTTCAGTACTATTTTAAACATTTATACTTGTAGGTATAAATAAACTGGTTGATATAACTATGCATATCCTATTCTAATTAAAAATGACAAATTGATATTAAATCATGCGAATGGGTAGATGTCTGAAATTTCTGTCTTTGACAGGCTGTTTCACCACCTCTGGATAAAGTGCCAGATAGCCAATCCAACACAAATCTAACGGATAAAACGAAAAATGCGTTTCACGACTCCCTGACAGCGCTATCCTATAAATAAAAGTCTAGATAAGTTATCCGGCGGATAAGTCTTAGAAAGTGTTAAACTGTCAAAATTTGTTTACATGTGCGTTGCCTAGATATATTCCTAGGCAACGCACGATATATTCCTACCTACGTGCATACATTCATGCAAAAAACGCATGAAATTACAACGTTGCCACTGCTATCTGGCGGATAACAATCCGTAAGAAATCTGTAGGTGGTGAAACGCTCGCTCCAGTTTATCTTGTAGATAAATTTATCCTAAGGATAGTTATCTAGAACTTTATCCAGAGGTGGTGAAACAGCCCGTTAGTGCCGCAAATTTACTATTTAATAAGTATGACATATTTAATGTTTAATTATTATTTAAGAAAATTAATTATTATATATTTCTGTAGCATCTAAATATAGAGATCTGTGAATCTGAGTCGTTTATTGAATCTATGTGACAAATAACAAATATCTTTTTGATTTCTGTTTTATATGTCCTATGTATTTTATTTTTTCTAAACTTGCTTTATGTTAAAATTTGTGACGCAAACGTTGTGTTTGGTTTACTGGAAGACATTCTTTCAAGGCAATATGTACCTACGCTTCCGTGAAAAATTTATTTTATTATTGTGTTATATTATTAAATTCTTATTATGTAATTAAGACAGTTAAAATAAGTTGAGCATTATGAGTGATTTGAAAAGTTTCTATCATTTTCAGTGAAAAGGGTATTAGTACAGTTGAAATTTATATAATACCCTTCAGTTTCCAAACGCTTTTATTGTGTAAAATTAATTCAATGATAATGGCTCTGATATTAACCCAATATATGTACAGTACAAGGGAAAACAATAAAACAAAAAGTACCTACCTAAACAAAATGTTATTCCTAAATGTGTTCATTAGTAATGTTGTACCTACTAAATTGTTTATACCTCCATTATAATTATATAATTAAGATGTTAAATCCACATTATGTAATACTCTGTAGCAGGCTTCAGGTACTTATATTATGTAGGTACCTATACTCATTGTCATACAGATTAAGTATACAGGGTAGGCAGAGAGGATTTAGATAGGTGCAGGGTAGGGATATTATGATTGTTTGGGTCTGTTTTGTAAATAGGTACTATTATGTAGGTACGACTTGTTTGTGTAGTAAAAGGTTTTTAATGAATGTGAAGAGAGAAGAACGAATACATACTTACCTACTTCTATAATATTCTACTTAGGTATGTACATATTGATGTATTTTTTTAAAAGATTTCCACGATCGCGGTTTTAGCCGGCTGGTTCTTCAGACCTGCCCAATAGCTCGCCCGTGAGGACAATTTTGGTTTGAATAAGAGTCCGTGAGGAAATAAGAGTCTATGACTCCTGAAATATCCGGGTGTGAGGTGGGCCTCTTTTCAATGGTGTGTTGATGGGAACAAGAGAATATAAAATAAAAATAAATTTTGTACCATACTGTGTGTTTCTAAGCAAGGATCAAAATACAATACAAAATAAATAATAATCAAGGAATAAAATGTATTTATTCAACGATTTCATAATCTAGGTATCTCGATGTTCTTCGGTACCTACGAAAATAAATTATTTAACATATATACACCTATAACGTTTTCTATATAATAATGATTTTTTATTAGAATTTTTATTAAATTGACACATTTTAAACTTCATTGAAATAGACCAGAAAAAATTAATAAAAATATCAATCAGCCATCTAGATTAGCAGTGTTCCGCAAAGCGTGTGCCGCGGCACACTGGTGTACCGTGGTCGTCAGTAGGTGTGCCGCGGAAAAATACCAGCGTCAGCAAATACAATCTCTCGTCGCATTAATGATATTTCTAGCAACATTGAATCAACGTTAATTGAAAAATTAAGACTTAGTGAAGTTTTTGCGCTACAAATCGACGAGTCTACTGATATCAGTTCTCACGCGCATCTCATCTCAAATGTGAGGTACACTGACGGATGTGAAATAAAAGAGGAGTTTTTTATTTTGTCTGCCACTCCCTGGTTATACCACAGGAGAAGAAATATTCAAAGTAACAGACCAGTACTTCAGTGACCATAATTTGGAATGGCACAACTACATAAGCACTTGTACAGACGGAGCAGCAGCTATGACGGGAAAAATTAGGGGATTTGTAACCAGGGCTTCTGAAAAAACCCTAATATTAAAAATGTACATTGTTTTTTACACAGGGAAGCACTGATGACGAAGTCTCTGCTTGATGAATTGTTGTCTGTCCTACAAGAAGTTATTAAAATTGTCAATTACATCAAGTCGCGACCGCTAAACCCTCGTCTGTTTAATGCAGTGTGTCAGGAAATGGGAGCAGATCATCAGTCACTTCTGTTTCATACAGAAGTTCGATGGCTTTCTCGCGGAAAAGTGCTTTCTCGGATTAACGAGCTAAAAAATGAGACCCAGTCGTTTTTAAAGGCACAGGGTTCAGATTTTGCTTCTGTGTTTAAAAAAGAAGAATGGGTGCTAAAACTTGCATATCTGGCGGAAATATTCGCTCATTTAAATGAGTTCAACAGAAAAATGCAAGGAAGGAATTCTAATATTCTTGTCTTTGGACAAAATAGAAAGCTTTCGCGCTAAGTTGGTGTTATGGAACAGCCACGCTGTCAATGGTAGTAATGAAATGTTTCCAAATACCATGGCTGCCGATTCAGAAAAAAGTGCACTTTGATCGTGAAACACTTGGAGCTATTAGAAGTAAAAATTAACTGCTATTTTCCTAAGTGTGACCTGCAACCTATGGACTGGGTACGGAATCCATTCTCGGATAACATTTCCCTTGGACACATACTGATAAACGAGCAGGAAGAATTCATGGAATTAAAAACTGATCGGACATTAAAACTAAAATTTTCCGAAGTAGAGGTAGCAAATTTTTGGCTGCATACAAAAAATGAGTATCCACTGCTTTCAAAGCGTGCTGTTGCAATTCTATTACCATTTGACACAACCTACTTATGCGAATTGGGATTTTCAACTCTCACTACTATCAAATCGAAAAAAAGAGAGCGCCTGAGGACGATCAATGAAAAGATGAGAGCAGTTTTATCAACGATTGCTCCAAATTTTGATAGCCTGTGCTCTGTTAAACAGGCTCACATTTCTCACTAAACATCTTTTCATATTAGGTATATTGATGTTAGTAATATATATTTTTTTTTAAAGATATATCTGGTTTTGTTATAAACCCAAATACAACCTTATACACCTTTCACACTAAGCTAAAAGCTTGTGCCGTGAAAGGGGAGTTTGCCGGCACCTGGGATCGAACCACGGACCCCTTGTTCTGGAGGCCGAGACTCTAACCCCAGGTTACCGATGAACTCGAACATTAAATAGTCATTGCTTTTTTCTTTGGTGTACCTCTAAATTTTTTTGATTTGATAGGTGTACCTTGAACAAAAAAAGTTTGCGGAACACTGGATTAGAGAACCATATTTACACTGTGTAACATTGTGTAAAATCCAATCGGAAGAATGATTGTGTAAATACGCTTATCCAATAGAGATGTCTGATTGGTTTTGTCAACCGCGCGTTGTACCCAAAAACATTTAAACAATTAAAAAATAATTTATAAATATTCTACACATTTACCTGATGCAAATATTTTGTAAGATCGCATAAACTAACAATTTTAAGTGCAAATTAATATTTAATTCAACAATGAAGATAATTAAATTTATGATAGACCTCGGACGAAGGGAAAAGGCATGTTTATAAACTTCGGCTGAATTAAGTTCTGAGAATAAGCGCTGTGTTCTCAAAACACCTGTAAGTAGATCTCTACGCTCAGTACAGATATCCACCAATATGCTGAACGAGATTAATAGAGTCTGCTTCCATGACAGGGTTTACGGCGTCGCAGAACCCGTCAACCGGCATCGACTCCCCGAGGACCTTCGTAAAAACCAACCAACAACAACGTTCAGGAACAAGTTGAATACACCGCTATTCGAACATAGTTTTCCGTGCCCTTTAGATGGAAGCTCCATTAAACGGCGCTGAATAAACCATCCGACAATATATACATTATAATATGTAACGAAATAAATAAATAATATGGATATTTTATTATCATTACATTCATTACAAGTAGGTACCTACCTACACTAACAATTGCTACTGAGTCACATAACGTTTGATTGCATCTCTTTGTAAGTCTCAGTTTATACGAAAGTAATTTCAATTGCATTTTATGATTTCAACATTTTTTCATATTTGAGTATTTGTAAATGGTAGGTATTGTTACATAATCTCAAATAAAACATTAAACATCTTGCAATCAATAAATTAAGTCTTAATTAATCTTGTACAGAGAAGACTGGCTATCTCACATGTGGGATATGTTGCGACAGTGTAGGTTGATTGAGAGATAGATAATACATAGCAATGATTAATTTTTTGCTTTGACAATTTTACAGTGGTATCATCGAAAACGAATAACTTTAAAAACTTAATTTGATCATTAATCTGCAAAAATAAAATTGAATAAATGCATAAAAATGAAGTTAATATTAAATTATCATGAATTTTATATTATGAATATATGCATTCTTAAAAATGGACATTTGGTACCTATTCTAAATTAATTCGCATATTTTTATATTTGCGACTATTTAAACGGAGGGCGTATTCGCTGCCGTTAACAAAGCGAAGCAAAGAAGGCGAATTAAAAGATCGACTCACTAGATTGCATTTAAAATGTGAATATTAAGTAGCAACACAGTTAATGCTACTTGTTGAATAAATTAAACAATTTAATTATGCACTTTTTATACAAAAGAAAACAATAATTTACAGGCCAGTGTCATAGGGAAGTGCATGCCAGAAAATATTATCGTATTGAACATGTATTATAATTAGACTTTATTTTTATATTTGATTTTTATTTGCTCTCTTTCGCTGGAAATATATTTAAGTTTCTTCTTCTATTACGAGTCTCGTATCAATGTTATCACCACGCTATCACCACGGAGGATGCCTCGCTGCCCTGCGCAACCCAAAACAACTCCTCCATCAGTTGTTTTCCTATCTACATACTCTAGAATGTTGTGCTCAGTTTTCGTTTACTTTCGATCTTCAATAATTTAATTTTATAGACACAATACCGGGTGAAAATTGGATTCAATAATTTCAATAAGATACCTGTTATAAGACACTTGGCTGGTTATCGGAAATTGCGTTGAGGCAATAAAAGATTATTTATTAAATTTTATTTATTTAGCAAACAAAAAATTAACAAGTAAATACGTTTCAACAGTACATACGGAACGAGTACTTTTATAGGTATGTACCTACTTGAATAACGAGCAGATGTGTTCGGTTGTTTGATTTGAATAAACGCATGAAAATAAAAAAAATATAAGTTTTTTGTGGGTACTTACATAGGTAGGTACTAGTGAGGTATGTATTTTAAAGTAATTCTCTAAAAGTAATCAAAAAATAATATTATGGATGTTGTTACAAAGATGATCACTACTACAAGTGGCATTAACCACAATGAGGAATAATCCATCCATAAAACCGCAACATTCATTCATCCGATACAAGATACTTACATACTGAAAAACGCACTCCATACAATATTATGTACCCACTCCTCACATACCTAATAATATACCTACTAATAATAGCTTTAACTTTAAAATACAATAATATTTAAGAAGGGATGTAGGCCCTATATCAAGGATGCAGAGACTTATTGGGAACAGGGGCCACTCGGGAAGATTATGAGCCAATACACGGGCTGCTACAAGAAAATTAACAATAAGTTTTAATTTTTTTATTTATACAAATGACAATTGCTCAAACATTGTAATCATTACAAGTTAATGTTTTATGTTTTATTATTTACACGACATCATATTGACTTAACTATTTTTTTTTATATTTGGCTCCCCATTACTTGTCACCACACGTAAAATTGCTTCCAAAATTACATTTGCAAGACGGGTTCATTTCTTGTCTTGTTAAATTTCATAATTGAAAACGTCGAGGTGTGGCAACACCATAGAGAGAGAGAGAGAGAGATCGAATCTTTCGGTGTAGTTTTAACTTACAAAATTATCAACTTATATTTTAAATATTCTCTTGATTTTCCCAATTTCTTAATTCGCTGGCGGGGCACGGTAGCGCTATTGTGCATCCCTGGCCTATATATGTATAGACTCTACATAGGTATTTCCAAAGGATTTCTGAGTAAAAATAGGTAGGAGAAAAGTTCTGCAAATGTTTATAGAGACAGGTTATTATTTCAAAGCTTACCATTCTATCCATCTATCCATACCATGACGACATATCCCACGGATTAATCAGCATTGAAGAGAGATCTAAAGAACACTCAAACCAAAAATGTCCTCACGGGTGGCTAATTGGGCAGGTCTGAAGGGCCAGCCGGCCAAATCCGCCATCGTGGGAATCTTTTATAAAACTACTCTTTCGTCAAAATCACATTTGAAAGAAAAAATATTGAGACAAGAAAAAATATGTAAACAAAGATAGTATAATAAAATGTAAAGGTCAGCACAAATAGTAACAAAACATGAATAAAATAATAAAAACATATGAACAGGGCTCTCCAAAACTTACAGAAAAGGGTGGGAAACCTGTTCATTACAGGAAATCCAAGGAACAAGGTAGATAATAAGTTTTACTATTACTTCTACACCATGATGGCATATAACGATAGTAAGGTAGTCAGAACACCAATCGCATGTAATTAACATCCAGTTATTCCTCTCCGAGTTAATAACAAATAAAAAAATTGATGCAAAAGATGACATATTGCTAGCCTGACTAGTGACATTCCTCACTCTGTATGGTGTATGGTGTGGAGAGTCGGTCATCATTTCATCATCATTTCTGTCGGTCCCTCAATCCTGAGGATCGTGACCATCATGCCTCGTTCTGTAGACCATCTGTCTCCATGTTGAGCGATCCTCTGCCATGTGTAAGGCCCCGTGAAGTGAGCTCTGTGTGGCCTCCTTAATTTGGTCGCTCCATCTTATTGGCACTCTGCCCCTTCCTCTCCTCCCTTCTACAACCCCAGTCATAATCACTTTTTCTAGGTTGTCATGCTCTCTTCTTGCAATGTGCCCGAAATATCGCAAAGCGCGCTGACTGCAAATCGTTGAGAGTCGCGCCGAAATGTTTAACTCCCTGAGGATGGACTCATTGGTCCTGTGTTCGGTCCAATGCACTCGGAGCAATTTTCTCCAGCACCACATCTCAAACGCATCGATCCTCGCGCGTTCGCTAGCTCGCAGCGTCCACGTTTCAGCTCCGTATAAAAATATGCTGAATACCAAGGTCTTGACTAGTCTTATCTTTGTGTTTCTCATAATTTCACGGCTTTTCCAAATTTTATCAAGACGACCCATTGCGTTCTTTGCCATCTGTGTGCGGAGGTTCACTTCTTGGTCACTTGTGCCTCTATTATTTATGAGAGAACCTAGATAAATAAATTCGTTGACAAAGTCAATTCCTGGAAGATAATGTTCCGTGTCTGCGAGCCTGCCTGAGCGATCAACTATCATTGCCTTAGTTTTACTGCAGTTGATCTTCAGTCCCATCTTTTCACTTTCAATCTCCACACGACGAAACTACTCTGCTCACTCCTGCACACTTGACGGTCATGAATGCTAAAAATGTTTTTGACTGTTGTGGATGTCTTTGATTTGCCCATCTAGACGACTTTAGTGGTGCACTTCTTCGCGACAATACTGAGATTTTTATTTTTTATTTTTCTGTTTTGTACTTATTTGTTCTTTCTCCACACAGGAGGTAAGTTTTGTTCCTTGCTGTCCTTGGTGAGCGTATGCATTTGTTTTTAAATACCTACATTTTGTAACCATATGTAGGCTAACATAGATTTCTGTAAAGGTTTAAGTTCTTATAGTATGTATACGTATAAAACTGTAAGATATAAATAAATAAAAAAATACTTTATTCAATCAATAATAACGTACAAATGTTGAGACAATTCTATGACCAATATGGCTACAATTAAGTTGCAGCAGCCTCACTAGTTGCCCTATATCGTGGCGTGCTAGTATACAAAAGCATTTTTTACAGGATTTTACTTTCCAGGTTTCAACTTTAAAATAGTAGAATAGTAATAAAAATACATAGGATTCATGAGATAAGCTAAGTATTTAATAATATAATAGGTTCCGCAAATGATTATTAACGTGGTTGTCACCCTATATAAAGCTTTTTTTTTTTAAATATATCTAACTAATATTCATAGAGACTTTAACGAAAACATGATCTAAAAATGTTGTGATTTGATGAACAGTAGAAGTTAGTAAAAGCTGTAATTTGATAAAATATAGAGAATATTAAATTAATTCCAGTAGGTACACAGCAATATCGTTCGAAAATGCATTGCATGTTGAAATTATTGGCATTCATGCATTTCAATTATTATAATATTACTTAGTACCAGTTACGAAACAGTTTAACGAGTAATTCTAATTTGTAATCAAACAACCACGCCTTGGTAACTAAGCACCGCACCGCACCGCACTCGCTGTTATGGTAGGTGGATGGTGAACTCAACAACTGTACTAGCTCAGTTATATCTACATATAAGGGGGGCTACTCTCGACTCGACCTTTTCTGGTATAAAATCTTAGAAATGTTTATCCCGCGAAAAATCTCTACACCAAGACGAATCCATTATGGATACACCCTTATGAATTGTTACTTGTCTAGTATTAATATTTATTTATTTTATAAAAGAAACAATGAACAGCATTACAGTAAAAAAAACCTTTTCGCTGTCATTGTACGTAAACAGTAAACAATCAAGGCAATAATAAAATATAACACAAAAATACAGACACATAGAAATTCTATGACACAAATATACAAGAAAAAGGAGTAGGTACCTATTGACTTCGTCGAATCTGTTTTCGTTATCATCCTGTGACTGTCAGTGGGAGGACAAGACGCTGGACCACATGTTATTTGGTTACTCTATGTGGGATACATGTGACATACATTTTATATTTAAAGACGTGCACCATCCCCTGCGCATAGAGTATCTTCTATCACTCAGTAGTGTGATTACGACCTCTTTGAACCAACGCATTTTTTTGCTCTAAGTATTATTCATAAAAATGCCACTATCTGCAATGAATGTGGCAAAACCATCCACAAATGGATGTAGCGCTTAAAACAATAATAATATGAAACGTTTATTATTGTAAAATAAATTATGGTCTCCACTAATTTGACAATTAACTAATGGTATCAAAAATTGTTCATTTATTTTTAAGTTTGGCGCTTTAGAAGCTCGACATCTTATTTTCATGAACAAAAATTTGATTGGTATATTCAAAGTACTAAATAAGAGTCTAGATTCTAGACTAAGACGGTGCGGTGTTATGTGTAACCTTGCTGTTTCTTGTTCGCTTGTTAAGTAATAGCAGCGGTGTCTTTATGTATGTATGTAAGGTCGCTGTATAGGGAATTAATAATGAACTATTATCAATCAGCTATAGAATAGTTGTAATGGGTTTCAGTTATATCTTATTGCTGATAATTATTATCAAGTGTACGTACCTTGGTACTTTGCTTGACTGTACTCACTTCTAAGACTAGATCATATTAAGTTAATTTATTTATTGTTGTTAAATAATATAATCAATGTGAAATAATGATAATTTATTATTATTTAGACAGAAGTGTTTTATTAACCTATACAAAAGAAATTCTAATTTATTAGAAAACTGACCTAATGCTTATAACACATCGTAGAGAATAAGGGTATCAGTATTGGACTTAATTTTTTAAGTGATCAAGAGAAGGAAGAACTAGTGGGTATTTACAGATTTATATCTACGTAGGTTTATACTCATACATGGGTACGATACGAGACAAGCAGTTAAGTATTCCTTAAATTTCGAAAATAATTATGTGCCTAGATAACGTTAAAGAAAATTTGTTTCAATTTATTTAATTAAGTATTATTCCAAATTAATTTCAGTGTAAAACGTACAATGGAGAAACTAACAAATAAAATTATTTCAAGAATGTGTTTATATTACAACATTGAAGATCTTTTGAGATGTTATAACGTAGTAATTACAATTATTATTACGGCGATCTACTATAATGAAATCACCGCGGACGATGGTCAGACCTCGAGTTCAAGTTGAGGGTATGGGGTTCGTGACCCGCCGGCCGTATTCATTACTCGCTGCCCAACCCTATCATCACGAAGATGGGAGAGCATCTCAGTTTGGGAATTATTCCTAGGGTGGACTATTCATGAAATTAATATCTCGTAGACCAAGATGTTTCTATTAGTGGGATATTCGATATATTTTCTCTCGGTTATTAATGGGTATCTATTTATTTCACAACACCGCTACCAAGACTACCTACCTACAATATACATAAACTCATTCCATCGGATTATTTACTTTATTAAATCGATAGCAATTCTTTAAATAAGTGAGCAATTTCAAACCCATGACATCACATTCATATATCATATATATACATAAGATACGGTAGGTATCCTACAATAATATCATATACATAAGATACGGTAGGTATCCTACAATAATATCATATACATAAGATACGGTAGGTATCCTACAATAATATCATATACATAAGATACGGTAGGTATCCTACAATAATATCATATACATAAGATACGGTAGGTATCCTACAATAATATCATATACATAAGATACGGTAGGTATCCTACAATAATATCATACACAAGGAAATAAAATATTCGCTATTCAATCATCAAAGAAAAAGGAAATGGAGAGATGGAGTAGATTAAAAATAATTAATTCATTGATTTAATATAACAATTGCCATTACAAAATCGAGGTCGGTGTACCTACTGTGGAAACCTTGCAATTATGTTTTAATTGAAGATTCGAGACCTAAGATTGTTATTGTTAACCAGATAATAAACAATACAATATTTTTCAACAATCGTGATCATTGTTAATATTGTTTCTGTCAAAATATCAAATGCCAATTATTTTTACAACATTACAATTATTTCTCTTACAGCAATTTACAATTAGTTTCATTATTAAAATTACTATAATTGTAATTGTGGATATTAACAAAAGTTATTAAAATACCTCACGAAGTTGATAGGGTGACTAGGCATTATTATAGAAATGAGAATTACTCGGAACTATATTATTGTTATTATTATTACCACGTACGTATTATTATATACTATTTTGTCTACAATAATAAAGCTTTAACAGTGACATTAATGCTTAAATTATTTCATAACAACATTATATAATTTAACTATGTTACTGAGGAAGAAACACTGATTAAAATGTCGATTCATTTCATTCAAAATGACTAGTGTATTTTAAATGCCTTGGTTTTTATAATCAATTACGTTATAATATGATAGTGCACTGCACGTAGTGACTACAAATAATGTAAATTCAATAATGAAAAATATATCAGTTCCTTGCTTGTATGTAAACATACTTGTATAATGATATTTTTAATTGTATGTATATCTTTAACATACAATACAAATTGCATTTCACAATTACTGTGATGGTCAGATGTTTTAAACAAATTAATAATTTCGTTGGTAAATGAAAGTTTTCCTGGATGAAACAATTTCTTAATTCCTGACTGATATTCGTAATCGTAAAATAATTGTACAAATTTGATGCATGTGGAAGTGGCTATTTTCTTTCAATCTATATTATGTAAATAAAACTAGCACTTTGGGTAAATAAATGAACTATAATAAAACTTCATTCAAGTTAGATTTTTAACATTCTAGGACAGTGTCATAAAAAAACTATAATAATACACGAGGATTACAAGATTACATGACATATTCATATGATTTCCAAAAGAATTACAACAATAGTTGCATTTAAATAGTCAAGTAATGAAGCTCTACGTAGAGGAAAGAATTAGATAGAGAAATATAATATGTAGGTACTAATAATAATAATAACAACAGTGTCCTGTGAAACAATTAAGTGTGTTGTGTTGTGCTGCCGTCACTAATTAAGAAGTAAAGAGGTTCCACTAACAGATAGATGGATACTTTTGTGATGGTAACTATGTACATTGTACATACATACATACTGAGTACACTAGTACACTCATGCGACATGTAGGGAGATAGAACGTTATACAATGTCGGAGTATGTGTTAGTATTATGAACGAACGAGTTTATCGGATAAGGTGCGGAAATGGTGTGGAGAATTGTAAGAAATAAACAACTAGTGGTTTTGATATAAAAATACAATGTGCTATAAACAATATATGAATAGGTATCAATTAAAATTATTTATGGAGTATATCAGATATTTGCATAATAAGTTTTCTTAGAACCTAATACACATTTCAAAGGGCGAAATAATAAGCAGTTTAGGATAGTTAATGTGGACTGGGAACAATGAGATCTATCTAAAAAGGAGGTCGTTACCACGAAAACGACTCTTACTATTGAATGAATTATATCTTACGATTATTTATGTAATCAATAAAATAACGTTGAATTTCGTTTCCACAAGTTGTTAAGCTCTGTTTGGAGTTGTACCGCGCCGAAGGCACTATTGCAACATACAACGGACACAATTGAAAATAGGAAAACTTTGTGTCTCGCGGCGTTAAAGGGTTTCTCTAGGTCTTAATGAAAAGTCCCATTAGCCTTACATATAATTGGTCACCCTACACTATCTATAGTTAGTGGAGTTAATGCTATGTATGGACATGTTCACAACTCAACTCCGTATTCTCGCAGATATGCAGTTCTCTGTACTCATTCTGCCAACAATAGAAAAATTGAGTGGATAGGCTTTTATCTATAAGCATCTATTAAGTAGATGAGTAATAATTATATTTCCACAATTCTTTGAACAAATCGAATCTATTAATTAACCGACATGGTTACAAAATTGGTGTATACATTCCAAAAAATACTATTGAATAAACTTACTAATTGCGTAAAGTAGATATTTTTATAGCTCAAAGTCCAGTCTACAAACCTGCAACAAGAAGAAAAAATCATTACGGATATAAGTATATGTGTGTTCTTTTAAAAAATATAGTTGTTTGCAATACAAGACGGAGAGGAATGAATTAAAATGTTTTATGAAAACAATCAGGTTTTTTCTATAAAATTTTGTCATTAATGTTTACTTATTAATTATTGTTTTCATTTAAATGTAAGATTACTATATAAAATGTTAACTAATTTATCTTGTTTTTTCTACTCTTCTTTTTTCTCTCTCATATTCTTTCATATAACTACTTAAATATCTATTTATATATTTACCAAGTTATTTATTATGTTGAATTTTAAAGTCATTTCATATTACTAGATTTTTTTTTAAATTAACATTTCTAATCACATAAGTAACTTAAGCTGTAATTAGCTTTAATTTTATTCAATTATTGATTTGTTCATTATATATTTACATATAAAATGTACCTTTAAGTTAGTTATAATCAAATGTGTGAAGGATGGAAAGCTTTGGTTCCTTTCACTCTTTGATATTATTCCATTCGATAATATAAAATGTAAGATTTAATATATACATATTACGAGTACTACGATGGTTCTCATCGCCTCATCACTGAATTTTAGATGTTTATTGTTTTAAACGTGACGTAATACGAACACTTGCCTTTAACTCTCACTCGTATATATATAACGAGTTACAATCCATTGGATTGGTCTGCAACGAGTTTGGTTTTTCTTCTCCTCCACTAACAGAATAAAGGTGGGAGATCTATAAACAGCCTATGACTCACGTACATTTACCTAAACATAATGTACTGCCTTATTATACAATTACATATAATTTGATTAACAACTCTCTCTTGAATGGATTGTAAGATTAAGTTTGGAGAGTCTTTATTAGAATATCTCTAGTGTAGTTGTGTACCCTTTCTGGGTGTTGCGGGAGGAATATTGAGTTGTTGGACGTAGCAGAAGAGAAGCAATGCACAGGTAAGCGGAATAATAATATAATTATATCAATCATTTGAGACAAGCGGTTTGTCAAAGAGGATCAAAGGAGAGCGGTTAAGCTAATTAATATAACATATATGTAATAATACAGAGTCGTATGAGATGGGATAGTGGAATTATAATTAAAAAAAATGATAATTATAATTGTATGACTGGAAAATGCTGAGAAAATAGAAGATTTATATAAATATACCTATACTTAGGTACACAAAATGAAATAAAAAGGACTTGCTAAGAATTAAGAGTGGATAATTGTGTCGTGTACGTTTATTTATAATAGACTATAATTTATGAAATATTTTTTTACACAATAGTTAATACGTGGAAAAATAATTAATTTTCCTTTTTTCTATGTCATCACGGTGAATCCTACAAGCAGCGTATCCAGGAGACATACCGGTATGTGATAAACATGCAAGTTGTCCTTAATCAATTAAGACGTTCAAGGTATGTGGTGTTCTTCATCGTCAAATTTAATATATTAAATGTCTTCTTCGTGATGTTTAACGAGCACCTGCCTTTTATAAAGCACTCCCTTTAGATGAGAGTCGGAGAGGAATTTTTGTCAGAACTCAACGGAAAAAATAATCAATCACATAAATGAAATAATTTGTATGGTTATAAGTATTTACTTTATTGTTTGGTTTGAGAATAGACTTATTTCATCCCTGTAACATCTTCAAATATTGTCACTTGCAAGCAATGCTCTGGTCCGAAGAGGGATAAGGCAGGATATTATTTGCTATAGGGATTACCAATATCCATGATAAGAGAACACATTTCTATACCATTATTAATCTGAAGATTTCATTCTCTTGTCTCCCTTTGACTACAACAATCCTTTATGAAATTATATCTTCGCAATATGTATCATGCCCCCACCTACATACTTTCCTAACAAACACATTGTAGGCTATAGGGGTGCAGCTCTGACAATATTTAGACAATACATAATTAATGCAAAGAGTTTGCCGGAATGAAAAATTGTGGGGTGGTATTCATTGCTTTCGTATTTGTCAGTTTTCTTTCAATAATGTCTCTATGACGGCTATCTGGAAATATACCTATAATTTTGCTAAGTCTAATTGAATACATAATATAGCCAATGAAGAATGTACCTACCTCTAAACGAGCGTAAAGTATTATTTATATTTCATGACAGGTAAACAGTACTTATAAAATATACTAAATATCTATATTAGTTTTCACAAAAAAATCACAGTGCGTTTGTTACATACAAATGTTAAGAGAATTTCAGATTCATTTTGGAAATCCTTAACATCTGGTGATATATTGAAGTCATCAGGTGAATCATAAAGGGTTAGTATGTTTTGAGTAAATACATCGTTGTTTGAAGGTAATCAAGTTGGAGAATTCTCTTCACAAACATGAGGCAGGTAGATGGGGCACCGTTGTAAATCTGGATAAGGTAGAAACAGGAGCTCGGTTTGCGGTTAGTAACTTCTACATGGACATAGAGAGAGGCAGACTTCCAATATTACTGATAATCTCATTAAGAAAGGATCGTCTTTGATACAAATATTAATTCCTATTGCCATGTAACCAATAAAATCACTTCAAAGGAATCGTTCATTAGTGACAAGGCCTGGTATTCAACGCAACACAACGATTTTTTTTAATTTCCTGTCAATTACGCTGTGAATAACAATTAAACATCTGAATGAAATGCATTAAACGATGGAGATTCGTAGAAAACTAAAACAATGGTATTGTGATGATGCTGCTTAAGTTTAAAGAATTAAAATTCAGTGTTAAATGGGAATAAATTTATGCACAGGTTAATTATTGTTTTAGAATGAGCAATATAAATAAAAGTCCTACTCTATTCTATGCCAAAATATCTTAGTTTTGTATTTTAACATAGTTTTATGTCTAATACAAATATTGGAATCGACACTACACGACATTGGAAGATTCAGTACAAATTTGGTAAAGAAAAATGTTACAGAAGAAAAAGACGCGCATGTCTTAAGCACTGGTTAGTTATAATAGATTTCCTGTATTCGTGGGTTCCATAAGCAGCACGCAACACATAAACATTTCATATTAATATTATATCGCACGAATCAGTACACTCTTTTGTATGAACTATATAGTAGAACAATAATAATTTACAGAATATAGCTTCATTACGGCCTCATTAGCGATGTTAACGATTATTTGACCGGCACTCAAACGCTCGCAGATATTGTGTGGGTTTCTCAGCATAATATTAAGAGTTACTTTTCTTAACTTGTTTGCAATGAACCACGATCGTACATGATCGAATAATTATTGAACTGATGATGTGGATATTTTTGGTCGACGGTTCTTGGTGAAAGTTCATGTTAAATAATTATAAATGAAACACTTATTTAGTAAAAAAAAACTTTGAAAATTTCCCTGTTGACTTTTTATGAACTTTTTGACCAGTCAAAGTTATGAGTATTGAATGGAATCTCAAGTACAGGTAGATATGTAAAGAATATCGACGTTGATTATTTATAAATTAGGGGTGGGAAGTGGATAAAAATAATCAAAATGATTTATTTTTACACTGATTTAATGATTTAATGTAACTCATGTTACTTGTTTTTAAATTCTACTAATTAACTAGCAGACAAAGTTATTTTACAAGCTTTGTTTATTTACTTGTGAACCAATTAGAAAACAAAAAAATCATAGTAGATAATCGATTTAGTACATAGATAATCAATTTAGTACTGCGTAAATTCACCAAAATAAATTTATTACCTTTCAATATTTGTTGATGTGTAATTCTTTTTAAATATAATAGGAAATTTTTATGTTAGCATTAGTGATGTGAATTGGAAAGTAAAAAACGATAGGTTTTTACCGTTAAACATCATGAAAAAACCTAACTGGCCAGAATAATTATGTGTGCCTTAAATCATTGCACATCCCTTCAGGCGTAGGAACTCCTTATTTGTGATTCATAACACAGTATTAATGGCCTACAACTGCCTGAGCAGTTTCCTGAGCCGCGGGTGAAACAAAAATAAAACAATAAATACACATGGAATGCAAACTCAACAATAATCTCTATAATTAAGTGCTCACTAATTAATGTTACCATAAAGTAGGTATCAGAATTCGTTTATTAGAATAACGTTTATTTCTATTGGAAGATAAATAAACGAAAAAGTAAAAAGATTTTTATATTTTTATTTAAATTGTTTGGATAAGTAATTTGCAAGTTTAATAAAAAAAAATAAAGCGAATTTTATTGTATGTAGGTATTTCTAAAAAAAAATTTATGTACCGTAGGGTAAGAATCATATAAAACATATATAAAGAAAAATAAATAATATTACCGTAAGCACTGTTTTAAAAAAAGTTATATTAAATTCATTAAAATATTTCAAAAGAATTTATGTTGGTTGTAAGATTTTCAGGAAAGTTGAGAAGTATTGGTAGATGCATGGGAGTGGAGGGAGGAGCAGTGACCCTCAGAAGGGTCGGTCAAATTAATGATCACGTAACAATAATTATTATTGTTATTATCACAACTTCCTAGAAAGGAAACTGCCTCCGGTCATATTGCTCAGCGATATAATCCTGTTTAGTTAGATACTTACACACCTATCTAAATACATTTTCAGCATTGAACATTTAACCGCAATATAATTGACCAAATAAGAAATTTACAATAATTTTCATATAACTCTTATTTAGAGGTATGAAAAACTGAAATATATTGGTTCATTTAGGCTGTAGCAAGCACAAGGACCCATGAGTCAAAACGAGGTTTAAAAAGGAGGCTATTTAAAGTTTTCAAGTTATATACCTTTCAATACTTATTTATCTATCTATAACCACACGCCAAAATCCAAAAGAGGGGTAGGCAGTGAAAACAGAACGTCATATATGTCTTTCCCTACATACTTCTTTCGCTTCCTCCTCATTCATACAATTTCTTATACACGTTTCTTATTCGTAAAATGGATAATAGCGTTACGAATCACGATAAGTCAATGCATCAGAATAGATACGACTTGGAATTTAATTTTTGAAGCCTCTTCTCCAAAAAAAGAGCTCGTGAGTCTATAGGTCGTTGTTTTAGCAATATTTCATAAAAATACGTGTCTGAAATGAATAGAGAACCTGCTACGTCATGTTATACTAATTGTTGAAAAAAAGTGAAAAGAAAAGTAAGTGTGAAATACTTGACTTATTTATTTATCAAAAGCCAATGATACACAACAGATAATTTATATGAATACAAACAATATACAAGAAACAAATGTATAAATATGTAATGCATTACTCTATTTAAAACAGTAGGTATATATGATTTCGCAAATCGTATTATTTCAATAAGACAATAAAGTTGTCATTAAAAATAGAATTTGAGGAAAGACTGTAACTGTAATTTGCAAACATTTACATAATTATTATCCCTATTATGTTTTTATACAGAAAAAAAATATAATAGGAACATTTTTATAACACTCATAAATACGATCAAAATAATTTATTCTATTGTTAACTAACGAGAATAATAATATTATAGGTATCGAAAAATAATCGGGAAAATTGAAAGGCTGAGGAAAAAGTTTAGGACATGCTGGGTTCATCAAACAAAATGTTTTTACGTAGGTACCTAAATGATTTATATTGGTAGGTACCTACATGTAATATAAGAATAAGAGCTACCGGGAACTCATCACGTAATGAAATTTTCAGTTACAACACATTTCAGTTAGCGACAAGAGACGTTTAATTGAAAATCCAGATTTCACTCATTACAATATTAGTTTCAAACTAAATAGGAATCACTTAGACATCCCTGTTATACGTCGTTGTATGTATGTATGTATGTATGTATATTTGAAATAATGTGCGACTATAAAGATTTAAAATAATAATATAAGCATACGAAATTTTTACTTTGTCAATTTAATTTGAAAATATATATTTTCAAAGTACCTACTACTATTCCGATAATGAAAATTGACATGGGTCTATTTTGTAGTGCAATTCAAAATACGTCAAGTGTTATAGATTCAATATGCGAATTTTTCTAAATTGTCTTATTTCATTGTTTCAATGTTAGTAAAAATGTTGAAAATTCATATGTATGTATTAGAATATATTTTAAATATAAGTATAGAATACAAAAACAATCCTCATTAAATTATATATATTTGTCATGTAGATAATCCACGCATTAAATTCTATACGCCTATTATACAAGAAATCTTAATGAAATAATTCTACATACAATGATGATTTCTGTAATTTGATTGTTTGAAGTAACGCTGCTATATGAACGCCAGACAAACGTCTCATGAAAGTAATTAGATTCAATTTGAATTTTCTTTCGAGATATCAAAAATTAACACCGGCACATTAACGTTAAGAGCTCCACACCGTGAAACAAGGGAAAACATTTACACACATATCCAATTAGTCAGGGAATCTCAAATGTAGGAGCTTTTGAGATGAAACAACATGTTACGTGTACTTAATAATATAATATCAAGAATGGTGATGTCGTAGGAATATCCATCATAGCCAAGAGAATAAATTATTTGACCAATTAAAAAATGTTTTGAATTAAAAATAGAAATAAAAAAATCTCATGATATTCAGTTATAAATAGGCAGTGCCTATTCGTTTAAAATATAGAGAGCCATTTTAAGTATGAGAGGTTTTCTTATAAAGTCCAATATTGTCCTTATAAAAGAGTTAAAATCTTTAATTTTTTATTTCAAAAATTTTCAGGTTTTCATTGGTAATGAATTAATAGCGAATTATGTAATGCACCATAGGTAAATATTTTTATACTTCACTTTCCTTTCCAACATCGGATGAAAACAGACCCATATTATATTCTCAAGCCATATTGCGTTTAATAATTGAGAACGTCGTAAGATTTTCTAATTAAATATAGATTAAGGGTGCGATCTGTCAAAAGATGAAGCATCACTGTTCATCATCTGATGTGTCGGGTTACATTTATGAAGGAGCGTTGTATAGATGTGCACGATTACTTGAGGAGGAACAATAAACTAGAGTGAGCATCGAGATAATTGGAAGAGTAATTGAGTGAGGGGTTGGGGAAGAGGGGAGGCCGCAAGGCAGGCGGGAGCTAGGGAGGAAGGGGGAAGATACACGTTAATTGGTTTACACGCGTGATGGAGGGAAAGAATGAAAATATTAGAAATTGCTATTTGGCAAAGAGTAACTGCAAGATATTTTACACACATACATAATATTTATTAATTTATAGTAAGAATATATATTTAATATCATAGGCATACTAGACATGCAGCGCGGTATATTCTTTCGAGGATGAGGGATGCCGGCCATCCGATTTTTTTTTTGTGTTTTAAAATGATTAAAAACAAATTAAAAACTACTTGATGATGATAGAATTCATAAATAGAACAAAATTGATTTAGTTCATTTCAACAAGCATATTCCGTAATACTAAACTAAAAATGTTTTAGCAATTTTAATTAACACAAATTTACGGAAAGTTTTCTAGAGAATGTACTAAGTTGCAAATCGCAGTCTATTACCAATCGTAAATGGTTTATATGGTGCACTATGATTAAGGGAGGCTCACATTAAATAGTTCCTATTGCGAGTCATCATCATCATCATCATGAACATGCCTCTCGCTTATCGCCGTATAATAAGTCCTATTTCGTGATGTTTTGATTAACTCGGTTCGTGACGCGAACTTTTCATTCGCCCCCTTTGACGTTTTGCATCAAATATACTATATTGCACCATTAAACTTAAAATTGCATGGAATTTATTATTAGTTAATACTACAGCATATAATAGGTATAGAACATGTAATGTAATAATGCATTTAATATAGATCACGATTTGATTATCTTTAATATATTGGGAACACTTTGATTCAATCTTTATTTGGGATTGATTGATATCGGTAATCTACTGGTCACTAAACACTTTATCCCTTATCTGGAATTAGTTTTGTTTATTACAGGTTCTAATAACTTCATATATGTTAGTACCATTATCCACATTACTCATTATTACATTTTTCATTGAGTATTATTTCTTATAAAGACAAAAATTTCGTCTTCTGAGAAGTTTGCGTAAATAGGAACAAAAGATTTTTTTTTTTACAAAAATATATATCTGGGTTTTTGTTATAAACCCAAATACAACCTTATACACCTTTCACACTAAGCTAAAAGTTTGTGTAGTGAAAGGGGAGTTTGCCGGCACCAGGGATCGAACCACGGACCCCTTGTTCTTTAGGTATCTATTTATTAATTTTATTCTTCTTGCACATCATCATTCATATAACAAAATCAACAGAGCAGTATACATAAGAATAAATGTGATGATGTGCAGTGACGAGATTATTACTATATAGTGATTTCTTCCATCTAACCACGACGGAAGAAATCACTATATCACAAGCCATAATATTAAGTCGGAGATAGCAATACACAGAAGAGGAACATTCATTCAATGACAGTAATGTGGAATTATTGCACAATAATGCTCAAAGTGATGGAATATCAAACTTATAGATTTCATTGTAATCAAGAACAAAAAAAAATATTCGCTTCAATGACATAATTAATATTGAAATCCCCCCCTATACTCTATCATCAAATTCAAATATTTTATTAAGATAATAATAAACACATTAAAAATAATTTTATATACAATAAGCACAATTATACAAATCTTTATATTTATTATCTGTTTTTTTTAATCCTCAAAATTGAGCAGAGCTCGTGCTTTGAGGAGTTATAGGGTTTTTACTAATAATCAAACAAATTCGACTAAACTTAATCAATATAGAACATCACACACATAATGCATTTACCATAATGATATAAAATAAACAAAAACAACAACAATAAAAAACAACAACAAACCCATCATCAACGACACAATCACTTGACCTCATGCACCCATACACCACTTTCTTATTGAATTACCTTCTTTATATTCAGTTTAAATGTACTTAAATCATCTGAATACTTAAATTCATTCTCTTTTTTTAAGCCATTGTACCATCCCACCCCAAGATATGTATAGTGGTGTTGTCCAGCAGCAATCATCATTTGACATTTTACCAATTCACCCCTACCTGTTCCCAATACTATGCTACATCCACCTCCATATATTCCGGCCGCACTATTCCTATTATCATAATCATAATATTTGTTAACGTCTGTAATTTTCCTATTCCTTGTAGGTATTTAGTTTAAAAACTCATTATTGATGGGTGTCTACCCGAAACACTTCTGAGTCAAATATAGTTCACAGTGAAAGTAATACAGTGTTTTACTGTTGTAATTTCTTCCATCTGGAGTACTAAGAAAAAAATATCTGTTAACAATTCAGTTACATAATTTTATTGATTTAATCTAATGTTTGTATAAGAGCGTATTCAGTAAAATCATTTCATTTGCAGGTATACTGCTAAAGCATTTTATTTGTCTTGTAATTTACAACTTTTGCATGCAATGCCAGATATCTCAGATCGAAATATAATAATACCTATTATTTAATGTGAATCAATAAATTTGTTAACCTTTGCATTTATTGTGATTATCTAATTACATCGGAGAATTAATTTCGTGGCGAATATAAAGTTTTCCCACTAATAATAATAATCACCTTATATGTATAATGTAATTATTACTATCCTATTTTACACATATTATATGTGGACACCATGATATTAGTACTTTTCAAATGTATGTAATTTGCATCAACGACTAGTGTATTGTATCCTATTAGCAATCTTTAATCTTAATATTCCCACAGAAGTGGTAACATGCTCTCATACAAAGAAGAACAAACAAAATCACTATTTTTAATATTATAGAAAATAAGACAATCAAATAGGTTTAAAGCTAAAATATAAAATTTTAAGATCGTTATAGAAAAATATTACTAGTTGTGAATTGATATTACTATTAATTAACATGTTTGAAAAGTAGACAAAGACCTAAAAAAGATAATTCACGTTTAAATCACTTCTAAAAATTAAAGGTTTATTTTTAGATAAACATTTGCGAATTATCTATACACGATGCAATGGAATTGGATTTGTATTATGTAAAAATAAAGAAGTTAAGATTATATTAATGCATCTGGTATCTGATGTAAAGTTTGTAGGATTGTTGGGAGAGTGAAAAGAGCGTTAAGTAGCTCAGGAAATGTGTTGTTACGCTAGCCATGTATGTAGTTCATCCAATGGATGTTGTTATCATTTGATTGATCAAATAATAATGTGAACGGTGTCAGTATTGTGTCACATTTACACTGCTCACATAACCACCGTATCTATCAATATCATGCGCTGCGTTGAGCAACAGCCGCTTTCAGAGGTTTGTTATACTCGTACAACCAACATAAAATAAAATAAGAAAAAGTTTTATGAGGAAAATCATTATAATTTTTAATTTACCCTTATTTACTAAGTTATTTATTTTATTCTTCTTGCCCATCATCATTCACATAACAAAGTCAACAAATTAGTTTACATAAGAAAAAATGTGATGATATGCAGTGGCGAGATTATCACTACATATATGTAAGTATATGATTTCTTCTATCTAACCACGTTAAACCTTAACGTTTTATTAACAAATTTACGAATGAAGCGAGTCACTACCATTTGGATCCATATCTAAAAATTAGAGTGATCACTTTATGATCACGGTTATTTAGAAGAGTTTTGCTTTTGCGATAAACTCGCCCTCTGTGTATTGATTGTATTTAGAATGAATACATTTCTTTATTAAATTACTTGTATGCAATGCACAGTAAAGAATTGATAAATAAATAAATAAATGCACGTTGACATTCGTATAGAAGCTTTACTTTATTCATAATATACCTAATTATATGTTTTTTCAAAGTGTGTACAAATCATTTAAAAACATAGCAGATAGGAATTCTATTTTGTCGGTGATAAAATTTATCATCACCCCTAATCTTCCCACCACGTAATGTAGGTACATGTTAGTTTGAATGTTTGTATTTGTTTAGTTCGAAGTCCGAAAGACTTCTGCCGATTAAATAAAATTCGTGAAAGTAAACAGTGTTTGTTTTAAACTTATTTAAATATTTTTTAATAATTTAAATACTTAGCAGTTTTTTTCAAAATGTTGCATAAGATCATGAACAAATAAGTATAGTACATCTTGCACATGAAATTGTAGAAAAAAATAAAGTGCCATTTTCTGCAACAGTTTTCGAATACCTTGAACAATAATGAGATATATGTATCTACATATTTGAACAATTTTACTTTTATACTTATGACGATATGTTTAGTTGTTAGGTTTGCCAATAACTGAAATTAAACTTTTTTATTTAAATGGGATAATTATATAATATATAAAATTATAATCTTCAGATGTACCTGGTGAATATATTATTCATTTAATTTATTTATCATAATATACGGCGTGAGCCTTTTACATGTAGAGAATATATAAGAAATACATGACAGACATAAAAAAGTACATTCAAACAAGACAACCAGGAAAAAAATACATAATTAAAAAACAATATGATACATATAATACAAATAAAACATTCAATAAAACTTGTTAAAAATCAAATAATATAAGATAGAAGCAATAACAAATTATCACAATTAGAAAATTCAATTTAAAATTATTAAAATATATAATATAAAATATTTAACATAACAACATATAATTTATTTAGAAAGGTAGTCAATGTTAATAGTTTAAGAGATAATTAATTAATTTTTAAGGTAGAGATAATTTCATATTAGCAATTCTATAATTTAAAGCATGTCAAGTAAAAATTGTTCAAAAATATTAATAAACAATATATACAACATAGATTAATTAATGTTTAATTATAACATAGGCGTTTGTTGTTGTGAATTATGTTTTCCCCTTTTATTGAATAAATTTCAATGTTGAATGAAACCAAATAGGCCACCTGCATGTGACTTCTTCGCAGTTTCACACATTGCTTTGTCTTATGTCCATTAGGTTAACATTATTATCTCGAGGCCTTTGGCTTGTAAATTAATTTACACAAAGCATTTTTCACACCTTTTTGTACGTCACACATATCGGCCGGTTAGGTGGTGCAGGTTGTACCTACCTATCTACCTACCTACCCACAATATGTGAGGCAGGTAATATGAATTTTATCCCAGGTATTCTTTGTTCAGAAAATAAAAATAAAATAATAATCGGGGATTTCAATTTGCCCTTTGTGCTGCTCCGTTGTATAAAAAAATCAACCCCTTCGAGAAGGAAAACATCAATGACATTTTGTACCTGCAGCAGGTTACGGAGAGCGAGTAGGTACCTACGTATTCAAGAATCCACGTTAATTGAAAAACAACCCTAGTTTTAATTAACTCACTCACCTATTGAATTCAAGAAACACTGTAGACGCAAGTAGATATTATACTTTTCTTTCACTAATTTCATGAGAATAATTTTAATGACTTACGTAATTTTATTTGCCGTTGTGAAGTACCATCTAAGATGTAATGTATTTTTTTTTGCGAAAATTCTGCTAGTGATAGGATGATAGTTTTATTTTCAAATATATAAAAAAAAACTGAGTCTAATGGAACAACAACACTGTCTTGGACTTTTGTGTCTTATTATATAAAATAATTTAACCTCAAGAATCGTTGATTCGTTAATGTATTTCCGGATGACTGTAACGAAAAAGAAAGAAAAAAACACCGAATGATAATAATATCAGTTGTGTGCAAAGGGTTACAAAAGCATTTAGGTATGTGTAGAGCGTTTATTTTGTGTCAAATTGCCGTTTTAATCAATTGCCAATATGAGTGTAAGTATCAACTGCACGTAGAATGTCAGTGATACTAGGTAGATGTAGCGAGGGCATGGAGAACAGTAGGGGTGGGTGACAACTTGTATCGTTTAGTTGTTTTGTGTGATGGACATTATGAAGCTGTGTACAGCGTGAAGTCATTAATATTTTTCATTGACACATGGCAACATTATTAAAACAATATCCAACACGTTTAATTACAGACAAATCGTTTTGCCTACACTCTGAAAAACCGATTCGAATCAATTGACATTATTTATTTACAAACATAATGTTGGAAACAAATTCCAGTCTATACAATAATACCTGCCAGTATATTATACCTACCTATCGTACAATTTTCATTTACATAAACGTGTCAATAAAGGCTTTTACTTATTTTACAGTTGAAGGACGTGTATTGCTATGCTACATAAACATGATACAAAACGGTTTTAACAAATTTTAGAAAAAAATCTCTATTCGTGGACAGAAATACTTCATACAAGTAAAATATTGATCAAAATAATATGTGATACGAGTAGATAAAATAAAAATTTCAAATTTAATGCGGCTGCGTTATCTAGATAGAAATACATCTAAAGGTTAAATCTACATCATTTTAAAAACAGTCAATGGACGAACATAAATTTCATAATTATTTCGTTTTTGTTCTCTCGAAGAGAAATAAAAGTGTAGTAAATTAAATGTGATATGTGTATTACCGGCGCAATTTCGATCGCATTACGTAGTAAGGAAAAGTTTGTACAAGATGAGTAGATGTCTAACAACCAACATAAAATACAATAATATTATGTATGTAATAATTATAGCTACATAATAATAACTAGGGGAGAACAGTGATTGAAAACAAATCATGTTTCATATTAAAAAAAAAATGAAAAACCATATTATTCTCTCACGTTATCTCTTCTTCTTCCTTTCCCTTCTCTTCTATAGGAAGAGAGGACATAACGCACTATAGATCTATCTTTGCATACTTAAAAAAATGACACGAAGTTAATTGATTATTTTATAGACAATACTAGCAATAGTTTGTAGCTGTATACCTAGCAGTGGCAGATACATATGGGGCGCGCGGGGGGCGCTATTTACCTAATGGTTTCACTTTCTATATTTTTTTTTATAAAAAATAAAAATATTTTACTTATTGGTGAAGGTCCATCGTGACAGTGAGAATGGTAGAATTGGTGAAAGTTGTCCGTTGACACCGAAAGTGATCACTTCAGCCAGCCTAGAGCCAATTCGTAAGCGTTAGGATGCCTTTTTTACTTCTTTCAACTAGTATTTGCCCAATCCTATAAATTGTAAACATGTTTTTCCAACCGAGATATCTGATTAGTGATGTAGTTTAACATATGTTTAGGACATTCAAAAGGGTTGGAATATTTATTTATTTATTCTTTTTGCACATCATCATTATATAACTTTGTTAACAAAACAAAATGTTCGTTCTCTCTCCCTACCTCTCCTGGGTTATAGTTATAAATAGATAAATGTCTTACAAGGGATGTTTATGAATACCTGCCTTTAACAAGACACTCGGAAACTTGAAAAGGATGAGGAGCGTATTCTTTACTAGGGGACTACAAGGGGTATAGTTAATAGTTAATACGTAGTACTTTTCTTTTAAACAGGCGCGAACGAGATATTTTTTGTTTCTTATATATGACAAGGATCAATTCGTTTACTTGAGATGGTCAAGAAACTGTGAAATAGCACTAAAGTATATCATTCACTATGTTATGTCACATATTATGATAAAACGTAACGAATAATCAGTAGTTTTTAGATTTTATAAATAGGGATCGTTTTTAATTCAGGCGTTCGAGAAATACTAACGTGTATAATGATTGTATAGTACTTGGAATAACTTTGTGAAACTTCATTTTAATATATTTAAAATAGTCTCAAAATAAAACACTGTATTACTTTCACTATGAATGATATTTGAGTCACAGACCTTTCGGGTAGACACCCATCATCAGTGAAACAGTTTCTAATAAAAATCACCGAAGATGGGTGTATACCCAAAAGGCTGTGAGTCAAATATTATTCATAATGAAAGTAATATAGTGTTTTGTTTGAAATCTATTTCAATTCTATATCAACATGTATGTAATGTCAAAATGGATTGATGTTATAATTTGACGAAAAATGTTGAAAATATCTGAGCAGTTAAGGAGAGAAATTTTCGCGTGTGCTGGGTCACTTTGTCCCTCGCACATCGCGTGCTTTAGCTGGCTGCAACAGTTCCAACACAAGGCACGAACATGTAAGCTCAGCTGGCAGTCGTGATGAAGTACGCTATCTATGCCAACAACTTGTTCCGATATCTAAGTAGCTACATTATGCATTGCTTGCATTAGAATTCTTACAATGGGGAAGGTGAATTATTTACTCAAGTTAAATTGAGGACAGCGTTGTACTGTAATCTAATATACATACCTATACAACTTACTTCCCCTTTGGCCTTCTTCTCTGATTAAGTTCGTCATTAGGAAGCCCTGTATTTATACAACTATTTTTACACTATTTATTTGTATACGAACTTATAAATAATGATTTTCTTATCTCCAAAAAGCATCAATTAATAAAGTTTATACCAATTTTAACAATAATGATTATATACGGAGATCTACAAAATAAATTATTAAACGAATAAAAAAATATTTGTTCTTCCCATATGGGGGAGGGGTTGGAGGATCAAAGGGGGCTATTGCTCCGTCTAGATTCACGTAGTAGAAGAAAAATAGCCAAAATAAGAATTAAATATGGACATAGCATTGAAAATTGGCAAGAGGTTCTTGGGCATAAGCTAAATTAACAATTTGTAATACAGAGACCTCAAAAAAGGTCCCACATTAAATCAGCTTAACGAATTGTGAAAAACTGAGATAAAGACAGGATGGTGGCTGATAAAGTATACGTAATTTTAAAATAGGTAGTGGTTTGAAAAAAATACTTTTTGCATTTTAAATTCGGCGACGAGGTTTATCACCTATCATGAAAATTTAATTTTTTTACTAGAACGGAGAGGACAGCTTGTATGTTTATTACACTCAGCTGGTCTGCTAACTATTCATGATGTGGGATATGCCGTGACGGTATAGTAGTAGTTGTGAAATATTTTTTAACAAAAATGAGGAGTTGGTGAAAGATTTAAAATTTCAATACCATATTAAAAAATTGGCTATGAGAGGTAGAAATATTATGAGTAAGCCCAATTACAGAATTCGGAGGCAGAGAAATTGTGAAAACTGAATCCTTAAAATAAAGGTCAATACATGTGAAAACGGTTCAGAAAAAAACAATGTCACCCTTTTTGGCAGTTCTTCACACGGTACTTCAACCCACGACTCATCATTTTCGCGAGTTGTAGTTTGTTCAATTAACATATCGGGCGATATATCCAAAATTCCGAAATTCTTTCTTATAAACCTTGCGATATTCTCTCTTATAAACTCCAACAATATGTGAAGGCATTGTTTCTGTCTATGTGTAGGCATTGTTCTGGGAAATTATCAAATAAGGTGGCGTTGTCTTTTATAAGATTTTATATTAGTTTTATGTGTTAAATTTACAAATACAATCTCATATGTACAATGGTTAATTAAAAATATATACCATACGATAACAGTTAGACAAAATATGCGAAATTATACAGTGAAATATTCCTAATTCCTATACCAAATAGCTAAGCTGCTGTAAATTCTTAGAGAAAATGTTGGATATACTCATGATGTCTATGTTTAGGTATTTAGCCATCAATTATTGTTATTATTAATCATAATAATCGTGGCGAAAAGAAAGTTAATGTTTGTTTTAAAATGTATTCAAGTGTCTCTTAACTGCAGGTAGCTGGATGATAATAAACTGTTAGTGGGTTTCGTGTCAAAAGATATTTGTCTCTAAGGGAGAATTAGGGTGGTCCCATCTGATGCTTGTTTGAGGGTTGGTTCTCCGTGTCTAGAGGCAATAATATCCATGTCATGTCACCAGGAGGACAACAGATTGATTTATATCACAGAATTGGATGAATAATCTGATTAAACAAATTTAATAACGTTTTAAGTAGAAGATTGATGTCTCATAAATTATTACATAAGTCTATGGATCATGAAATACAACTAATAAACAATTAATGTTATGAGATCAAAGCTATTTATATAATTAACCATTGTTTGAGGTTACATAATGTATATTTGACACATGAAACTATCATATAAGGCTTAGAAATCATAACGTCACCTTATTTGGTAGTTCCCCAGATGGAACTTTAACCCGCAACTCAAACCTTTTATTGGACAAAGCGCACCTCGTGAAAATGTTCTCCTTTTTAAGCTTTATATGACAGTTTTATGTGTTAAATTTACATAATTATTGTTATCCTTGATACTTGATACTTAATAATAATAAAAAATCTTAATTGCACAAAAATCAACATTATTAAATAATAAACATTGCAGAACTTAAACCATACAAATAAATTTGTGCAATGGGCGAGTTTATCGCAGAAGCCCGATTTCTTCCAACTAATCTCTAGACTTCTTGATTTATGTAAAGAAAATCTGTCATAATAGAAAAGCATATTAATAATCAAACAATAGAATGTAAGACAAGAAATGAAAGATATTTGAGCAATATTAAATTTTATTAATTGCATATAAAATTCATATAGATGCGAGTATGAAAGTTAACATTATAATAGATATGTATCCACATATATTTAAATAATATCTTTAGAAATCCCATGAGCTAAACATTAATGTCCATTTAAATAATGTAATGAAGATTTTAAAAATATGATTCAATACATTTTTAATATTCACTTCCATATAAATATGAACGACGGTTGAAGGCTAATGAAAAATTTGGTAACGGGAAATAATATGTATGTATGGTAATAAAACACACGCCTAATTGAAATATATTACCTTCGCCGTGGTTTCCTAATCGGATGTAAAAAATAATATTATTACAAAAATATACATAAATGATTATTTATCTGAGACCTTTAACTTTCGGTAATATAAAAGTTCGGTAAAAATTTAATACCGAGTGGGAGGATAAATAAAATGCGGCCCACATTTGGCTCACCCTGTCCATAATACAAACACAAATGAGATATTAGCCCAGGGGATGATGTATGTGCTACAGATATTATGCGAGTATTTTCAATACTGGATCCCAAGTAACGGAGATCAAAATAAACAAACACGCATGTAACTACTACATTCGTGGAAATATAGAAACACAACCAAACATGTAACTGTCTACAAATAATATACGTACAATTCAATAAATTTTTCAAAAAATATAACAAAAAATAAATCCTTCCAAAAACTTAAGATGACATAGAATTTGGGTTAGTTGGAAGAGATCGCGCCTTTGCGATAAACCGCCCTCTGTATGTTGACTGTATCTAACTTGAATGATTAGGTATCTTTTATGTTATTATTTGTAATCAATGAATACAAAAGTAAAAGTAAAGAAAAAATAAATAAATAAATTCGCATTTCTAACAAGAATCATTTTTATGATAATGAATGAGTGCGTAGGAGATAATGTTTTTATATGTAATTGTTTATTCGGTAAATGAAATAAAATAAGTTTGAGTTGTGTATTATGTGTCGATTAGCTATCAGTCAACAGAATATAACTAAAGCCATAACCACAAGACACTTATCCGACCAGCTTACAGGCGGCAACTTGGCACATATCCCCGGTGCTGTGCTGGTGTGTAGATAACTTATACAGTAATGTATCTACATTACATATTATATGAGTAGGTACATATGTACGTTAGTATGAGAATGTTTGTACTAGTGTTATTTCTCACGAGTGGTGGTTGGTAGTGGTATCATATTGATTACACAGTTTCGCGATTTATATCCTGAACGGTTATCTCTTGTTTACGGTTATTGCTGCTGGGGCGGGAGCTTGGAAAAGTTGGCGGTAGATGGCTGGAGAGGAGTCTCGTGCAACTGGAACTGAATTCACTGAAAAACTGATGTTTTAAATAATATTCAGCATCGAAACACTGTATCATTAAGTAAGGATAAAAAAGAGTTCTCCAAGTTTTGAAACATCGAATTCAATGCTATTTCAATAACAAACATGTCATCAAGACCGAAATTCGTTCTAGGACATAGGTACGAAATTTTAATTATCTTCGTATTTAGAGATATAGAATCATAAAACTATTTATTAAAGAGATATAAAAATATTTTTTCATGACAAAGTTAAAGACCATATTGTTCAGGAGGTGTTTTGATTCTTGAATGGGCTTTTGCGGTGGTTTTTCCACAAAACGGCGCATTTTAAAAAGTTGTCTGGTTATTATTATTGTAATAAACTAATTTATAAAAAAAATATTTTAAGACATACATTGTTGTAAGTTTAGTAAGTAAGTTAGACTAAAATTTATGTTTGTTATAAGTTATTTTTAAGGTATAATTATAACTTTATAAAATTTAATAAATAAATAAATAAATAAATAAAATCAAACAAATTTCCAAAGCATCGTTTTCTTTCTTTGGGCAATACAAGCAACGTGTTAAATGAAAACGAGATTTTCACGTAGTAAATTTTGAAAATAATATTCATTACATAATTTACTGCTTCCATATTTAAACCGAACTTATTTTATTCCTAGTGTTACTTGCAATGTTTTTCTAGTTAGTATCGCGTCAAAAACTGCGGATTTGTCAATGTCGTGTTATATGAACATGAGGAGTGAATACAGGATGGGGGTACACGTCCCGGATGGACCAAGACGGATTTTCAATTATAATATGGGATACACACACATACCTACATGCAATACATGCACAGCTTACTGTCTTAATAGTAGTAGTGCGCTGGTACATGAAATAGTTGTAGATAATATAAACAGGATTAAATCGATTTACAAATGTACCTACTACATATTAATTATGTATGTTACATTCACTTATACTTTCAGATGAGAGAAGGAGTTTAATTAAGTCTATACTATGTATGTTCGTATGCAATTTTAATTGAATCATTGTAACATATTCGTATATATAGAAACAAGTTACAGGATAAATTGTGTAAATAAAAAAAACTTGGATTAAAAAATATATAAATCATGATTACTTGCGAATACTTTGTATATTCCTGAATCAACTTTTATGCAAAGTGATGTGAAGTAATGAGGATATAATATCTAATATATTATGTACACATAGATTTATGATAGTAACGGGTTATTATTAGTAAGTTTTTAAAAATATTTTAATCAAAAAACGACCGCTTGTAATAGTTTATAAACTTATCTACGTTTAGGAAAGTATTTCAATTTTGAATAGGATGTTGAACATGATACGGTTGGCTAGTAGAAATAACTTCGTGCTACGTTGATTGTATCAACAGTAATTAAAAAATAAATTTGATTACACGACCAATTCATCAACATCAAATATGCAAATGTAATGAATTAAAAAATATTTGCTATAATGAATTAATTCATTATTACACAATAAAAAAAAACTAAATTAGTTCTATAATTAAAACACATGTCTCCTACACCTTCAAAAGTCTATTCTTAATCGTAATTATTAAAAATGTTTAATAAAAGAATACCCTACATACATATTATTATATATTCGTAGTATAATAAAATAATCTATAGAATATTATAATGAACCAATCCGGAGGCTGAATTATTATGACAATCAATCACCAAGAAAGGGTCTACAATAAAGCCCGTATTAACGGGAAGTAATATGAAAGAACGAACCATACCTTTTAATAATATAACGTACTATGAAATTTAATTCGCAATCTATTGAACGAATAATTGATATTGCATAACCCTCTTTTTATTTACTTCCTTGACTTGTTTTTATAAGAACGATGTTTCGATTTAAGTTTTAATGAAATAGTCTGTATATTATTATTTATGTATTGTTTGTTGTATTCAATATTTTTTTATTAATATTATAATGTATTAATATAGATAATTTTTATTTGATTATATATGATATATATGTATGTGTAAAAATGTAAGCAGAAAGACAGATAGGTAAGTATTTATCTATTTGCTATTTTTATTTTCATAAAATGGGTATGTCAGTAATTTATAAATAAATAAAATCACAGAAAATAGCACTATAATGGACATAAACACTTCTATCGAGCGGTTTGAGACATGTGTAATGGTGTCAACATCAATTCAAATGTGGCATCCTTCAGATTTGTTTCTATAACATTGACTACTTGTAAGTCACTACAAGAGAGATCACAGTTCTCTAAATCAGCACTCGCCATTGTTGCAGCTCTGAGATCACAATGTTGTAAATTAGTATTTTTAAGAGTTGCAATTCAAATTACTTCGGCCATATTGCTTCCTCCCACACTAGCTCGTCACTCTTTTATTAATGTATAAACTTTTTCAGATAATTTCGTGTTATGATGTATTTTTTCAAATTTAAAATATTAATAAAACTCAAATAAATTGCAATAAGTTCAATTTATTTCGCATATGTATTATATTTTTAGATACAAATTTTCATTATTACTATCCAGTATTTTATAGCAAAGGTAATTCACCATTTCGCGCGTTAATTGTATATTGTATTTATTGTAAGTGTAATGAAATTTACTCATATGTCTATTGTAGATTTTGCAAAGATCGTAAATTTCAAGCGCCTCAACTGAGACGTTTTTCAAAAAACGGGGTTATATAATAGGTAAATAAATAATCCCATAATTAAATAATATTATTGTTACCGAACTCCGGTTTATAGGGTTCCAATTAAATAGTCTTGTATTGCATCCGGCAAGGTAGACCGAACCGGAAACAATTAATTTGAAAGGTGCCCCTTCGCATCATTAGGGACCAGACCAACCTGACCTAGACAATTAGTCAGGAGATCAGGTAAACTCGTTCTATTATTACTCGTTACTTATACTTAATTAAACTCGCCTAATCTAAAACCGTTTGCACCTGAGAAATGAGAGTGATGAATTTTATACGACTATTGTACCTACACTAAAGCTAATTAATATAAAATAATATAATTTATGTCGGTATCACTTATTGGTTTGTACAAAGTAGATGGTCTTATGGAACGTAAAACAATTTATTCGCAAGAGTCTATTACATAATTATCTGTTATTTATATGTCACTAATAAAAATAAATGCAATGAAATTACTTTAGCTTCTATAAAGAATCAATTATATTAGATACAAGAAAGGATAACATTATTGAAGTTAAAATATTACAATCATAACTATAATGTGGTTCCTTTATTTAACCCACAAATATTTTAAATAAATATAAATTACGTAAATGTGGTTGGCCATCAAGTGTTAATTAAATTGATTCCGATTATTTTGTGAACAAATTCATCGAGTTTTAAAATGTTAAAATAATATGCAATAATGATGGGAGAAGTAAATCTTCGTATTATAAGTTACAACAGAGAATAAGTCTCGTTAAGCGTGTGTTCGTGAATAATATAAAGGCGTACAGAATGGTATTAAATTTAATAACATGAAACGCAGATATAATGAGAAGAAATTTCGATCATATGCAAAGAGAGACAGTCGGCAGGAGAGTCAGAATCTAGAAGTGTTCCGATGTCTCTGAAGTAAGCTTGAGTGGTGGTCCAAATTAATGAGGCAGATTGTTGTGATAAAAAGGAAAAATAATGACGCATGGAAATTAATGAGGTCCTCCACCCAAAAACCTCCTCTTCCTACAAAGTGATCTTCTCATCCTATGTTGGTGCTTACCCACTAAATAATTGAGGAGGGGGAGGTAACTAAACTTTCTCGATCTTTGGGAGTTAAATATCACGTTCCTATAACGAGATTACGTCATTTTAGGACATTACTTTTTTTTATTCATGTACAATTGTACATACAACGTGTTTGATATATTTCATACTACATATTAACAGATATAAATATTCATGAAGGATATCAATTGATATTAATTATTTATCAAATAATTTTTGAATAATTGTTTACAATCCTAAATTATACACTATACGTCTTTTGAAATACTCACTAAAAGGATTTGGTAAAATTAATTTTTTTTGGAGTTTTCTTTTCAAATAACACGAGGCAATTATTTTTTCCGTTTATTCAACTAACAATACCCGTAATCAGAATGCTTCGGGATACAAAAACGAAAAGGTTAAGGTCCTGGAAATGTTGCTCTTCAACAAGGCCCTAGCCGCATTTGACTGAAGTGGAGGTGGGAGTGTCCCTAATTTCTGCGTACAAATATATCAAACAAATAAAAACTCTTATTTAAGATTACCTATATTTCTATATGAGCCTAACTAAAATGACAGGGATATAGTGCGACAATAAAAAACAAAGTGAAATTTATGGAATATAATGGAGCATGTGACTGTGGTGCAGCACAGACCATGCCACACTTGTTGTAGTGTCCATTGTGCCTTGTCACATGCACTATGGAGGATATTTTTGACGCATCTCCACCTGCTGTGCGTTTTGCACAGTACCTACTGGAGATCAGTTTGATGGTTTTTTTTCTGGGTTTCGACACGATAAATAAATAATAAAGGAATATAATTATATACTAATATTCTATCACGGCATATCCGACAAATGGGGTAACTAGCAGACCAGCTGCATATAATAAATATGCAAGATGTCATCTCTGTGCTAATATAAAATCAAGACATTCAGGATGGGTGGCAAACCACATTGCTAAGTCTATAATGTAAAATCTCATTGTTTTTTCGATCACCTGGCTTTAACAGGACACTCGAAAACTTACGGAGACTAATTATTCTTAACCGGGTGCTCCACAAGACTAATTTAATGATATATGTAAATTTTACCCTGAAGAGTCCCCGATAAAGAATATTTATAATTTAGCCATACCACTCATTCTGTGGTATGTCTTATTTTGTTTTTATTGCCGAGAGAACAATTTGCATATGAATTATGTGCAGTTGGTCCGTTGGCTGCCCCACTTATGTGATATGCCGTGTAGGTATAGTACATTTATGTACATTTTAGGTTTCGATGAGGTGTCGATATTGTTGAATACCTCGTTATTTAGAAGCAACGAACCATCTGATGAAAATAACGTATAGATAGGTACGTAGTACGTATTACTACTCGTACATACGAGTGAGTATTCGGGTAAAAATGAGATCTTTCCCGTATGTCTAATTTTATATGTAGGTATAGGAAAAGTAAAATAGTCGATACGTGTTAATTACTGCAACTGTAAAACTAACAAAATATATTTATTGTACAATTTTTGAAGCGATAATTGAAAAAAAGTACTAATTAATATACAGTGTGCGGCACGACTCACGAAGGCAATAAAATATGAATTTGAGCTTCCCCTCTCAAATTAATTACGAAGGTCCTGCTCTCAGCTCGAGTCCAAACAAGCTTAAATAAAAAATAATTGGTGCCATTAAATGCGCTTACATTCAATTATTACATTTGAGTCTGTAACGATCGCCACCGGGGCTGCGCCAGGGTACTGCCAGGGATGTCCGCTGACGCATCTAAATTAATTTGTTGTTTTATACACTTGCTCCACATTTAGGAAGTGATTGGTGATATTTTAAAAGATAATTAGAAGACAAAACAATGAACGGGTCATTGTCTCGTGTTAAAACGTGTGGCATTTAATTTTTTCTACCTAACTCTATACAAGTTGATAGCATTTCACAATTTGAATTGGTATTTATCCCGAAGTATAGGTACTTCTAGTGGATTTTTATTATATGTCAAAGTATCCATTGTTAAATATTCCTTAAGCTAAAGGAAAAACATGAAAGTTTATATAATTTTACTTTATTAAATTTATTCATCGGTACTGTACAAAAAAAACAAAACAACTGTGTAGAAAAAAAAACTAAAATAATTATATGAAGAAATAATTCCAAGTGAAATGTTAGGATGGGTGATAGATTATATTTAAATTAGGATAGCTGTGTATCTATTGATGTAGTGTGCATGGTTTGAATGTTTGGTTAATATTGAGTGAATTTTGCTTAATTCACTATGATTATGTGAAGGTACCAAGTATCAGTTTTGCACCTTATAATAAATAAATGAATAAATAGATACGTAAAAGGAAATTTCATACTAATAGCTATAAAAATAATTGTTAGAAGGTGTGAGTCAAACGAAGCAGGTGTAATTATGTATGAGTAATGTTAATTGGCCAAATGGCTTATATATTCTACAGCTGTATTATTTAGTACACAAATAATATAATCATATTGTCGTGTGTTTGAAAAGTTATTCAAAATAATAATGTTTATTTGGTGTTCAAGGGTGCATTTGTTTTTCTATTCATTATATTCCTATCACTGATAACAGAGGCCGATAAAACCTTAAAACAGTTATAATTACGGAACAATAAATAAAAATGTGTAAACAAAAAGTACAGTAATGTCTAACGCATGACGTAGGCGCTACATGTTTTTCTGTGATTACATAAAGCGATAAAAATGTGTAAAGGGTTGAAATGTTAAAGTATTTAATAGAATGTGGATATTAGAATTTAATACACTTGAAAAAAAAACATCAAATTTCTTTACATAAATTACACAGGTTTGTGGCTTAGACGAATACCATTTATTTTGTTTTCCTTGAAAAAAAATGAAAGCATTAATAAACATGAAAAATATTAACCAATATTAACCATCTGCTTATTTTTTTTCGGGTTTACCAGGTCTGGTTTTGTTGTGTCGACGTTTCGGTGCAAATGCTGCCGCCATCTTCAGGATTCACCTTCATTCATATCCTGAAAATGGTGCTAGCATGTGCATCGAAACCTCGACATAATAAAACAGACTTGGTAGATGATAGCCAAGAAAACCTTAAACTCATAATATTAACCATAAAGCCATGTATTGCAATACGATTATGTTAGAAAGGCAGGTAAGGCGAGTCGTAGGATTTGTGGACATTATCTCGTTATTAACAAATAATTTAATAATCTTTTAAAAATATTGTATAATTTCGCAATGCAGATGGAATCAGTACTTCTGATGACGCCAAGCAGAAACCTTGGCGAAAACGTTTGAGGTAAATAAATTTAATTTAGAAACTATAAAGCGTTTTTAAAAAATATTAAATTATATGTTAATAATGAATTTCCACACAAAAACATTAGATTGATTATATCTCGTTATGTTATCAAAAACAATTAAAAAACTAAAATTAAATTTATAATATTTTAATGTGTTACGATTGTGCATATAATTTCAAGTGTTTTTGCGATAATTATTTTGAGATACTTTTGTCAAATTCTAATCTTGTTTACTGACCACCTGAATGAATTTATTTAGATGGTCCATTAAGTTTGGCGTGAATTGCTTCCCGACATACCACGTGGACTAGCAGCAGGTTCATATTAATGTATAGTTACAAAGTTGTGTTAGGTATATTCCACACGTGAGAAAACAATTAGACGTATAGTGAGTTGTGATGGATCACACATTAGCAGTGGCACGCCGTCCGCGGCATACCACTTCACACCACACACCTCCACACCATTGCATGCATGCTTGTGCAGGTCCCTGCACTCAATAATAACACGGTGCGGTGGTGATAGTGATGATGACTCGGGAGACGAGACCACACGGAAGATAAGACAATTATCACCTGGCTTCGATAGTTGTCTTCATTATTGTGCATAATAACTGTTATAAGCGACTAAATAACAAGTTAAATCAATCACTTAATTTGGATAATACATACTTAACTGAGAAAAATTAAAGGTTTCACTGTTAAACAATTCATTAAAATCAAATATCTAATTATTTTAATAAGCAATCTATATTCAGTATTTTAAAAGGAAACCGGTTTCTCTAAAGTGGTACCACTATGAAATTATTTGGCGCTGGAATTATTTTCAATATAGGTACACCTAATGTTAAAATTTCTAAACAATGTTTCGAATACACTGTTTCAATATAAAGTTTTTTTTAAATTCGTTTAAAATAGTAATAAAAGTTGTTTAAAATAACGTCGTAATATTGTGTATTTACTAATCAAATAGTCATATCAAACGAGAAAATATTATATTATAAATCTGCACACGTAGGTACAGTAATATAACGAAGCATGCCTTTACTGTTGTCATAAGGCTTAATTGGTAGACACAATCGTTACGAGTATTAAAGTCGAGTCTAAAATTCAAAGGAATTTTAACAGTCTTCACTCCAAATCACTGACCATACATCATGAGAGGAAAATTTACAAAACAAAATATCTGAATAGGGAATAAATAAGTATTAAAGGATTGAAAACTAACTACAAATATATTCGGGAATTTTGTTGAAATATCTAAAAGCCGTCAAAGTCAACCCACTAAGAAATCAAAGAACAGGTTCAGAAAAGCTTTTTGTTGTTGTCATGTCTTATAAAATAAATGTTAAGATGCAATTCAACTACTTCGTTAGTAGTCTTCAAATCCAAAGGAAGTCAGTTCTATCATTCAATGGAACAAGTGAATTTGTAAGTTTGTTTGATATGCATTAATTTAATGAAACATTGAGTTTTCACAAATTCTACTGCTCGTTGAGTAAATGACATTTTCTTCATTTATAAATCTTTTTATGTATTATAAATAGTAGGTAATCTATTAAGCATATTCATAATCATCCGGATGGTTGGAAGGCAACTGATAAACTTGTACTTTGTGCATTTTATGATACTTTGTAATTGTTGGTGTTTTGTCCAATAACCAAAGAATAAGTAAATTAATTATCAGATTTTGTGCACGCCTCATTAATTCAACACATTACAACCACGATATTTTTCAAAGACTATGTAATTTCTTTTAAATATGATAACATCGATAATTTTATTATTTGTTAATTAGATCTAGGCAATCACACCATATTCACGTCATATTTTTTCTACATACGTTGTAGAATAATTATTCTTCAACTCAGGATATACCTGTTAGTATTAAATAAAACAAACATGATATTGTCTCCTTAACCATGTAAGGCATCGGCTTAATTAATAAAATTATTATTTGTGAACCAATTAAGCTTGCATTCCTATCAATATGACATGATTTATATGGCAGGGAACTTTATTAAAGTTTATAATAATAACAACTGCTTCAAAGCAGTTTCCCGTCCAATGCGACGGATATGCAATAAAATACACAACAATCTTTCATGGGAAAATACATTTATATGTACATTAATATAAAGTAACAATTTCTGCGGCACCATTTTGCAATAAATCACAATAAAATGAGAGTTTATAATCGTCAGAACTGAATTAATAAAATAACATAAATTGGATTCAAATAATTGAATTTGAAAAATATAAAACAATATAAACAGAAGACAATGAAAATATCACAGCACGATTTTTTCCAATGTAAATTACACAAACATCTTATTATCATGTAGGGAAATCTGAGTAAATGAAAAAAAAACGAGTCAGTTTTAATGCGTTATAATTGAAAATGCTCTCAGTATTATATGTATGTTGGTATAATACACAGACATGTAATCAAATAATTGATTAAATAATAATTGATATTTGGCTTCTGAAATGATTCCAGCGCATTCAATACAATCTAATGAGAAACGAGTAGTTTATTAACTGATTTGCAATACTAATTTGATTTTTTTTTGTAGATATATTCAGATACTGGAAATCATGCGAACCGAGTCCAATTAATACGATCGTGTAAGAGTGTATATTGAAAAAGAATACTAATTAAGGAACGTACAGAGTGTTTAGTAAATAATGGTAAATTGAAAGAGAAGTTTTCTAATTACATGAAAATTTTTATAGTACTTATTTACTAAATTAATGAGTATTTTCTCAGCATTTTGTAAATGATTTCTCATTAAAAATAACAATTTGATGCAATAAAATTTGATGAAACTTAGTTAAAAATACCTACAAACTTTGAATACAGCGCCGTGAATTGAGAAATCTCTTTATAAATAAATTGAAATGGGATAAAGAATTTGTATTATATTTTTATTTTGGCATCGTGCAAGCCTCATTTGTAACGGTCGTCATGTATCCTGACGTTTATGATGTTTATGAATTATTATATGACAGTTGATTTGATTTCGGGATCAAATAAATTGTACTAAATGTTTCATTCGTTATTTTTATTTTGTTTTATTACACCCTGATTCATGTTGATTAATATTAAAGCATTATTAAGTGTATTTTCTTATACACAATTTATTGAAGATGAATTAAACTGACATCGCTTTTAATAAACGATATTATTTTATACGGTGTTATGACTATAACAGGCTCTGAGAGTTGGGAGAAGAATATTATTACTTAAGGTGAGTGATTCGCATTTCTTCTCATGGATATTGTAACATCTTATAAAGAAAATAACTAAATAACGATCAGTTTATTTATGGGTAGAAACCTTAATAACATGCATGGCTATTTCAGTTTTTATATTATTATTATATTATACACGATAATAGAAAAAAATATTTTTAAAAATTGAAATGTAAATGTATGTGAATCACAGAAAAACAGTCGTAAATTTTTTAATTGGGATTGTAAATTTTGTACTCTATAATAATGTGTAAACCTATATATATTATAAAACTGTTGTATTTATTTTAATTAGTAAACGAAATCAGGGTAGTGTAAATTTTCGTGAATCAGTATGTAAAAGGTAAATAAAAATACTCGCGAACATACGACGGATTGTGTTGACTGAAAATAGAAAACAAATGAGATAATTGCGAACATAAAATTGAATATTTGGATGAAGGAAGGTATGCACAGTAATTGTTGAGATTATAGAAATGGTAAGAAAAGAATGAAAGAAAGAAAATCAGATCAACATCGTTATTATTACAGTATAACAATCACAAGCTACAATAATAATTGCTACGTTTTGGGGCAGATCACCGCAAAGACAAGAATGAAAAAAAGGCAAAAGATCCGAAAACGATGACAGGTTTCCCTCTCTGGGATGCAATTAGGGAGTCCACTGGATATCTGAGGACGATACTGGCCAATTATCGATTTTAAATCGTTAAGTAGGAAACCCTTCCTGAGTTACGGTGTAGAGATACCAAACCATTTTATTGCATCCCGAAGATATATCATTTATATAACCTGGTACCTAATTATCCACAGCAGGAGTGTTGATATAAAATTAAAAGTAAATAAGACTTAAGAAAATATATAGAGAAATACAGTTTAGGAAAAACCTTTATTTTAAATCGATAATAAAAATAATACTTTTTAACTATAGCGAGTACTATATGAAGGTAGACACGAGTACACCTATTTATGAATAAGAATAGTAAATACATTTATACTCTATTTTTCTCAAGACCACCCATTAGTTTGCGAGTGATTTAGTAATGAATACATTTATCAATATTTTCCAAAATAATATAAAAATACGTTGATTTCACATTGCATTGACTAACTACGTATTTTTAAATATCTATGATTTAAGGATTATGCGAGGATTAGTGCCGAACCATTATTGGCAGCTGATGATATTAAGAGTTTTACAATTATTGTTGTCATGAAATAGAAAGCGTTTTATTTCATTCAAAATGTAAAGAAAAGTCAATATATTTGATTTTCTATCTACTTTAAAAATGTTAGTGATGATCAAATATAAAAAAAAAGAAATATTATTATATATTTTTATTTGTATAAGAAATATTATTTTTTAAAGAACTGTTTTCCATCACTGTTTCGGGCATTGGGGGGCTTCTAAGTTACCGGTGTCGCGAGTCTCCTAATTGGATCACCAGTCACCTTCCCTCCCATCCACACACAGCTACATCGCGTCGCGTCGCGTCGCTATTAACAATACACATACACTACCTATGTATGCATGTATTATGTATGTACCTAGCTGGTTGTTGCCTCATCTAGAACTATCTATCGTCACCACTAACTAGGGGAATAATAATATTACATATATATTATTACTAGTGGACACAATAAGAACAATTTATTTAATTTACTTTTCATGGAGTCCGCACAATAGCACAGATCTTTCTTCGTGTGTTCTGTAAAAGGTGAGTATTTGTTAAACACCTTCAATTCATCGAGAGACAAACCTACTATCCTTAATATCTTATTTATTTATTATAGTACAAAGTAAATGATATGTTGCGATGATTTAGGTAGATAGATAGATAGATATTAATTTGTATGAAATATTATACTTTTGTCATTTAATTTATTATTTATTGACTAGTTTATCATCACTCACATTAAGTACGGTTTAGTATCGAGGTGGGAGATAATTTGATGATTGTTTCAGAGTTTATATAAAGAGACTCCAGTTTCGGTTACTCCTTGTCTTGTTTGAATGTACTTTTTATGTCTGTCGTATATTTTATACATATTTCCTACACGTAAAATGCTCACGCCGTATGTTGTAACATAATAAAAAATAAATTAAAAAAATATTTTTTTCGACACATCATAATTACCTATTTGAGATGCATATGTATTAACAATATTCAATGGTTAAATTTCAGTTTAGAATAAAAATAAATCTTAAGTATGAAGGAGAGAGAGACAGCACAAAAGGCGATATACCTACCAACCATACTTGATTTTGAGTCAGGAATACGGATACCCGAATTTTCAAATTCAAAATCGGGTTAAAGACAATGATTTATTTATATGGATTTTGTAATATTAGGGTTTAGAAATATTTCAAAAATTAAACATATATTTTTTATCTAATGGGCCATTTCAGTATTCTTACGTGTCGATTACGTTTGATCATGTCTTGGGAATATTGCTGACCGCACCACTCTTTAATGAGACTTGCTTAGTATTAACTGGCACGTCTCAGCCATTGTGTCGATTTAATAACATCTCATTTACACATAAGGGACTATTTGGCAAATAAATACACCACATCACACAGCACGTATGAGTCTACATACTTAACCGCATATAATCACTTCACTTTTTAAAAGCATACATGTATAAAAAACAATATGACAACAGAGTATACGAGAAGTGAATATATGTAGGTACATAAATCTAATATTGGTCTTCTTTAACTTGAGTATGTGTATACGTACCATCATCTTGTTTTTAATCATTAGAAGTAATATGTTAACATAACATTCATTTCTACTTTGTCTTTATCAAAACACAAAGAGATCAATTGACTAAAGAAGAAGCTCAAATCTAATCAAATTCATTACTGAAAATTACTTCAATTGTTTGAAATCTTTAAAATGAAAAAAAAAACTAGACGAAAAATAACAGTGAAGTAAAGCACGCTTGGTATCAATTATATCAACACCTGTAAAACTTGTAAGTAGTGTGAAAGAAATTTAACTGAGGATAATAATATTATCATATAGGCTGGCCATAATACTCGATCTGGCTGGATACCTACCAGATATGAACCCAATATCCCACCGGTATCGTGTAAGGAACACATGTATTCACGTTGGTACTACATGTGCCTGCTGAATACGTATTGCCATGTTTCTAATCGTTGTCATACTGTGTTGATTAAGTATTGGTTATTTTAGAGAACAGTGTTACGGGTCCCGTTAAGTCTAACGAACCTAAAGTTTGAACACTGTAGGCCTCAATCACATTTAGGATGGACAATGGATAGCAGACCATAGAATAATATTATATGAGGGAAAATGCGATACATGTACTGTTGAGTCAGATAACGACAAACTAGTCCTTATAAGTACGGTAAAAAGAAATAAGGAATAATTTGAGAAATCCGTCATTTTATATTGATAGTGATGATGATTTTGGATGATTTTATTTATGACGCCGTTTTACATTCTCTAGACCGCCTCAAGGGCGCCAATGAAGTGTTCAGTTTTTAATTTGCCTCTGGAGCTAGTGACCGTCTGACCAGAAAACTAGTGTCAAAGCTAGTGATGTAAGTGATAAGCATATAAAGCAAGAAGGTACCTATTATGGAAAAGTTATTCAAAATTTATGTTATTTGTAATCGGAAAAAAATGGTGAATTTTAAATGCGATATCGGACTTATATAGAAGACAGTAATATTATAATTAGTAGTTATTGTATGTTTGTAATATTGATTTGTTAATTTTGTGTTTGGTACCTATGTTTTGTTATGATAATGTACCTATGTAAAATATTGTGTAAAAGGCTAATTAGCCGTAAATAAATAAATTATAAAACCGTAAATACATATAAATTGTTAGACAATATCATTGTCATTGTTAAGTTCCATAAACTATGTAAGTTTCAAAATAGGAAACTTTATCCTCGTATAGAAAAGTAGGTATATAATTTAAAAAAGGTTATTACCTAAATTTAAAACAACTTCTTTCTTGCAATGTATTGATCATGGGATAAAATACTCCCGATACTGGAATGGTTGATGATACCTGTCATACAGGCTATTTACTAATGGACCACTATAAAGCAAGTGCATGTATAAAGCATCTATTAAGCAATGTTGTATGAATAAGGCGCAGCATGGAACGGCATCTAAAATACAAAGCTGAAATGCAGTAGTTGTACTCCAATCAAACATTAGACTGAAGACGCAGCAAGGAAAATAATGTCGTTGTGTAACTACATAAAATATTGAATTACATCACCAACTACTTTTCCGTAAGTTTTCGTGTGCTGTAAAAGGCTGTTATTCGTAAAGCACTTTAGTTCAGCGATGATTTATGCCATCCATTCTAAATGTCTTAACTTTTATTTGTATGGGGAAGACAACTTGCGTGCTTATTAGTTAGAAATGTTGTGATGGTATGATTGAATGAATGAACTAATTTCACATTTTTGAATGTTTGTAAATGTATATGAGAATTATTATATTGTTTACGTTCAGTTTCTAATACACCGAGCATAAAAAAAATGGCAGAATACAAAATATGAATAATATTTACCAACTCAAAAAATGGAGGAGTTGAAGGAGTAATTGACAGCATACCTGAAACAAAGGAAAAGTATTTTAATTAGTATTTATTTTAAATAAATAAAGGTATATAGCGTAGTATCATCAAGTCTGTACAGGGACTTGTAAACCAGCCTGAAAGGGGAAAAGAAGATAAGAGACAGATATTTCCACATAACATGTGAGTTAGTAATATATGAATGCAGATGTTGTATGCATCGCACCGGGTGAGTAGTGTAGTAAGTGTAAATTAATGTGTCTAAACTAAACTAAAGTTGGAGAGAGCTTATTAATCGCCAAGCGACGTGTTGGACATTTAATTGAACCTCAAATTGCATCTACATCATGGTGACCACAAGTATGTGATAAAAAATAATTATTATAAATTACATTAATTTATTACTCACTCTAGAAAGTCTTTGGTACTGGAAAGACTGTAGTCTTGAGTCATGTTTTGAAAATGCCCAATCATAGATAGTTCTTCATAGAAAGTATGGGCTGAACGTTTCTCATTTATAATACACTGATGCTATGGTAACAATATCAGAGCATTAAGAATGTTGTGGGAAGTGGTGATTCAACTGAAGAAGAATTTTCGTTCGAAAGGTTCGTTTCTATCATGTCCTCTTAACAGGAACGTAGAAGTGGGAAAACAAAATATTTTTACTTATAAGTTTAGTATTGTTTGGTATCGCAAGAGAATTGTTGATTCTAATTAGTATTATGTTAGTGAAGTAATATAAATAATATTTTTAAGATGAATTCATTCGGTGTCACCCTATTTGAAATCCAAACAGTTGTCTAATTCGTGTTAAGAATCTTGTATTAAATTAATGTGACCATACGTTACGCAGATAAATTATTCCTATAAATAATAATAATAACAGTGAATAATGTAATAAGACACATGTCGTTATCTATCAATCTTAATCACTTGGATATTGTCCAAATTGACGAGAAAATCAAAATAGAAGATATTTTGTGAACAAGTTTCTAATTTCAACTATGCCATTGGCTTGTGCAATAAGTAATCTATCTGTGCTATCGAGATAAAATTATTTTAGATTTAACGTAGTTGCCAGAGTGGATCTATTTGGCATTCCGTCCTCTCTGGCTACCCCACTTGGGACACGGCGTGTGAATATAGTAAAATATAGTATAGCCAGAGTCGAAAAGTGATTCGTATTTACACGTCCAATGTTTGACAGTTCTCTTTCAGTTCATCGTTTTTTTTTTATTTATTAAGCATAAAAATATACATAATAACCTTAAGCATAATCTTATTACAATATGAAATAATAGTGTACATGTATTTTACTGTTTTACCCTCCTTAAAAAGTAAACAAATTGTAGGTATACCTACACGTAAACGAGAATGACTTAGCTTATAAAACAGATTCAATAACGCTTTAATTAAGAATTTAAGGTCCAACATACATAGAGCAGTAAAAAATATGAAAATAATATTAAATTTCGGGGAAAACAAAAAGAGTAATTGAAAGAAATGTTCTATTTTATTCGATACAATAATAATATTACACATGCCATAGACTAAAACGTTTAAAAGAAAGTGATGGATCAGCACAATACAGATAGAGCACAGTATTTGATATGATATGATATTATTACTGCGTACAATGTATCTGATACACATAATAATTTCTAATATATTTTTTGATGATGATGGTCTTGAATACGAAATATCCAAAATCCTTTTAGCGGAATATCTTCATAAAAATATAACATTAGTGACCAATGCGCATTCAGCTAAAGTATTTTGATCGGGTATTTATGTATTAAATTTGTATACAGCAAGTATTTCTGCCATGCTAACTTTATGCATGTACGGGATATTAAAAATAAAAAAAAAATCTTGCATTCATTTGACGATGATTATAAAACCGTAAAAAAATGTGTTTTTTTTATTATGGTAATTCAGAGAGACTTCTGTCAGGTAATTCTGTCAATATCTTTGGAAAATAATAGAATCTTCTAAAGATAATAATGTGTTTACGTGTATTTAAAAGTATTGAGACAACATACAAGATTTTTTATAGTTATTTAAAATTTAAATACTTAAATAGCAAGTTTTCACGAAATAGGAGTTAGTTATGAGAATAAGGATATAAGAAGTAAGAAAAATCGAGCTTTGTGTATGAGAAATTGAATGAATGTAGAAGAAGCGAAAGTATGTAAGGATGGATTTATAAGGCGTTCCATTCTTTCTGCCTACCCCACTTGGGATACGGGGTAAAAGTATAGTGTAGTTAAGTAGATATGAGAATGATATTATTGTTATGACAATCTGAGTAAACCTAAGTATTTAGGCTTAGATATGTCAGAAATTGATTTTATTTTTATTTGGAAGATATGACTTTGGAAATGTTACAACCTGCATAGGGAGGAGGATGCATAATATTTAAGTTAATATTTTATGAGCACTACTTATTCAGCGCATAGAAGGGATGACGGTGGGAGAAATAGATGATGGAGAAGAAGTTAGCTTAGTTGTAGTAACGGTGGTAGTAAAGATATGAGGGTAGATGGGGTGGCGACGGGACTAGTATTCTACTCTGGGGGGATAAACCACTTCCGGAATGAGATGGGCGCACTTCCTGTGATTGAGAGTGCCTCCCTTCTCCACCTTCTCACTCAAATCCTAACTCACCTCCCCGTCTTGGGTGGGGTAGTGGTGCTGTATGACGAGTAGGGCAAGGTCAGGGAGAATACGACATTCCCGATGCAATACATTTTTTAAGAAAATATTCAGATTTAAATGAATTAAAAAAACTTCAACTTTTTTAACCATACTTTTTATTTTTATTTCTGTATACAATATTGTTTCGTATCTTAATGAGACATTATCAATACAACAATAACGAAACAATATTGTAAACAGAAATAAAAAATACATACATACATACCATCACGCCGCTTCCCTCGCGGGGTAGGCAGAAAGGATCGAGCGCCACTTCCTTCTATCCTTGCATACATCTTTCGCTTCCGTCACTGTCATACAATTCCTCATGCATGCTCTCCTGTTCAATGTGCTCAACACGTGACCGTCCTGTAGGATTTGATTTAAATGATCTTGCCATTTAATCCTCGGACGTCCGCGTCTCCGAGCACCATTCCTCTCAGCCAAATATATCTTCTTAGTCATTCTATCCTCATTCATTCTTTCCACGTGCCTATAAAACTTCCACGTGCAATAAAAAATAGTGTGTATAAAAAGGCTAAAGCTTTTTTAATTCATTTAATATGGATACACAAAAAGTAACGATTTACACTGAAAATATTCGGATTTAAAATTTATTAACTTCCCTAACACAGTAGAATATTTATAAGAAAAACTTCTATAACACTGTATTCATATACGATATTATAATTTATTTTTCAAGATGATTTTATGCACCGGTCAATTTTGATTCCTATACATGACATTTTAATATATCTAATGCTTTTCCATCAGAAGAACAGAACTACGTTGGTCTATAGAGGCAGTGTGTGTGTGTTTATATTGTGTGTATGTATGTATATTCGCGATATTGTGATAGTGTCGCTGCAACCCCTTCCTATCTATTTAATTGATTCTGCTACGGTTTGGTCGTACCAGAGGGTGCGTTTTAGGGTGTGCGGAGGTCGGGTGCACCGCTGGGGGTGGAAAGCAGTTTTAGTAAATTGTTTTTCGGATTTTATGATTGTATTTCGTGTATTTTCTTATATGGTGAATGTGTGAAAACAAAGTCCATTACACGGCGCGCGGTGAATGGTTGACATTGTTTATATTTTTCAAAAATGATTTATATTTTTCCCTCATATTAATTTTTAACATACTTATTTGGAATATTTTTTTATAATCATTGGAAAATAGATTCAATTAATTTTACATATAAGTGCTTGTGTATTAATAGATATTTTTTTAAGTTGACCATTTCCATACACATATGTTTTGAATTTGATGATACTGTTTAATTAAAATAAGAAACCTCGTGAACGTTTCGTCTATATGTAAGTTTAATTTGGAACGAATTATACAGCAATAGGAATAGTCGCAGAATACATGAAGCTTGCGCGATCATTAAAACTGGAATTACGAAGTTTAAACAGTAACACGAAACTGCTATTTGTTTATCTTGGGTTTCTCATACGTCCAAGGGGCAGACTGAGGGGGTGGGAGAGAGACAAAATGTTGGATGGAACGAGAGGCAAGTATCGCCCCTCATCCCGCTCCAACGACACGACTCACCTCATCTGAAACATGTACAATACAAATTAATTAAAAGTTTTACAGTGTTAAGAATCATTAGGTGATTTAATTATGAGCTGGGATGTATTGTGCCGCTCGCACGACAAGGTGGGCGGCAGTGGGAGGAGGAGGAGAGGGGGGACAGGGCGAGGGGAACAATGCGCGGGAGGGTGAGTTGATAGTGAAGGATAATTTAAAAATAGAACAAATAGTTCCACGCTTCAAAATATGATAACATATTAAATAAATAAAACAATCGCCTCTTCCAATAAATATGATACTCATTACTTTCTACATAAGCTTTTGAAACACCTTAATTAATATAAATTATCGATTATTCATTAATTAAATTATTTATTCACCATAAAAGAATATCAAAAATTGAATTTAATTAAAAAGCTACTATTATGTACGTTTCTCGTTGGATATATAACATGAAAATGATGAACACTTGAACTAAAAATACAGAGTATGTAGATAGAAATAAAAAAGAGAAATTTCATTTCGATATGGAATGTTTCATTATCATTTGCTATTAGGCAAAAAGCTTCGCTGGGAGTAACAACATTGACAGCGCATATCATACATATTATAGAGATAGATAGGTAGGTATGTATGTATAGAGAGAGAGAGAGACTGGCACATAGTGGGTTACAATACATTATTATAATATCTATAAATAGGTGGTTGGTACATGACGTGTAGGATGAATGGGACGGGATAAAGGGAGAGGGTGAGAGGGACAGGGGTGGGTGGGGGGATTACAGAGGGAGCCACCACCATAGGATGCAAATAGCCATTAGGGTAATTGAGCATTAGATGAAATGAGAGCATAGGTAGAAGAAATATGTACTAAATGTCGAAAGTACCTACAGATATCGTGGTGCGAATGTCTCAACTGATATTATTATCTACAACTCACCTGATGGTCTGACGCTTCGTCACTCGACGACTCCTCGCGACAAGGTTAGGGGTGCGGGTTCAAGTCCCATCCACTAGCGAATAAGGTGACGTTGTCTTTTCTAAGCGTTACATGGTAATTTCATAATGTTAATTTTACAGAAACAAAATTGTTTCCGACTGTGCACTAAATACACCGGAATTAATAAAAAAAGATTTTAGTATATTATCTAAAATCAATAAATTCCTGAAATACAAATCAAGGATATCATATTAAAATATATGTAATTTTTTATTTATATTATTTTTCTGTTTTGAGTAAAAATATAGAGAGATGATGTTGCTTGGGTATAATCGTCCCTCTCATGAATTGCCATCAAGAGCGATTAATATTAATATGAACATAATAGGTACCTATAGCACAATGCAGTGTGAGGAGGGGGTAGGTATGATAATATGAGACTGAAGGAGTGTAGTAGTAGGAGGGTGCTTAATTAGCGAACTGATATGAATTAACCGCTTAAAGAAAAGTATTTTACTTTTGATATACATCATTTTGTTATAAGATCTTTGAAGAATATATCGTCATTTTTAGCAAGTATATTTTTCAAAGGATAGCTCGTATTCAAATTGCGTACGGTTGGTCTGCTGACTACCTTACAAGTGGTATATGGTATATCTCGTGATGAGGTTACAATCTTTTATCACATCATTATCATTAGAATATGTAAATATAACAAATTTATCATGAAATTTAAATATCATGTCTCAAAATGATCTTAGTCAAAAGTTTTATTGGCATCAACAATGTTTGACGTCAGTGAGTTCATTACGAGAGCACACGGTGTACAAAATTATTTGGGAGATTTTTATTTTTATTTATTTATTTATTTATTTTTAGAGCGTTTAATGGGTTTTTTTTGTATCATAGTCATAGTTCGGCTAAGGATTTCAACCTTTTTTCGTAACTATTATAGTGGTTTTCTATAGCCATCTTTATTCCACAATAGAATGATGAATATAAAAATATAGTATAATATAAGTATTTATAAAATTAAACAATGTTTGTTTCAATATCCTGCCGGGAGACTAATTAGCGATGTATAATTGCCGCTTTAATTAGTGATTTCAATAACTAAATCATGTACCTACATTCTACGGGTAAGTATACTAGTATCTATATAGCGATAGGTATATTTAATTAATTAAAACAAGAATGATACAAAGTTTTATCAATCAGACCTTCAATTAGGAGATACGTAATGAGAAGCACGTGTTTTGAGATTCATAGTGTATATAATAATAATAATAAAATCAAAGATATGTGGAGAACACCTACCACAATCATCGTGCCTATAGTGTTGTCTGTGAATGGTTTAATACCTAAGAGTCTGTCAAGCAATCTCAGAAAACTGGGAGTAGATGACAGGCTCAAATACAGCATGCAGAAGGCCGTACTTCTATCGTCCACCAGGATAGTAAGAAGGTTTTTGTAAGTGATCTCCCATGATTGTACTATTTCATAGAACATCATGGAAGAATCAACTCGAATAATGTTTGGGTTCTACATTTTGAATATAAATTTATTTTAATATTTTATGGTTTTTGTTATTTAATGTTATATTTAAATTTTATTGTTAATCTTATATTGTGTTTAAAATGTAGAATCTAATATTGTTTTGTAAAATAAATGAGATATGAGATAATAATAATAGTAAGAACACATTATTGATCAGAAAAAAAAAATCATGAGCAATTGGAGAGCTTATTGCCTGGAGGCAATATCTTCCAGCTAACCAAATACAACATATATACAACAAAGTAGACTAAATAATTATAAACGGTGCTAAAAATATAACCATACATTAACATCATAACTCCAAACAAACTTGTTACTTAATAATTATATTTTACAATGTCCCTTGCTCCAGAAAGCAAAATTTACCATTAAGATTTAGCTTTATAACAATATCTCTAACTTTTGCAAATATATATTTAAAATAAATTTCAGCTTGTACATAACCAGCCCATCTACAATAATAAAACTAATAGTTAGCCCACAAATCTGTTTAAGTCATTAGAGTTATAAAAATATCTTCTTTTTAATTTATCCAAAATAGTCTAAACCAGTGGTTCCCAAAGTTAACTGGACTCCGAAAAAAAAATCAATCTCGGGACCCGCCTTTTAGCTTTTCTCCAAACATTGCTCCAACAACATTTTTTTATTCATGTCTTATACAGTGGCAAATCGTCCATTAAGGCCCACTCAATATTCGCTCACGAAGTAAACTTTAAAATATAATTACCATATGTTATAAAGAAAAAAACCAGTGAAGTCAAAAAAAGAGTTCATACTAAATTCTACAGCACCTACTATGTAGTAGTATTTTCAAAGTATTTTACTCTACACAAGGCCATTCGTAAACGAGTGATTTAGGAGATTATTAATCAAATAAAATTAATACAGAACAATAAGACCAAACGCTTATTAATGTTTAACTAAAGAAATAAAAATTTAACAGCGACAACTTGTAAAATTAAAGGTTCATCGTAAGAAAGTTAAACCATTAGCATACAACAAAAGTTTTTCACAAACTTCTTTTTAAAATTGTTTACATTGATACTGTTTTACTTGTGAATAAAACTGATACCGTCTAGTCGGGACATATCGTATTAAATAATTAGTTACACAGGGGGTAAGGGGGTCGGTAAGAGGGCCGGTGTAAGAGAGTGAGGAACGGAGGTATGGGAAGAAGGCCAATGCCGTTGGTAGGGGGATATTCTGTAAATCAAAATGTTCCTAATGGAAAAGTATTCGATTACGATAGTTGTGTTGAATATCAACCAACCGATAATACTCACCTAGGAACTATTATTACATTGTAAATTAAACAACAGATTAAATGAGGATGTTGAAAATAACGAAATGGAAAACATTTTTTCGATATTTTTGCCATCATAATTATTTATTAAATACTGTTTCTACATTATATAAAAAATATTAGTTTGATTTTAAAATTCAAACCATAGTGAAATTTCGCAAGTGCATTATTTTTTTCTACTGTTAAAATTTTTATTGTTTATTTAATTTTACAATGGTTATAAATATAACTGTAAAATTAATATAATTAAAAAATAGGATTATCCAACTAGGTAGACCTGTTCTAGAATAATCCCTTTATACTACAAAAAATATATACATTTCAAAACATATCGAACCTAAATATACTAAACTTAGAACATAAAATAAAACAAAGCAAAAACCAAACAAATTATTAATTATTATATTAAACCAAACATAAATAAAATAACACACTATTATTGGGGTCTTCATCTTTTTAATCTATATAAATAAAAATGAGTTGACCATGTATGTTCCCCCATAACTTGAGAACGGCTGAACCGAATTGGCTGATTCTTTTTTGTTGTGTTCGTAATTTTCAGGAGACGGTTTGCATGAAAGAAAATTTTTGGAAAATCCAACGGAAAAGTCGGAAATTCGGATTCATTTTTGTATGAAAGCGATGTTTGTATGACAGTTCCGCTGTCACGTGCTGCCATAACGATTTTTTTAAAATGTTTTATCCACCATCAACGACTTTTTTTGTTGTGTTCGTAAATGGTTTATATGAAAGAAAACTACTGTAAAATCTTTTCATCTCAATATCACAGTAGGTCCAAAAAAATAATATTAATGTGATAGAATTCTATATTGTTAAAAATACTGAAATTGTACTGAATGTACTGAAATTGTTTTATTCCAATTCACATAAATTCAAGGGAAGATTCGGTTGAATGAATCACATTTCAACTAACTGCAGAGCCTAAACCATTGGAGATAGAGACATGAAATTCACCCTGGCGACGCCGGATGGGAACATCTAGTATAGCATAAAATAAATAGTAAAATATCAAATACCTAATAATTTCAATTTAAATAATAAAAAAAATGTTAAAATAAATTTGTGTATAAAATAAAGAACGTCAACATTCTTCGAGTTAATTCTCCAATGATGTCCTATGAAATAGTGCAATCATGAGAGATCATTCAATTATTGTTATCATCAATAATCGCTGTCAGTGTAATTTCAAATATTTCGTGAAATAAAAAGAATAAAAAAAGAAATGTGATGATTTGTTCGGATAATTGAGAATTTTGTAAGATAGACTATCCACCTATCCGTTGCTTGCGTCCATATATTGTTGCGTCAATATGTGCATTCAATTTATATTATAAAATATTTTATTTTCAATATAAATATTTGAAGTGCAAGTCAATTAAATCAGAAAATCCTGCAACTAGATACAGAAGGTATAAGCAATCGGCATCAGTCCAGGAGACACAGAATCTTCCAAAATTAGATAGAATGATGTCTGTAACTCTGTACGGGTGCGGGATAGGGGATGTTGAGGCGGAAGAAGGGTCCCTAATTAACTGGTAAACTTTCATGAACCCCTCTGACCCCGCACTGCCACTGCGCCCTCTCCTCCCTACTCGAGTAGAAGGCTAATTAATGTGCCCCGTAGGGCGTTTAACCCTCTCGCTACTCTGAGGACTTTGTACAAATGTATATATTACTTGCAACTGAGCTTTTCAACATTTTTCAAAAAGCAAACAAATCATCTTAACCTTCAATGGCTCTCATTTAAAAAAGAAAGACATATATTTAATATATTATTATTTTCTCCCCCACTACATAGTCTGTACGTACCGTGAAGAAATGTCATACGCAATATTATAGGTACTTATAAGTAATGCATGTTAATTATTTGTATGGAAATTATTGGTGACGATAACGCAAAATCCAGGAGAGAGATTTACGAGTTTATTGTGACGTGTTTTTTATAAATGCATTTTTAAAATTTAATTTAATGTTTCAGTGTTGACATTGTAGAGAACATTGTAATAATATAAAAAAATAATAATATAACGCTGCTTTTTGTTTCATATTTATGTTTACAAAGTATACCACAATTACGCCAAGGGCTTTCACCAATAAATTGGTATCATCAGGAAGAAGCATAAATTCAATTTTTTATACGGTCATTTAATTTTCAAATATTAAACTTTGACAATCTCTATGTCCGCAAGATGAATGGCCTCTTCAAAGAGATTGCGAACAAAATTTTTGAAACACGTGGTAAAAGGGTTTACGTAATCAAAAGACAACATTTTTATAATGAGACACTGCGGTTGTTTATTCTACACTGGGCCGTTATTACAAAAAAAGGGAAACAAGTTAAAAACTTTTTAAACGCTTCCTCCCTTATAATACGCTCCACTTTTTAAGATTTTAATTTGACCTGCGAATGGTGGGATATTGCTTAGTAAATATGTTGCGACTTTATTATTTTTATTAATTAAATAATATAAAACGTCCGCCTTTTTTAAATGGTTTTAAGTTAAGAACCAGTAACTGTACTCGTTGTTGAAATGCGATGAAACCGTTTCACAATGATAGGAAAAAATATATTAATTTAATCGCATTTTTTACTAACCGACCAAGAAATACTTATTTGTTAATTATCTATTGGTAAATTAATCGGTCATAACACAAAGTAAGTTATATGTATCTAACTAGATACTATAATTAAATGAAGTAGAAGTATCAGATGATAGTTTACTGTGATTCCAATACGACTACTCGTACCTATTTAAATATTTCCCAAGTGATAAATTCCACGATATGTATTAGGTAACAAGTAGTCGATTATAATAATATGACTTTATATAATATTCGATCACTTCGAATCCTTTAGTTATTTTCAAAACACATTATGTCTAATTTAGGAATTTATAAAAAAATGTCAACGTAGTTAACTACGGCAAATTTAAAAATTTACACAGTTCTATCGTAAAATATTATTTTCCTGATATATTTCATGAAGTTTGAAACACATAATGAAAAAAACAACGATAATCTATAATTGAATCTAGGCAATCTGTATCTGATATGAATGGTCGAGAAATCGCCAAGTCCTGTGAATAATGGCTGAAGGGGGTAAAAACCTATTAAAAAAATAGTAAACAGGGTGAAAAAACAGTACGTGAGTATAAACCAACAAAACAAATTCATAGTTCACCGGAAGGGCTCTGTATAATGAAGTACGTTCTCTTTACAAGTGTACCTAAGTATAAAGCACGCACGAAAATTGCTAATTAATAACCCTAGTCCAAACACTCGTAATAAATGGTGGTGGTATATATTCAACTATACAACGCGCTTAGTTGACCGCTCGCAAGAGCTTAATAATTAACGACGTAAAATGTGTGGCAGTGAAAAGATTAAAGTGTTCATATAATATAATGTTAACATGATTTCTAAATTGTTTCTGAGTTGACTTTAATTGTTATTTCCCGAGAAAATAAATAATACTGGCCTCACTCAACTAGGACACGCTTTTATTAAAATTAATCTTACGGACTGGTAGGAGATGTGCATGTGTTCACCATAATAATTATCGCGTACAATTCACGTTTTTACTTTATTAAACAATTGAAACATTCGAAAAGTGTAAAAACTGAATAATACGGCAATATTGAAACACGTGTGATTAATGTGAAGCGTTATTCATCATTAATATTAAATGAAAATCAATATTATTGAAGTGTGTAACAAAGATTTCTAAAAGAAAATACATCGCACGTATTATAATCAAATGTATGATCGCTACGTGCAAACAGTGATTAGTATATTTAAAATGTACCTCCGTATGTATGTCCATATATGTAGTATGTACGTACATGGAACGTAAATAAAAGTCGCTGATTACCCACATAGGGGTACAACACCCTCTTCTTTTATAGTATAAAAATCACCACCTATTCTCACCCTTAAATTGTTCCTATGATGTAGATTACTATGTGAAGGTACTATTGTAATACGTACTCGTTATATTGATTTAATATTTTTATAAAGTAGAATTTAAAAACTATCTGTGAAAATTAATATGTGTTATTTGAAATAAATAAATCAAGATTTTCAAATAAATAAATCAAATAAATGATCTTGATGAGAACCGTTGTTAATAATTTATTGAACAAAACTATACACGCGAACAATTGGTTATAACATTTATAGATGAAATCACATTACCAATATCCGTAACCATATGAAGTTAATTAATTAGATATTAATTAGAATTTGTATTGTATATTACGATGTTACAATTACAATATACTTAATATATTATTATTTTATTAACATCTAAACAGTACACATACATATTATGTATTATAACATTAACAATGAGCATAATCAATTCCATATTCCATTATTACCGGTTAATTGAACCATCAATCATAAAATTCATTTAATGGTATCAAATCCAGGTGAGTTATACGAATACACCCACCAAGTATTATAATTGGTGGTTCATAGACAGTACCAAAGTATTTACAACTTACTTGTATTGGATATAGAATCTATATTAACTATTCATAGAATGTATGTTTCTTTGTATATGAAAAGTACCTACATAAGTATATCAGTTGTTATTGGGGTGCATGTAAATAAATATTATATGCGATATGAAACAAACTTAAATTTACCATGGATAATTGTAGGTGAACAAATTGAAAACTTAAGCAAAATTTTATAAAAAGATCGTATATTTAGAGATTGCAATAAAACAACTGATTATAAGAATAAAGACGCAATAGTTATGTTTAATAGATTAAATTAAACGTATGTTCGTGAGGCTCTCAAAGTAGAACCAGTACTCCTGCATAGAAGTCGCACTTGCGATGGCTGGGTCACATGCTCCGCATGCCAGAAGACAGACTACCACTTAGATTTTTGGAGGCTGTGGGAGAGTGCAAAAGACCGATGGGCCGCCTTAGAAGAAGCTGGTAAGAGTCGAAATACTTGGTTTGGAGTGGCCAGAGGTCCCGGAAGCAGCGGTGGACAGGGATTTCAGGAGGAGGTACCAAGGCGCAATGGACCCCCGACCCAACTAGGACAAGGGGAAGAAGATGTATATATGTATACTAAATTATTTAGTAAATTAATAATTCAAGAGTTTTTGTGTTTACGCTGTGGAAATCCATTTCTAATTCTATTAAATAAAATATATTATTGAGCAATGTTTAATCTCCACTTTGTTAGGTTAGATACCGAACGTTTTCGCCTATACTTGTAGGCATCTTCAGAGAAACTGATTTAATTTAGAATTTAAATATTTAATTAATTATTAAATTATTTAGAATTTTGAATATTTGTGAGAACTTTTATTTGTATAGGGGTAGGAATATTGATACCGCGTGTTTAAAATTCTTAATTAAGATAATCAAAAATCTATTAAGTATATTTGTTTTCCTTGTGAATAATATATATTTTATCTGAAAAACATAATCCTTTAAGGTGATAAAAAAACCACTTTTAATTCATTAAAATATTATAGAAAATAAAGTGCATTGTTTCAATTTTCTTCAGTCTGGGTTAGAGGGTTACCTCTGCGTGTTTATCTGAAAGCAAGCCTTCAGTTAACCCTTGCAACGCCAAGATAAGGTCTGAACGTTAATGAAATAAGGGGTGCAACTCAATATATCCATATCTATCTGCGAACATACTCGTATGTTATGTAGACATGTGTTATTCATAATACAAATATAGTGTGTATATACATCACAGAGTATGAATACATGCTTAAAGTCATTAAATGTATTTATATAAATGCAATAAATATCTATATGAATAGCGAAAAGAAGTAAATAGATAATAATAATAATAATAAACGTTGCAAACGATGAAAAAATTAATATTCACTAACTCGTGTTAAAGCTATACAATGTATTCCCAAAAATATTTGCGCTTGGTTAAAAAAGTTGTTATGAAAGTATTTATACATAAATACGTAATTTATCCAAATTGTACAGAATGCAAAAAAAAAACACATCCCATCACGGATTTCATTAAAAAAATAATTTAATGGCAACGCATTTTAAAACATGGTAGGTATTGTGAACGGATTGTGTAAATATCGGTTTTTATAAGGGCAGTAATTCACATATTATGAAATGAATTTGTGTTGTTTGTATTTAGTAAATGTATTCTTCTCCTTCTATCAGTGCTGTATCAGGTCTTTCCGACGTTGGCGATCACAGCAACATTTAATCATTCTCTGATGGAGCCTCAAATTATGGTTGTCATTGCAGAAAAGTGCTTTCATCTATTAATGTATAACGAAATCAAAAAGATTTCTTGTGTTAACTATCAATATTTATTTTATATATCCGAGCATCGAATACCATAGATTATTGTTTTACCAACAAACTAAGACTGGGTATGATTACTTAAGAGTTTCAAATGTTTATTTTTAAAAGAATAATACATAATATAAATATGCATCTAAGTATTCTATTATAATTATCTTAATTTAATACGAATATAATCAGTAAATACAGGTAAGATATATTCGCATTGTGCGTAATGGTGCTAAACGTGTGTACGTACACGAAATCCGTAAAGTGAATGAGAGAGGGAAAGTAAAAGGAAATAAGAATAAAACAACAATAGTAATAATAATAAAAAAGGCTGAGAAGGATAGAAGAAATATTAACAACTTGACGTACCTATTACAACTATATTAGGTCTCTATTGTGAGTAGTGAGGGATAAAAGTAATTTGTAAATTGCGTGTAATTATTTCATGTTTCATTCATTCCCTCGTTCCCGGCTAGCATGGTGTGTAATCGAATAATAAAGAGATCGATTCCAAAATAAATTGGATTTTTTGTAAGGTGGTTTTATTGGAATAATAAGGAAGGCAAAGTGATCGACAAATTTAATTGAAGTTCTCTGTAAGTAATATTATGTATGTTAAAATGACTTGGTATTAATATTATGAACTACACATGGGTAGACGAAAAAATGACATCACATGTCCTCTACATACATTTTCTTGGCATTTCGACTAGGACATCACTAAATGCAATATCTGTTTAGTAATATCTCATACTTTGAATGGAGGAGGTTAGTTTCTGCTTTATGCTTCCGGGAGTAGCAACGAAAGGTGTGAGTGATAATGAAAGGTGTGATTGATAATGAATCTAGAAAGTAAAAGATTCTGAATGATCTAATTGAACGTTTAAAAAATATTTTTGATTTGAAATAATAGTGAATGTTATAGAATTGAATGCAACCACTAGAAATTATATTGCCAATGTATTTACTGTATTACAATCATATATGTCTGATATATTAATTCTGCAACATTGTTTCTTTGCTGGAGGCTATAAACAAAACTTTTCCAGTCGATAAATCCAGAAAGAGTTAGATAGTGGATACCTAATACCTACAAAGTGAGGTATGGATACATATTATGTAGGTACCTACCTACTGTATGTAGTATCATATTCAATTGCGGTCCATTAGTGGAGTGAGTATACAATGATATAATACACCTACGTATAATTCTCATCACGTCCTACTATCTGAGATTTGTATCTTGGAATCCTGAAGCAGATGTTTTGGCTAAAAGCAGCTGCTGGCAGTACTGCTGCAGAATATGCCAAAGAGTTGTGGGTGGCGGGCGATAGGTACAGCAATTGTGCATTTAGATCTTCGTGGAGAAGGTGTTTGTTGGATGGGTAGTTAGATGTGATATACTTGAAATATATAATACACCCATATTATTATTATCCTCCTGCATACAGGTCGATCCTCGACCGAAACTTTTATTTTTGCTATAATGCTTTCTTGTATTTTAAGTATCTTATAATCTATACAAGTATTTATTCTATATTCCTATTGAAATGTAACTAAGACTAAAAAAAAATCGAACTTTTAATTGAAGCTATATAGACTAAAAACTTGTACCTAAGTGATAAAATGTGTAGATATCAACAAGCAATAAATCTTATTTCGTTTATAACTTTTTTTATAACTATTCGCGGGTGAAGGTTTTTAATCTACTTATTGAGATTAGTTTCATAGCACAGATATCTAATTATGATGTGTTTTGATGTTTGATAATTATATAAAAACTATGGATAAAATTCCCATGAATAAATCATTGTACCCCTTATAAATAAGTCCTATTCTCTTCCTTGTTTACAACTCGTAATTGCGGAATGTGGAATAAAAATCTATCGCAGGTTCGTGCAAGCCTCCACCCTCCATTATAGGTGTACACTTATCTCCATCCATTCAATCTGCCGCCTCACCACCCCCTCATCAGCTGAGTGGCACTGCCGAGAGGGTAGAGGCATTGTGGTAGGTGTACTGAGGATTCAAGTAGGAATGAGGTGAGCACAGCCATAACGTACAACACACATGCATACATGCACAACATAATCTAGAGACGATAGTTTGTGTTACGTCTAATGAGCTTGATGACCCATAACCTCATTATTTTTGTTTATTTACAAAGTAAATATATTTTAATCCGTAATTAAGTAAGTAATCAAAAATTTTGAAACAAGTCGTGAATATACTTAAGTTGTTGCACGCAAAATAAGATAAAAATCAAGTTTTTATTAAAAAAATATTAAAAAGAAATTCATGCGAAAGCTATTAAATTTCAATATTGTTTTCATTCAATCAGTAACAACATACAACCCTTTACCCTCATGAAGGATTCAATTTACACAAGGGGTAGTTTCTTCGGGACTTGAAAGATTTACGGACCACTTATAATAAATTATAGCGCGAGAAGGTCTAGGCTCTTCGCTGGTTGGGAGGCGGGTGCGAACCTAATAGAAAAATCTGGATTAAATTAACAACCCATCTAACAATATTTTATACTTGCTATATATAAATATGAAAAAAAATAACAAGTCTTGTATAATTTTGATAAATACCGCTCATTACTTTTCAAGACGGTTGTGAGATGTTTATGAATGCAAATAAATGAAATGCTCGTGTAGGATCATTACATTTTTCTTAGAAGATCTTTATGACGTAAAGTTATATTCATATTTCTTCCTCTTTTTGTGCCATATCAGGTCTCCCGACGTTGGCGATCACTTCAGCAAAAACATCCCTGTCCTGTGCTGCTCTAAATAGATCATCCAATGTCCTCATTCCGGTCCACTCTCTGTATTCATATGATACAAATAATTAAAAATATCTTGATATAATGGTTTTTTTACAACATTTTAATTCATATTTCGCATTAAGAAAAATCTCCGGAACATAAAATAAAACAGATACACAAGTATAATTTTGTATGCAAGAGTTTGTAAACGTAGAGGTATCCAGCTACATAAAACTATGTAGGTATATTAATCAAAAGCATTGTTAAATTAAATCAGTTGGATATTCAATGATTTAATTATTAGATTTTTATGATTTGTTTATGAAAAAAAAACTATTTTATGATGCGGTGTATATTATGTTTGGACAATTTCAAGCTAAGAAATAAAAGTTTGGAAAACCCTGTTTCAGGTGATGCCAACAGGTTCTCTAGATAATGAAGAGGTGAGAGGCTGCACACATTAAAATAGGGTTGCCAAAAAATAAAAAAAAACATAGACAATAATAATCAATGTAGCTTGGTGTAGCAAGGTGAAGAGAAAATGCTTTACTTTATATTTATGCAAGACTTGTAGGAGTTGCTTAATCGTATTAATGTAGCTGGCGAAGAGATGGATTTGAATAATAATGTGGTTAAAACAAAACTCATAATCTTTAACCGTAAGGACACATTACAATATCTTGCATCTTAAAGGTCTTCTAATAGAGCAAGTCCATACATTTGAATATCTTGGCAGTGTGACAATAGATGAGATAGATTCTGACAACTGAGATGATGAACGGTCAAGTGCTATATTTGGTGTATACTGATTTACGGTGTTGAAACATGGATTCTCAAAATTGCCACAATTGATCGAATGGATGTTTTTGAAATGTGACTGCACTGAAGGATGTTACGCATACCGTGGACAGACATAGTTTTGGTAACTACACAGTCCTACGAAGAGTCAACACCTACAAAGAATTGATGCCAGTGATTAAACAGAGAAATTCAGTTTACTAGATAATTATTTTGCGTGGTAACAAATATACGATAATCTACTGCATTAAAAGGAAAAATAGAAAGTAGACATGGTGTGGGAAGAAGGTGATTCTCCTGGTTGCAAAATATAAAATATATAAGAGAATGGACAAGAATCTCGAGTGTGAAGAACTTGTTCTAGCTGACACAGAACAGAAAGGTATATTCACGAATTTCAATTCACTTCGAAAAAAGTATTCAAATGTGTTAACTTTAAAGTACTATGTAGTAGTTTACATGTAGGTATTTAAACAAAAAAAAAAATAGTTTTTTCGATGTATTCTTTAATACTTTTTTTTTTAAAATAAAACGTGTATCTTTAAAAAGTTATTTGTTGAAATCGCTTAATATAGAAATATATTTATTAATTATCACGTTTCATATGAATGATAATAACGACGATGTATGTATATAAGTTATAACGATTCATTACAGTTATAGTAACCAAAGAATGAATCTAACGTACATCTGTTGCATAGCGATAAAATTACTCAAATTATCAGTAAAAAAAGTCAAACGTTATTTGAAAGAAATAAATAGTTATGTATGAAATTCGATTGTGAATGTGTGTGTGAAAAGTACTTTTTTTAGTAAAACATCAAAAACGAGTACCTGAAGAAAAATAAAATAAAAAAACAACAATGTAAAACAAAATATATGTTTATAGTTTATAACAAAATGCAGATATATATATATACCTATTTAAAAAAAAAATACCCGTCTTTTATTGTGACATCCTTGATTATTACGGGGGTGTTACACGATAAGAGGAAGGGATGAGAGGGTAAGTAAGTTAAGAGTAGGAGCTGTGAAGAAGTATGGAATAAGGATGAACAAACCACATTATAAATCTAAAAGCGTCCTACTACCCACCTCTCTCTCTCTCTAGTCTGATCTTTGGCACTAAAAGGGGAAATTGTTATTGTGTAACAGTGAATACAACGAGCAAAAATCTGACCTTTTGCCTATAAACGTTTTGAAAGAAGTCATTCATTACTCTAATTAAAATATATTAAATACACTATTAAGATCCATTATGAAACAAGTTTACATTATTAACAAATAATTTATTTTTAAATTTGGTTATACGTAGATGCTTGTATGTTATTAGGTAAAATGTTCTAGGCTCTTTTTTTGTAGTCAATACAATGAAATATTTTCGTGTACCTTAGCGTACTTCTTGAAACGTTTACCGCGGGACATTAATGTGTTATTGGTATTACCAAGGTATTTTAAATTAGTACACAAAGTTTCAATTGGTAAGTAACTGAGGATACTAGCGATAGGAAACAGGGGGCGAAAAAATTGTTGATTTCACATTGCAATGCAAAGGATTTTTTCTAGATAAATGAACACTCTGTGAACTATTAAAAAAACATACCTATACGAAAAAGTAAAGTGAATTTATGTGGAAACATATGATTTACTCAGCTCTGTTTTTAATATTATTTCGACTGCATCTAATAGCTACATAAAATGTTGGTATCGCTTGATACAATTATGCTATTCGCTAGTAAACGTATGCGACAAATGGGTAAATAAACGTAATTGATTCAAAGAACATGAAGACATGTTGATAGTGAAGTCAGGAGCATCTCAATAGCGATGCTAATGAGAATTCTTCAAATAATTGTACGTATCTACGTATTTGTGCAAGTTTTACTACATAATTCGTACTAATTGCAGACAAACTAGATATAAATATTTTGTAGTCATGGTTTTAACGAGAATTTGTTTTTGAAGGAAGATTTATAGAATGTTTAATAATTTTGACAAAGAGAATTAATAATAACTTTTACTGTAGTCTCAACTAATTATACAGTTTTTATTAACATTGGAGACAAACAATTGTGCAACAACACAAAATTGTTTAATAGGTACATAGATCATAATTACAAATAAGACGTCTCCAAGATAAAAAAAGTTAAGGATCAGATTTGATCAGGCAAATTAATTCAATAAAATGGTCTAAAATTAAGTGATGCATTTCCTCACCATTGTTCTCTTTATAAACCATGAATATTTAGGGCTCGCTCTTGACTTATACGTGTTGAAAGTAATATTGATTGCAGGATTCCATGACAGACAGATGATGATCATCAGTATAGAGTTGAATTCTTTGTGATTCTTTATTACATATTATTATTATACCTGTTGGGTCGACGATGGGGATTGTGAGTAAATATATCTATCTGAATAAATTAGATGTTGGATTGATAAGATACGGGACACGTCTGGAACTAATTGGTAAAGGTAAGGATATCATTAGGGTTAACACTCTCCCATATTTGATTAATATCCCGAACGATAAAAATAAATATTGTTAATATCATGAGCTATTCACATTTATTATTAATAATATCATTTTATCGGTTTATTATTTCAACATATAAATGTGAAATTTACCCAGGAAATATTCATAGATACCTATACGACAGCCGTTAAGAAACGACGAGTATCATAATAGTATTACAACTGTCAATATGTCAATAGTATGTATTTTTTCTCGGCTATCTACACGTTATCGAGTGACTTGAATATAATTATTTTAAGAAAGTCTTATAAAAGAGGTAAGTTATATACAAATAATAGTTTGGATTGTGGTGATCAATAAAATAGGTACTTATTCACAAGAAAAAGTTTTGATGAAGGCTCCTATTAGTCTGTTTTCTCATGGGTGTAAGAAAAAGTATGATAAAAATAACAAAATCCCGAATATTCCCGTATTGTATGAAGGTAGTGGTTTCAAACCCTGTGTGATAATGATGTCTATATCTTGTCGACGTCAAGGTCTAGCGATTCAGTGTTTTCATATTCAACAGATTTCACCAGAGATACATTTAATTTTATTATTTAATGAAGTGAATTAGTTGATAGTTAATTTATATCCGTTGTTTTGTATCACGTAGATAATAATATGTTAATACACGAGTAGGTATGTATATCAACATACCTAGAAGGCTTTAACAACATAGTACCACGTGATCCGTGAAATAACCTCTCTCGTATTTTTAGTACCTACGGCATGTGCAAAATAAAATTATTCAACAAATTGTATGGTTAGTGTTTAATAAGTACGCGTATACGTATCTAGAATTAAGATATTAAAGATAAGTACTGAAATTAATATCACGGAATCGCCGAGTGAATATTATACTTACCTGAGTATTTTACGAATATAAATATATACATACCTTACACGTGTACCTATACTAATTATGAAGTGAATATACGATTCACATACATATGTAGTTTATTACTGATGTGGATGGTAACCTAAAATATTATTATTAACGTATTTATGAAGTACAACAATCATATTTATACATTTTCTTGAAAATTTTAACAATAATATTGTTATTTTTTTTTAAATCAAGGGAAGCCTTATACGGAGTATATAAAATTCACCCGATCAACCGACTTTTTAGCTCTAAAAAATTATTACACATTTTAAATAATAAAAAGTTAGAAAGTAGGTATACCCAACAACTTGTTAAATGTTCAATTGTAATTTTGATATTTGCTTCTATGTATAAAGTAGTTTCTAAGATAAAGTTGTAACAGTATTTTTTCGGATACGACATTAAAGTGTGCGAGTATCTATCTATACAGTATTAGTTTGATTGTGATGAGGGAGATTTTTATATGTTACATTTTTACAAGATAACGATTCTTACGCAGCTCACTAAACACTAATTAAAACAAGATCAGTCACTGATTTATTTATAATGTGCGGATCAACACCGCCACACAAAAAAATACCTAGGATTATTATGTCGCAATTATTTTGTTAATTTTCGAATTACGTGCTTTGCGATCATGGTATTGGTACGTTAAAAGAATTTTTTTTATTGTTTATTTATTAAATCTCGTTGGATATCATGAGATATCTCTCCAATACTAGTCCAGTAGCACAGCAGCTTGAGGAAGGTTAAAATATCATCTTTTGGGTAAAGTGACCAGACAATGAGGGCACTCACAGTAAGTATTGTATAGATTGCTTAGCATTTTCTGATAGCAAAATCCTAGCATTCCAACTGGTAAAGCGAAGATTCAACGTGAGATGTTAGATCTGACTCTGCGTTGTATTCCAGTAAAAAAAAACAGAATTATTAATTTCTGTAGATATTTGTAAATAAATAAATGTATAAATTTAATTTAATGTTTCAGTGTTGACATTGTGAAACAACATTTTAATAATATAAAATATAAAAAACACTGTTTTATGTTTCACATAAATGTATAAATGTTTAAGTTGTTATAGGACGTTAAAAAATATTTTATAATGCAAAAGTCTTTAAAATGATGATTATATATTGTAAAGAAGCTTTGACAGCAAATTAACGAATCACCCACTTCGAAAGCTTCGTCAAGAAGAATTTTTGTCCTCCTCGAATTATTATTAGTAATGGAAGAATTGATTGAATTTTGTAAGCAACGTTGCACTAATGATTAAATTACAGGTGTTTTTATAAAATAAAGTCATACTAAGGACGTACATATATGCTGTATATATTAGAACGAGTATGTTGTTTAATTGTATACCTCTTTATAAAAGAATCCCATTGATGTGTATGTGTTTGTATGGGGCGGCTCAGTTAATGAGGCGACTAATGAGACTAAGTGCCGCCTCCTAATTGGATTAATGAGCGGTGTTCTCATTATGTACGTACATACAGACACAGGGTGTATTTAAATAAATAAACATGTAATTATTTTTCATATCACAATAATGTTTTAATTTTTTTTATTTTTTTTTTTATTTTTTTTAAAAAGATGTATCTGGATTTTGTTATAAACCCAAATACAACCTTATACACCTTTCACACTAAGCTAAAAGCTTGTGCCGTGAAAGGGGAGTTTGCCGGCACCTGGGATCGAACCACGGACCCCTTGTTCTGAAGGCCGAGACTCTACCTCCAGGCTACCGACGAACCAAATTAACAGTGGAAGTTGATGTTTGTCACTTTCCTTAAAAAATACAAAATAATATGTAAATTAAAGTTACGGTAATTAAATTTACCTTAAAATATTTTATTTAATACCTTCTCTTGTAAATTATATAGACGCGTACAGGAGTTCATAGAAATACATACGATTGAAATTTTAGTAAAGAAGTAAATAGTAAACGCAACCGATGAGTAAAAAATAAAATATAAATTACATATTATTACCGATACATATTACAAGTACGTACGTGGAATATGTACGTAGGGCAAAGAAACTGAAAGTATTCACCCCTATAATGTGAAGAGATCTGCCAGCATACATACAGACATACGAATTGTGTAGGTAGGTATACAGATGTTATTTTATATTGTTATACTGACAGGATAGGAGAGGAGGTACCCAGACTTGAAAATTTTAAGAGTTTTACGTCGCTACTGACTTAACAAGGACACTTCTCATTATTTCCTAACAATGAAGTACGGTATAATAATGTATTATGACAGATCATTCGTCCGCCGGCGGTTTGCTTTAAAATTTACCAAAGAAAAAATCGTAAATCTCGTACTTTGGAAAGAATACCAAGTATTTTATTATGAAGTCGTGTAAAGAGAAAATATCACTCACGTTAATAATTATTTGCTAAGAACTCCTTATGGGTTATATCTTTTAACGAACACCCACATAAAGGAAGATAATTAACTGTCAGATGTTTTCTTACTACACTTCTCCGAATTGCGAATTTTTGAAGATATTAAAGTTGTGACATACCTTTATATTAGAGGAGGAAATAAAGATGTCATTTCATGCCAATAATTTCCTAACCATACATCCAATATGATTATGCTATTGCACATATAAGATAACAAAGTAATTTGGTATAGATTAATATGCGAATTATGTTTGTGTAGTAGACGAGACGATCGGAAAATAATTAGTGATCTATATTAGTTATGTAAAATATGATACGTTCACTAAATCTATTCACTCGGCCATATACATAATGAATGTTTGGTTAGAGGAAACTAATAGAGTCGGTAGAAATATCCGACAATCCGTACAGTCTACATACACTACCTCTATAAGTATAGCTAGATACCTTTACAAACTCAATATTGTGTATAATGTTTTATGTCCATTTTAATTAGAATTGTTGCCTTTGGGTGATGGTAATTGGTCATTTTATTGTATTCTATCGATGTCACATTATTGCCTGTTAAACGAGCTTTTAATTGGCATACTCAACTTCGTAGCACAAAGTTAACTAACTAACTACATAAATGCGTTTATTTTATATATTCAACAAATCCCAGGGCGGCGGATGTATTATCACTACACACATTTCATTAATAAGTGAAGATTAAACTTTGTATTATATTATATTTTATGTAGAAGCAAACCTAATAATGAGAATAATATATTGTTTCCAATTTCCATGTTACCGTAAGAGATATAAGATAGATCTAGGATGTTGATATTCCTATAAACCAAAAATATTTGGAATTAAAATATAAGCAGTAGTACTATAAATAATTTTTGAAAGATTTCATTATTAAATGAAGAAGAAAGATAGAAATATTATGAAAATAAGGAATGGTTACCTAACAGGAAAAGGAAATAATAATGAAAACAAACAGTGTTTATATATTAGTTGATGAAGCTTAAGGGCAATGTAAGCCTATTAACTATTTATATTATAATCCTTCAGCGATGAGTAATCTACTAGCCTTATGCTTTTAAACAAATTAAAAATTTTCAACAAACGGAATGAGTAAATGATAATTAGCATTTAAGAGAGGAATAATATTTCATTAACATTAACTAGAATTGTGATGGAACCTTCCTGGTCGTGGGTGCTAAACCAGTGAACTGTGCAATTTCTTAACATACGGGAAGTATATCTACAATGACAGTCTAAGCAAAATACCTTTGGGTGACAGTGACATAAATGACCTTTATAGTGTCACGACCCAGGAAAGCGATTTTGATTTTTTAGGTTTTTGAATTATTTTTTTCCCAATACAATATAATAAAACACTATACAGCATAATACTAATAATAAATAACAATATATCATCAATTCATTTGATCAAAGTACGTGTTCCAGAATCGAGCGTGGCTCGCGCTATGGGACAGACCCTGATCCAATTATCATCCAATCCAATTATCAATCCTGATCAACTTAGTATATTACTGCTCTCCCTTGAATCTTCATCATCACGAATTCACACTGGAGAGCATTTTTAAATAAAATATATTACAATACATTCTTTTACTTTTTATAAATTTGATTATGGATTGTATAGCCAAGTGAAAAAAGCAGCGATTTCGAGTTCACAAGCAAAGCTCAACATACTTCTAATGATGTATACAGACTATTAGTATAGATGGTTATGTAGATGCAGAAGGTTCCGAAGCTCTGCGTTCAGGGTTGTCATGAATTTTGTAAGAGACAAAATGAGTGAGAACTGTTTATATTCATAGTATGGGTGGATGGGGTTGAAATAGTAGCAATAATAATAATAATAATAGACAAGAGGTAAGGAGAGGGTGACGGCTGGTGGACGGAGGTGAAGTAGAGAGGGGGGGGGCATCCACGGAAGGTACCTACCCAGCAGCACTAAAAGCAGACCACTTAGCTAATGAAACATGCTCATATAAAAGTCTTTAAAACATTTACCTATTATACATCCACACTCTACACAGTATGTGTATGTGTGTGTGTATTGTCTTTTAGTCCACGCAGTTGAGCCGTTAATAAAATTATCCCATGAGAAGATACCTAATGTTTGCGTCGTTTAGTGCCTGAAACTAGGAGTCTACATATTATGAGAGACACAAACGAATAATAAGTATTTCTACAATTATAAATATCAATATTTCTAAACATAGTTAATTTTTCATATTTTTTTAGTTGTCTTGAAAATGTCAAACTGAATTTTTGACGAAACTCGAGCAGTTCTAAAAAAAAAGTTGTGAAAAATTAACTGTGTTTAGAAATATTGATATTTGTACCTAATTATGAATTTTCACTCTGTGAATGTCGAAACATTCGATAAACTACAATATTTATAGTTTTTGTTTTCAAAAAATCCTGTATACTCGTGATCATCGTATTCGTTTTTTACAAAATTTAATAAAAAAACATAATGAGTGAATTAGATAAATCACTTTATAGTGATAATCTCTCCACTGCACATCGTCCTAGTTTTTAAAATTTTATATTATTTTGTTAACACTGTTATGTAATGATGATGTGCAAGAAGAATAAATAAATAAATAAAATAAAATTAAACGCACAGGTAATAAAATATGCATTCTATGATAAGGACAAGAAATTATCATATGTAATATTTGCATAAGATCTTACGTGATTCTAACACTTGCTAAATGCGCTGTGAGGAGTATGACACATTTGTAAGTTACATTTATAAATGTGAATACAAACTATATATATTATAATACATGTTGCGAATATAACTTTTCTATATGTTCGTATGAAACACATTTTTTTTATAAAAAAATAAAACGATGCTGATTGTGATGAAGTGGTTCGTTAGTCAGCTAGAAGTCAATGGTTCGATTTAACAATATATGTACTTTCAATTACCTAGTTTGTTTTTATTTTTATTTGGAATCAAAGTGAAATAATAACATAAATCATAACCTATTCTATATCTGACCGAATGTTGATAGAAATTTATTTATTTATGAATTCCAATTAATATGAAAAATAACACTGATTTAAAAATCATAGAGATCTGTGTAACTATAACCTACCTTTTTTCAGTATATTTGATCGATGTGATTGTTAGATTTGTGGAAAATAATTTACAGGAGAATAAGAAATAACATTAAAAGTTTCAGTGTCTTCCATTAAACACTTGTTTTGTTGTGACAGAAATAGATTTAAGGTTTCAAATAAGGTTTTTAATTTTCAGTAAGTAAGTTTGCTGACATTTAAGTAGAACAAGAATATTATTTCGTGAGAGAAGAAGAGTACAAAAAACAGTAATATATGAATAAAAACTTAGAAACAAATTAGTTAAAACGAAATCAATTCTGGGAACCACATACGACAAATATAATAAAAATGAACCAAGATTTCTGAAAATGAAATTGCTTGAAGCAATGTTCATACCAACTTGTTCAATATTAAAATGCGTACCTTGACACATTAAGTTTAACCATATGTGGGATCATAATCAACCAGTCAAATATAATATAAACAGAATAAAAGCTGCGAATACATTTCAACAACTATTTTAGTAAGAGACTTTTCGAAAAAATAATAATCTAATTGGATGCATTTGTATGTGAATGAATTATTATAATATGAAAAATACATAAGTACATCCAAGAAATCCTGGCTACCATTCTTATGGGCTAATTTCATTAAATTATAATAACAGAAATATTAAAATATTTCTGAATTTCGTTGTTTATTTACAATTTCATCTAGATTATTCAAAAAATTATAATTAAATAACCCTTACTACAATACTATTATATTTGAATATTTGTTTTTAGATAGAGCATCATAATGCTGGTACGAGTATAACGGGGGAGAAGGTCTTAATTCAATCAAAGCTATGTCTACGAATCAAGTTAATGTCGCTTATATAGGTTTTTAGTTTTTACACCTCGCTGTGCAAGTTCACACAAAAACAAGAACACACACCACACATAAAATTTCATAAACATAATATTCTTTATCAGTTATTACTTTTTTCCCCATTGTTCTCATTAAATGCTACTTAAAAAGTATAAAAACTAATTCTATTTTTCCCTTTCCTATTTGTTTTTGAGTATGTACAATATCTCTCGAAACTTTTCTGCTCCTAGTGTATTTATTATGAATTTACATAAGTCTCTGTACAATAATTGGTAAATTTGTCTCGTATTTGCACCAAAATTCACCCATTCTAAATTTCTTGTGGACGTCAAATATTAGATATTTTTATTTATTTAAATATTCTTTACATGGATTACAAGGAATTCATTCACACCATCAAGGCAAACTCTTCTCCCTGCTAATAGAAGTTATGGAGAGCACGACTTACATGTTTATTACAAGAAATTTTACACAGATATATTTATATTAAGTACGATCAATATAAAGAAGGCAAGTTTATCCCAGAGGCGCGATTTCTTTCAACTAATCCAGAGTCATAAAACACATTCTTAATATTTTAATTGAAATATATAGGTAGGTATATCCGTTTAAATATTGCAATGTTTTTGGTCATTGCACACTAGTACTAGAGTGAGGATAGAAAATTCCAATCATTCTCCTGACAATTATTTTCACACAATAATAATTGGTGATTACTGTAAATAGTAACAAGCTGTGAATAATAATTATAACTAAGAATTAAGTAGTTTTTGGTATAATGTTTATTATTTTCCTTAATTGTGGAGGAAGCCACATCATTGAGCGTGACAATTGTGTTGTACTGAAATAGTACCTACCTGATACATATAAGACTTTTAGAAGTGAAAACAAGAAAGAGCACAAGTTCTCCATCCCGAGAGTCTACGGGTTAGCTTTTGTAAAGGAGTAATGAAGGTAAGTAGGTACGTATGCTTCCCACTTTCGATGTTTACGTTAATTAAAGAGGAAATTTTCCTTAATTAAACAAGAATGTTATAAATAAATTTGAAAACTTTGCTTATAATTTGTGTGCCAGGGTGTTGGCTATATCTTCAAGGGTTGGAGGCAATCGGAAAGGAAAAGGGATATACAAATGAAAGGGAGGGAAACAATGAGAGGGGTGGGTTACTGAAGAAGGGGTTGGGTGGTCTTGTCTTATTAAATCCCGGACACAGTTTAATGGTGTAGCCATTGACGGAGCCGCAGAAAGTAAAAAGAAAACTATAATCATGCAGATTTTGCAAATCAGTCAACGACATTTCCTATATTTCCGGTCACTCAGAAACTGAAGAATGAATATAAGTATAATGTATTTTATAATAATGTATTTCTATTAGACAATATAAGTACATATGACATACATACGAGTACCACTGCTTGTGTAGTTAACTAATGAACCATTTGAGAAATATTACCTGAAACAATGAAAAACATTCATAATTAAAAATCATATTGATTAATGTAAAAATATTTATGAATCGATTAGTATGAAGAAAAAGCTACTGTTAAAAGTTTGCAGATTTTTCATGTCCAAGAACTTGCAAGGCAATCAACGGTTAGCGATTTTTGATAGTTCTCCTTTTTGAGGTCATAAAATGTTGATTCATCAATCAACTTCCAATATCAATACAAAACAATAAAAACAAATAGTAATGATATTATTTATATTTAAACTTACTACTTGTAAAAATGTATATACCGTTTATCACGGTTATATTTAGACGGCAGGAGATTCATAATACTCATTACATAATTATACTGTAAAGTGATGTTTTAAAGCTTTGGATATTATTTCAAATGTTACGCTACTGCATTTACTTTTGAGACCTGATTACTGCTGAGAAAACTGAAAGTTTTTAGTAAGAATTTTCTAATGGGGATAATTTTGATAACATAACTTGAAATCTTCGACATTAATTACATAACGTACTTAGTTAATTAGTGTCCTACCAATTTCAGCTTACACAAATATAACTATGTAATAAAAGAAATAAGTGTACGACCAATGCCACTTTAGTTAGATCATTGCTTTATTGACCCTTGATGAATAATCATACAGTTGAAGTTATTATATGGAAGTCAGATCTTATCAATCATAAAACGCTTACTTATTAAACAAAATCAAGAAATTTGACTTAGGTGTTCAAATTAAAAAAATATGCTATATTCATATGTTTTCCTAAATGAGTTCAAAACAGCATTCTGTGTAAATATTTTAACGAATAAAAGGCTAGGTCTGTTATATTAACAAGAGTTGGATACCACTGGAAAGCAAATACTAATTAATGTTACAAGCTCACAAATTATATAGAGCATATTTTACTTAAAAAATAGATGTTCGTAAAAAGAGTTTATTTGTATAAACTTATTTTTTATGCAAAAAGTAAGAGGGAAGCTAATGAGAGAAAAGTAATTTCTAAAGCATTACTCAGCACTTCTATTTTGTTTCGGGTGCGAACACTTTTGAGCATTTTACAACCTTCAATATTTCACGAGTTTCTAGGCATCTCAAATATTTTTTTTACGAGACGTTTTCTTCAGCATAATTTTTAAAATTTAAATGACAATTGAAATATCTACAATAAAGAACGAAATTGTACATTTTCAAATATGTGGAAATTTCACAAATTATAAAATTATACATAATTATTAAAAATACTGGGAAGTTACTAAAACCCTAAATTGTAGGTAAACTGGAATAAAGATAACTTGATCTGGGATTTTAGGCAAGATTGCTTTGAATATGTTAAACGAAAATAAAATTTATAAATTTCAGCGAACCAACGTGCGAGAATAGCTGTTTTTAAACAATTTTACGACTGGACTAAAATTTCCAATTGGACATGTTTTATGCCCAGTCCTTTACCCCAAAACAAATTCTACGATTTTTCAAATTTCAAGCATAAACCAAACTTTATATTACTTGCCATAGAGATTTATTAAACAAGGACAGTTATTTTTAATGAAGACGTAAATAAAATTCAATTTACTTACCGATCGTACAAACTTCAAAAATGGAAGTTTTAGTTTTTATTTTACAAATACTTTTTCAGATAAATTCTGTCTGAGGGACAATTGCAGTTTACAAGGTTAACACGTTTTCGTTGTGATTCATAAGAGTATAAATTTTAGAAATCATGTAAATAGAAATGTCTTTTAAATTAGTATTATCAACTGAATTCAATGTTTTTATTTGTTTTTAATGTTTCGTAAATTATCCGAAGGCTGAAGATAATTACGATCGTGACCAGTACCTAAGTTATTGCTATAAAAAATAAACCTAGAGATGTGCTGATCTGTGATTTTATATTATGTAAGTGCATTGTATTTATTTAATAAATTGATAAAATTTACACTTTACTAAAACTATAAGGTAACAGAAAGTATTTAAAAATGTCTAATAAGTTATTATTGCTGGCACTTGTTATTTTATAGAACAATTTATCCAACTGAAGATTCATTGAAAGCCTAATCATAGCCGGAATCTCACGTAATATGTAGGTAAGGTCGGTATCCAGCCCTCCACGATATAAAAAATATGTGTTTTATAAATTATTCTGTTTTCATACTTATTATAAAAAGTTACCTACATAATATTATGTTTCGTACATTGTACATATTTCATTCCACAAAAGTTATGATTGGTGGTTCAGTGAAGAAAGATAAGTGAAATTTCAGGAAATAATAAATTTGTTTGATTGTTATATTGAAAATGTTAATATCGTTACACTGTGGAGGTTAAAAAATATGAATGGTACGTAGGTACATAGAGGGATAGAATTTCTCTTGAGATAATTAACACATACATACGTTTGACAGTATGAACACTAATCCAGTGTTTTTCACGCCAACCGCACGGTATTACACACTTCATTGAGTTCTGTGAGAAAATCGGAACGTCTCTAAACAGGGATGGCAGATTGTAGCAAAAGCTTTTATTGCTTTATCATTAGAAGGAATTTAATACCGTATTTCATGTAAGTACTTAATATTTTTATTTATTCAATGTTGATTTCATAGAGTATTATGTACTTTTTGATTAAATTGTTTTTAAACAGATGCAGATTTCTTCTACAGGCATAAAAAAGATGTAGAAGAAGACACGGCCAGAAAAGACATCTGGAAATGGTCCCAACAAGCGAGTCGAAATACATACATACTGTAGCGTAAACTGTAACAGCGTAGTTGATGGGGTATTTTTTCCTTATAAAATCAGTTAAGACAGTATTGATATACTTACACCTATTTTTTTATTATTCGGTGACCTCTGGGCACACTGTCTTAAAATCGAAATGTTCCTGGATACTTTATCTCTGTAATCTGTACCAACTGTATATATGTATTTCAAAATGTATTTTAGGTATAATATTGGTTTTTATGTTTCTTTTAAGAATCTATTTTTTGTTGATGCATGTATTGTGTGTATTTAATTTTTTTTTCTCATATGCGTTATTTATTGTTTCTTTTGTTTATTATTCCTGCGAGGCGGCTAACGTTGATCTGTTCTTCGGGTCGTTCGTGAGGAAAAGAAAGTGAGTCTGCAAATTCGGATAAATAGTAGTTCCCCTAGCCTAGAGGTTCTTTCAACGTAAAACCTATTTTTTAAATTACTAAGTTGAGCACTCAGCAAAGAGTTGGTCTCTCACTCTTTTTCGTATGTTTTGGAATGTACTCTAAAAGACAGGTGTCCAAAAAAATAAAGATATTTCACATCTTAAATTAAGTCATGAAGTGTGCCACCAACCATGAATGGCATAATTTTTGTTGGCATGGGGAGGACAGTTTGCATATTCATAACAAAGTATTTGTGGGCAACGTAACCACTTATACCACAAATATTCATAGTCGTTTGATCAACGCATTGCCATCTTCGCGACTGAGTATAAAATATGTCGGTAGGTATTTACTCTTTAAGATCCACGTGGCATTCATATTGATCCATACCGATAACATAGCCCTGTCACCCGGCGCATTGAAGACTTTTCGATCAAAAGAATGGTTTGTATTTAAAGCAAATCAATTTCAAATAAGTAGTCTGTGTTGATCCGTGAAGATGGGTCTAAAAAATAAAGGAATTTAAATACAATATCTGATTATGCTCGTACATGAATATTATACGAACTGAGTACAAACTTATTTGAAAACACAATAAGCCTATAAGAAAAAAATATACCTTCTGTGATATTTAGAGTTGCTTTAAATCGTCGGGTTAAAAAAAATACAATTAAGAAATTAATTAAAATAAACTTAATCGTTATAATATTAAACATAAACTATAATAATTGATATAAAGCTAATAGGGCTATAAATTATTTCACAGTGGATACATACTTTGTAGCAATAAAGAATCATAGATGAATTGAGTAGTGGTTGCATTAATATTTCTTTCTATTAAGAATGGAATGTAGGTTATGTAATATTTTCTCAGTTTGCTAGATCAGTACATAATAAAAGACACATTGGTTTGGCAGTGGTAGTAGTCTTAAAACTATTTATCGATCGATTATTGATTGGTTATTGCTTCCACAATGAAGTATTTAATATCCAGACATTCAGCAGCCCACGCTTCCAAATGAATTAGAGTCGATTTTAGTAAAAAAACAAAACGATTCACACTACGGGAGACAATATACCTGACTACGCGTTATTGCCTTATTATTTTAGTAGTTTAGAAACCTCACTCGATATATTGTATTAGTGTTCAAATAATAAAAGCTAAAATGTATTTAAGATATTTTAGGTACTTACGAGATATTACAGAAAATCGGAGGCTTTTTGAATTCTACAAGCGCGATTTTAGGCAGTTTATCATATCACAAAGTTTTCAATTTGTACTTTTTGACGAATAATATTGTATTGAATGCATTGAATATTGTATAATTGATATTTTCTATGTTAATTTGTATTATTGGAAACAATCTACAGTGAAGAATAAAATAAATAAATAAATAATATATTACTTTTATTTTTTCATCCCTCTTTCAGGACAATCCTTGATATCTAATTATGATCTTTTATGGTAGAGGCCGACGAAGAGACACCTACAAGGACCAAGTGAAGAAGTATATGAACTGTGGCACATATTAAAGGGACTAGCAGAAAATAGGGAAAATAGGTAATAAAAATTATTAATTTCGATAACGATGGCTTAGAGCACAGATGTTGTAGGTGCAGTTTTCATAATTTTGAGATGATCAATGTTGAAAGTTTGAGATGCCATACCATTTAGTACTTACCACATATAGTTTGTGTAAAATATCTCGTCAATGACACAGAGTTTCACAATAATATTCCTACGGAACATACTTCAGGTGACATAGATTCGCATGCATATAATAACTCATTTTCGGTAAAAACTGCACTTACAACATCTGTGCTCTAAGCCATCGATAATACTTTATTACAAATTTTTATACATACTCATTTTAACCTACACGCGAATTTTCATTTTTTACTATCTGGTGATTCAGTAATTACTTAATTCTACGAATTTAAAATTTAAAATTATAACTATATTTTGGATCTATATCATTCCAAAATAACAATAATTATGAAATTACGTTGAGATTGAAGAAACATTTGTTTTAGAAACAGGTTTGTGATAATAATGCGCTTTCCTCTTAACAATAAATAAATGAACAAGAAGTTTAATAAATTCACAGCTTGATACCTGCACGCAACAAGTATTATGTACGTACCCAACTACCTTGTTCCTCTTAAAATCATGAGTAATACGGATTACCCATGTTTTGTATAAATGATTTTATATCGCAGTACATACATACACACAGCAATCATGAACTGAGTTCCTTTTAACAAACATAAATATACCAACATCAAATGCGATATTTTATTACTATTGTCTAAACGTAGTGAAATTCTATATGGGATGCATGAAAAATACATATTATTTATTTGAGTAAAACAGTTTTAGTTGAGAGTAATATTATTTGTCCCATTGAAAGAGTATTGTCTAATTTTCTGTTCATGGACAAAGTATATAGGTACGTAATATGTATTTGACTAACTGTTATATTATTATGCAGGGTAGCCACAGGATTAACCAAATTTGGAAAAGTAATAGAAAACAAAATAGAAAAATTGTATTACACCAAAAAGCAATTGTAAAAAAACTGGTTTAACAATTGAACAAAACAGATTTTTGAAAATCACACCATCACGGCATATCCTACAAGAGGGGTGGTTAGCAGAATGGCGTGTAATCAACACGCAGCTGTCTTCTCCGTGTAACAAAAATTAAGACAAGCAGGGTGGGTAGCAAACCTCATCGCTGAATTTAAGATGTAAATTGCCTTTATTTGTCGAACACCTGCCTATTAAAGGACCCTCGAAAATTTGCTGAAAAGAGTGGGAGACAAATTCTTTGCTGAGTGATACACAATTTTAAATCGTCAATGACTTTTTAACTATTTGAGATAGTATTGTTTGATTTTATAGTCTTTAATTAATTATTTAGAAAGAAAAACCTATCATTAAAATAATGAAACCTGATTGTTATATATTAAATTATATTTTGTTTGCATTTTTCTATCGTAAAGTAGCAAGTCAACTTTTATAGGTTTGCGTGGAAACAATCAATTGAGAAGTCGATAGATAAAGATTACGGGAACCATCGATATATGTCGTTGAATAATACGATTATTTTTATTAATATTTTATGTCAATGTTTATGATTAATAAAATAGTAAGAAGCATCTACATAGACTACATAAACTCTTTGATTTCTCAAATAAAATTATAGCGGTTTAGATCTCAAACCTGAAACATTATTGTTCCATAAACTTGACATTATTTTAGGACACGCACAATTGTTTCTTTACAGGCATGCCTATGTAGGTATCTCAATTAATATTTCTGTGACAGTTCATGAAGGACTGTATCTCTAATAACATTTTTTTTAAATCTTATTTATGGGCAATAAAGAAGGTTTACATAAAAATATATATTCGCGAATAATGACATCCAATATTTCTAAAAACTTAATACACATTCATTCAAAATGTAAAACGAAGGTTTAGAATACTTAGTATTGAGATATTTGGTTTACTGGACGACAAACGGTAGAGGATTTATTTATTCGTCTCCACAAAGCATAATATCTCATTCGGTAGATGGTGCTGTGTGCGCATGTAATAAATTATACGACAACTAGGTATACTGTGGTGCAGGTTGAGTTTACATAAACTTAAAACTGCAGATTTATAATTAATAACTCAATGATTTCTTGTCTATCTGTAGCATTTCTTGTTTGTAAAATTACTTGTAACACTGATTATTCTAGAAATGAGTTTTCTATTTTAACAATGATCGTCAATTAGTTTATAAACTCTTTCGAGATCATTAAAACAACTTATATAATAATCGACATGTAAATCATAAAGTAATAGTTGTTAGTTTAATTATGCTAAATGTTTGTGTGAATCAAAATATGTAGATGTGTATATTGTTGATAATATTTGCTAAACTTGATTTAATTTTCACAAAATAATCACTAAATTCTATTTGATAATAGTGACAGTAAGTTTGTTTATAAAATATGAAAATCCAAGAGAGATAAATATATCGATCCCCCAGTTTTGATGCAGCATGGCGGTCTACCGAAAACAAAACTGTGCATCTAATAGAAGTTATAATTTTATATTTTTCTCTGAGGAATTGAAAGAATATCACATTATACATGTAGTAAGTAAGGAATCCATTTTTTTAAAAAAAAGTAGTTGTTGGCCTATAGAATTGGGTGATCGATATAAATTTATAAATATGTATTATCAATGATTCATCAGTGTAAAAACACGTGAGTCGAAAATATTTTCATCGGTTTTAAAGTTTTTGATAAATTTAGTTAAGAACAAAATAAGATAAATTTTCGCGATATGTTAATCAGCTTGGCCGATCGCCAATCTGTCATACTAATAATAATGTAAACCTATGTAACTTCATAATACTACGTATGGAGCAATCATAAGTTGAATGCGAGTCTATAATACATACGTAACTCGTTAGAAGTAAAATTTCGACCAACACGGTGAATACGTAAAATGTCATTCAATATAATGTACCAGCACCTTTACAATAATTTATTTGTGTCTCTTTTACAAAAAAATATCGTGGAACCACCGTAATTTTCGTAAAATATTTTATTGCAAATATAAATGACAAATTTGAAAAAGAGACCGGATTATGGAATTACAATGATAATTGTGTGAGTCGACTACTAATATAACATCACGGAACATCTCACAATTGGGGAACCAATTTTTTGCAGGATTCTCCACGGAAACTCTGAGTGTACCGAATGTTTGAAGTTTTTAATTTTTTCAATAAATTTATCACTATAAAATATTAAAAGCTTGTAGCCTGTAGGAATAATATCATATCCCTAAACCTAATCTCGCCCATCGATGCTGCTCTCCAGAGCACAAAGCGGGAATAAGTCTTTTAAATTCAAAGCGTCTCAGCGCTAAATGAGTTAGCTGTTCCCGCTACATTCCTAGAGGTATGATCTTTACTGAGTAAGCCGCCGCACAGTATTGTTTGTGATATGTTCATGCCACCTTACATCTAAAATTCTTGTAAGACACTTATTTTAGAAACTATCTAAGAATTTTCTACCCTTAAACCTGAGTTAGGTGCTAAGACTCGGATAAAACAATTGGGATAATTAGGCATTGAACAGACGGCATTTCGTTCTGATACTGAGTCCAGCAGGGCTACTCTTGACAAAACTAAACACGATCTTAACCTAGTCTTGATCTTGATCATACGACGCACGAAGTGACTATTGGCCAAAAATACACGCAAACCGATCGCGCGTTAGCGGTAGCGCGGTGTTTTTGACCATAGTCCCTTCGTGCGTCGTATGATCAAGATCAAGAAAGACTAGATTAAGATCGTGTTTAGTTTTGTCAAGAGTAACCCTGCAGACCTATGGTTTAAATATAACTGAAAGCCCCACTGGCAGCATCTATGTGGATTAGCATATCACTTCCAGGCGTTATGGTTGTTTCCAGGTATTTAAATTTATTCGTATGGGATATTTGCGCATTTCTCAACCATTAGTGGGGTGTCATTATTCGTATTTGTGTAAAAAATTGCTCATAAACAAATACTTACATATTATGTAGAATCTTGAATAGTAATGAAATGTTAAGCATAGCGATGTTGATTTAAATGTGGCGTTCATAATAATTCCACGACTCCATTTGATTTATTGGTCGGCTCTTCTAGAAAAGGTTTCCTTATATTTTGGATGTGAAGTAGAAAGATCAACAAGAGCTGATACACGAGTGTTAATATCTCTACATCTTGTTATCACAGAACTAGATCTTAATTACCTGCGCAGTGACCGGTGGTGTAAAGTTTTCCGCGTCTACGAATAAAACTTATCAACAGAATGATTCTTTGTCCAGATTCATTTGACGTAATGAAAGAGCAGGTATTTATCTCAGTACATAATAATATACTATAACATTTAAGTTTAAGTAAAATAATTCCAAGGCTAAATATTATGTACTTCATCATAAACTATCCACATACTTAATATTAATTTTCAAGGAAATTTTCATCCTTAATACTTCACAGGCATTGAGTACTTAACATACCTATTGAGTTAAATAATTTCTATCGTTTATATGTAGGCATGCAAATGTGTTTACACAGATGTGATAATGTAAAAAGAAAGTGTAGTAATTAATTTTCGTTATATTACATATAATATCAAAACTTATTCGTTGTTTATTTATACCGAGTGCAACAACGCAATTTTGTTTCTATACATTATGTTAACAAGGCAATTAGACAGCTTATTTCCTGAGCCTTATATGACAATGAAAATCACAGGATGTTAAAGCGCCGCATATGAGTCATCGTACCTTTGGTATGCTGTGTTTAATGTTTACCCCGTTTCCATGTTACATGCTACGTACCAAAATGATGCGTCCATTATTCAAATTAATAGCAGATACCTACTAAACTATGTACAATCCTAGAGATGCTGTGTGCAACGCTACTTGATTGCCCTCGATTCCGGGGAACCAACCTACCGTTTCCGGGTTTGATTTAATGCATATATGCCTTGTAAATATTAATTTATGCAAGGATTATTCCGAATTTTCATTACAAGAAATTCACATAAACAACACAATTAATTGCATTTTAATAAGCCCAAAATAAAAATCCACTGAATAAAATGTGTATCTGATTACACAATAATTTAATATCTTTCAACATACAAACTATATATAGGTCTTACATTTGTGAATATAGTAAATAATATATAAAGGTGTATAAACACGAAAAATAAAAACAGAATAACGCCTTTGACAAAATAAAATGTTTGTGAGTATGCAATAAAATAAATATTTTACAAGGTACAAAGTGGGCAGACAAGACGTGCGGGAGTTAAATTTATATTGCATAATAATATTATTATTATCACCAGCATTATGTGGACCAGGGAGTCTATAATATTTTAATGGCCTGTTAGTTTTAAGGTCGGGATATAAAGGATAGGTACCTACTCGCCTATATGAACGATTCACATACACCTACCTATCCTAGTAAAATGTATCCGCATTCTTTCAAGATACGATGGTACTGGTACTCTGTACTACATTGCTAGATGGTGCAATGCGTAGTATACCTACAGTGATACAATGCACCTACATTATAACTTATGAAAGTTCATACGAATTAATTAATAGTTAAATTATTAGCACATTAATATATTCTGATCATTTGCTGCTGAACCTAATGTTGTTTGTAAGAATCGTTTAATTATAATTTAATAATTTGAATAAAATGATTGAGAATGTTTACATTGTAGCGTTGTTTAAATTCTTATAGAATTGAAGGTTATTATTATTAATTTATTTATACCTTTACTCCAGACTCGAAGATGTGATGTGCAAACCTCTCAAGTCCATATCATAATATTAAATTAAAATAAATATAACCTTAATAAGCTTCATCCTTTACATAGGTCTCTTTGTTAGGTCTGATATATTTTTATTTTGAGAATGTTGGTACCGATTTTTCCCATACAATAAACCTAACGTAAATATTTCGCTAATTATTTATGTGCCCAGGGCCGAGGGATGCCGAGCGTAAACTAAGGAAACGATAATTGTGATTTATCGTTCCCTTTTTTCATTAAAAAAGGGAATGCGAGAATTATATTATTGTTTTCCATAGAACTGGGAATGGTGAACGAGGTTTGTATAAAGTACACAAAAAATGTAAAGAGTTTTCATTTAGAGTTGATTCATAACATATAGGTAACTTTGAGTTGATAATAAGCAGTTACTTTTTATGATATATCGCATAAATACACGTAAGTAAGTGTAAATAGTAAATTTACACTTACGTGCAGAAAAAGTATAGTACATGTACTCATACATACATACATACATACATCTTCTTCCCCTTGTCCTAGTTGGGTCGGGGGCCCATTGCGCCTAGGTACTTCCTCCAGAGATCCCTGTCCACTGCTGCTTCCAGGACCTCTGGCCACTCCAAACCAAACCTTTCAACACACAAGTTTGACACCTGCCCTTGCCAGCTTCTTCTAGGACGGCCTACCGGTCTTCTGCCCTCTCCCACAGCCTCCAAAGATCTAAGTGGTAGTCTGTCTTCTGGCATGCGGAGAACGTGACCCAGCCATCGCAACTGCGACCTCTCTATATGCAGGAGTACCGGTTCTACCTTGAGAGCCTCACGAACATACGTATTCCTTATACGGTCTCTCAATGACACACCAGCCACTCCCCTGAGGAACCGCATTTCTGCTGCCTGTAACCTTGATCTCACGTTCTTTGTGAGCATCCAGATCTGGTGTCCATATGTGAGGATAGGGCGGTATATTGTCTTAAATATGGCCATTTTCGTCCGTTGGGTCAGCTCGGATTTACGTATTATCGGGTTTTTAAGCGCTTTCAGCACATTTCCTGCCGACACAATCCTCTTGTCTATGCACGCTGTTTGTCGACCATCTGCTGAGAACTCCACTCCCAGGTATTTGAATGTCGAGATCTGTTTGAGTTGGGCCCCGTTCACATGTACCGCACACTGCACTTCTTCTCGGCTTATAACCATTACTTCCGATTTAGTTGTGCTTATACTCATGCCAGCTCTATTTGCAACCGACTCGAAACTACTCAACCATTCCTGCATACCACTCTGAGATGAAGTTAGTCTTACTATATCGTCAGCAAACAACAGTGTTTTCAGATTCACATTACCCACTGTTATTTGATCAGGAGTTTCGCTCTTTCTGTTCATCCAATCCATATATATCGTGAAAAGAATCGGGGACAGCGGACAGCCCTGCCTCAAGCCTATACCAATGGGGAATTCTTCTGTTAGACTCTCACAAGCCCTCACTCTACTCATGCAGTCAACGTACAAAGATTTTATCGACGACAACAGGTTACCTCTTACTTCATATGTTTCTAGTACTTGCCATAGATTTTCACGAGGTACCGTGTCGTATGCTTTTTCTAAATCGATAAAACTTGCGTACACAGGCTTGTCATATTCCCAACACTTTTGAGAAAGTTGGCACAATGTAAAAAGGTGATCAACAACGCCTCTACCTTGTCGAAACCCACACTGTTCCTCTTGAATGCGGGATTCTACTCTACTACGACATTTTTTGTCGAGAATTTTTGCGTATAATTTTCCCGGTTGACTCAACAACGTGATTCCCCTGTAATTGGAGCACTCCTTCTGATCACCTTTCTTAAATAAAGGGATAATAATTCCTTCTCTCCAACTCTTGGGTACTACACCACGGTCCCAGGCAATACAAAAAATTCTATGCAACCACATGACTCCCTCAGTGCTTAGGTATTTGAGTACGTCTGATCTCACTTCATCCATTCCCGCTGCTTTGCCCCATTTCAGCCTTTTGATTGCTTGGGTGACCTCCTCAAGAGTTATTATCTCATCATCAGACTCATCATAGTTTGGTACCACTACCTCAACCAGATTGCCGCCTTGTTGGCTTAAGTTAAGTAAGATATGTACTCGTAGTACATATCTTACTTAGACGTAATACGTTGATAAATATGTAACATCAGTAACTGCTGCACCTGATCATAGAGAGCAGATCGAAGAGATGTTGGAAGAAGGTGGATCTCCTGTTCCATAATATATCTACTAAAGTGGACAGGAAAACATAGTAACGAGGAGCTATTTTAGGCTGCCCGTGATTAGTACACATTGACTTATGTTGTAGTCAATGTCCAGGGTACTCGACACGACACACGAAGAAGAAGCAGAACGATTAGGTGCCTATGAATTATGATTTCAAAATAATTATTATCGACATTTCTACCGATGTGAATCATGAACAAGATGTAATTTAAAAGTGAAAAGATAATTATCTCTCAAAACTCCTGCCATATTCTGGAATAATTTGTATGTTTGTAAGTAATAATCTAAATTCTTGTAAAAGTGGAATAATCAATAGATTTAGTCAAACTGAATACTTAATTTAGTAAACATAATTATGTTTGTTGTACATATGTTTTCAGATATTGAAAGTGTGAATTTATATAAAATAAATGTGTTAAACACTTTACAATTATATTACTGGCAGATCATGAGTAAAAAGTAAAAATATATGATTGCGGAATACGAGTACCTATAGTGAAATAAATCAGTATTAATATTCATCTCTAAAACGCAATATTCCGTTATATTCGCATAATATCGATAAAGGTGTCTATTGTAATATGTATAAAAATCAGGTGTTCATTGATCTATGGTAGTATATTGATTTGTCCATAATGAATGAACACTTAATATACAGGGTATATCAGGAAACATTCATCTCAACACCTGTCAAGTTCTAGTTTATATTGAGTTTGTAATATAAATGAAAGTTAACAAACCTCTCGACCTTAATTTAACTGTCTGAAAACTTATAACTGCACCACGGATAATTACTCGTATAATCAATATAAAACTTAAGTCTATATTTCTCTCATTTATGCCATCGCGACATCTTGCTTAAATGGGGTAGTCAGTAAGCTTACTGCACTAATGAACAAAGGATGATCCTTTTAGTACCATAGAAAATTCAGGATGAGTAGTAGGTATACCTCAAAGCTCAACTGAAGATGTTGTATAGGTGATGTTTTTTGAATACCCGCCTTTTACAAGAAACTCAAAATCAAATAGAAAAGACTCATTTTTTGAACCAACCAACCAATTTTGTATGTTTTGGTTGTAAATTTTAGTAATTTTTTTATAAAACGAAAGCTCAAAAACAATTCAAAGTGGTTGTATGAGCACATTATTTTATTGTGTAAGAAATTATTGCAATAGATTTTTCTTTTTCTGGGTTTATCCATGCATTTCTAAACTTGATTTTATTAATTAAATAAATAATAATCGCAGGACTATATCCTACTTAAAAAAATACATAGTTTTTATATAAATTAATGTGACTCATTTACCAATATTGTATTTATATGAGTAAGTAGATGGTATTCAGTTTTAGATATAATATAAGTTGTTGATAATGGAGAGATGGTATCGCAAATTAATTAAGAGAATGAAAATGTCTAATTACTTAAATTATAATAATTATTATTATTACCGCAGTAGTGGGTATGGGCAGGAAGAAGCAATGTCGGGAAATTAAATTATTAGAAACAAGGTTATCACATCAATATTACAAATTATATAATATCATTGAAACGATATTTCCATACAGACATTTTTGAGATAAACTTGACTTATAAAAATACAATAACGATAAATTGACATTGTGTACAAGTTAGGGAAACAGCAAAGTTTGTATTGCTTAAAATCATGTAAAATTAAAAATGTTTAGAGGAATCCCATATCCAGCAGCGGACATATAGAGCAGAAAGTTTGTAGAATACTGTTATAATGAATAATAATACTTAAACGTAAAAAAATCAGAATAATGCCGTATTTTTATAAATATGTATATTTTCCTTCTGATTTATATTTTCTTAGCATCTCATGATTTTTTGAAATCATAAAAAATGAATATGTAACACTTAAAAAATACTTTAATTAATGAAAAAAAGAAGTTTTTCTACTGTACGATAATGTCCTCGTAAGACGTCTCTGATTGTAATAAACAATATAGTAGAAAAAAAACATAAGTTTTTTTAAGGAATTCTACTACCTAAATACCGACATAGTGAATATTATAATTACCTAATGTTTACATTAAAATTAACTCAACTCGAATAGCTAAAAGTATTGATATTGTAAAATGAAAAAAAAAAACAATAAAAAAAAAATTACATCATCATTTAAATATAGAGTCTATGTATATATTATATTTTAACGATATTGTTTATTCGATACAACCGGTTTCAACACTGAAAGTACCACCCCTAATTATATCATCAAATAATAAAGGTTGTTGTGGTATTTTAATTAATAGGGGCTATTCATTTTGTGTGTATAATTAACAATTACTATCTTATTATTATTATTATTACTTGTATTGCTGCTATAGAGACTCACCTACATGTCGTACATATCTATACGTACATACATATTCCTATATACCTACCTACGTACATAAAGTGTCACTAACTATTTACAAATAAAAATTGTTTTATTGTAATTGAGATCATGACGTTTTTATTATTGTAATTTTATTTAAAATATGTATTTTTGACATATAGGGACTAACAAAACACAAACATTAAAAACATAGTTGATTAGACGTATTAACTTTTAAATCTGGGTTGCATAATTTGTTCTCGGTTTATTTATTTTTATTTGGTGGGGATAAAAATATAATGGATGAGGGATAATATTTTTTCGAATGAGTTGTAAGCGGCCATGCTTATTATTAAATATAACCTTACTTTTCAGGCTGAAAGTAAAAAGCTGTGGTATGTAACAACTATTTACTAGAGTTGAGTACATCAGAAGTAGGTAAGTAATGTCAGTTAGTAAAACTCTTTACGGTTTTTCTCATTTTATTGACTAAACAAAATATTTGCTATGCTCAACATCCTTTTGTTTCTGGATGTAACGAACATGTCACGTATTACAATAATAAATGTATGTATAATGTCCTGGTATCGAATGCCCTGTCTCATACATATTGGTATCATCGTAGTATGTATAGTGTTATAAGTATAATATTTAGTTGGTGGGTGGGTAGGTATGTAGTGCAGACAAAACAATTGCTTCGAACATTAATTACTCCACAATCTCACGAACGTTTAGCCTCCGTACTAGAATTATTAGTTGGAAGCAAAATTTATGTGTTGGCCGGCGGGGGATGTGGGTGAGTGAAGGTGGTAAGGCGAAACGAATGGGGTGATAGCTGATGGCCGGCTTCGTTCATACACTTCTCTAGGTAACAATTGCTATGCCCTGATTAAATCACAGCGACGAAAGATACTTTATTTATCTAGGACATGAATATTTTTTACAAATAAAAAATGCACAAGATTTAATCGGGTAAAATAAAAATAAAAATGTTTCTTTACTACTGGTCGATTCTGCGATATTATCTTGTAATGTTCAGATACAAGTGCAAAAATAAATAAATGGAAAAGTTTATTTTTTAATTTAAAAAAATATTGGAAGACAATGTAGTATTTAAAAAATAAATTATTTGACAAATTAACAGATACTGCTATTTCGTACCTCCACTAGGAGGTACGGTACAAAGTCAGATACATCGAACCGGGTTAATTATCTCTTAGAGCTGAACATCAAAGCTGGTTTAGCAAGCTGATGCAAGGACTAACAATGGCCTAGAGCGGTGCTGTTGGTGCAAACTCTCCATATACGAGTACCTTTCACTGTCTATCTCTCCCTTTCCATTCGTCTCTAGCTTACTGCAGATAAGTTAAACTCTTACTTCTAAGCATACCTTTCAGCAAACTGTAGGAAGTGATTGCCACACGTGCAACTGTACCCGATTATCATATCAAAATATACACGGAATACGATAAGAGTTCAAATATCGTTGCATTCATACAGAAAATATCATAAATTCCAAAAAAACTTGGATATATAATATTTTATTTGCATTTCATTTCATGTATACTAATCACCACAATGGAAGAAGTGCTCAATCGAAATAAAAATGACACCAAATTATAACAGACTCTGGCTTCATAAATTTATCCGAGGATAAAGTTGTAGACTCCTGTGATCTCATCTCTGTCCCGTGGAAATTTGGTATAAGATCAATCGATATAGACCATACGAGTATCATTGTTACATAATAATAAGCTTCATCCCTAACAACCAGTTATCTTTTTGTGTATTATACTAAGTAACAATCTGCTTCATATCATCATATGTATTGCTTAAATTCGGCAGAGCGTACCAGCATTTACAACAAACTATACAAATAATAATGTGCAGGCTTTCTTTTTAGTGAAAGATACCTATATATGTAAAATTTGCAGCATCGTGTGCTATTTTGCATAATGATTCAGGGATTAAAAACAAGGTTGTTTGAATAAACAGACGAGCTACATACACAGTTACATATAAAGAAAACGATAATTAAAAAGGGAACTCGGTAAGCAGATATATGTAGGTGTGCTTACCTACGTACGGAGATACCTACATATAGTATTGTGAAAGGAAACTACTTGAATATACAGAAAATGAAAAAAATAACGAATATTTTGACATAACCTATCGACTTTCCAAGATTTATTTTAATAAAATAAGGTAAACTGTGTCTTCGAAATAAAACTATCAATTGAATTGTGGAGTGATTATTTATATAAGTACCTACATAATTTTGTTTTATGTTTGTAATAAAATAATAAAACATGCAGATAAAATTATAAAAAAAATATAAGAAAGTTTATAAATACGATATCCTTTATTGGTAGATGTGTAATATGTACCTACTTAATATAATTTACATGAAATGTTTTCAAATTTCTTTCTGCCATTGACTTTGGGTTTCCTGAAATACTAAAAGAAAAAGATGGCAAAAGAAAAGGCTTGCTATAAATTAGTTCCAGCCATTCGTGTAAATACCAACAAAGGTTTAAACATCAAAACAAAGTGGATCAAACACTCATAAAGCACGTTTTATTTGGTGTTGGAACATTATGCTAGCCAAAGGGCACGTATAAAAGAGTTCTTCTAATTTGATTATATAATTAAATGGTTGAGTAATTATTATCCTTTAATTTCTCCCTTGTGAATTCTAACTTTGACGCGTAAGCTGTAAGGTTTCCAAGTTTTGATCCACGCTCAGTTCTGGCCGTGACACCCAGAGGAAAAGTGTTGAGGGATTTTAAAATAAACCAAAACCTATACATGTAGGCACCTATTTACCTACATTAGGGTGACTAGACATTTCTTGAAATAGCATAATCGAGCGAATTAATAATCAAGAAGTGACTATAAATCTAGGTAGGTATACCTACAGTATTAAATTTTATAAAATAAATCATATATGTTTGATCTACGCAACCCATTAAATTCCAACCAAATCAAATTGAACTTCAAAAACATAAAAGAAAATACAGTATTTAATCATAAATTGAAAAAAATAGTTGAAAATGATTAAATAAATACACCTCAATTTATTTTAGAATAAAAATTTCAAAAATTAGGGTAGAATGAGTGCCTATGTCTTTTTAAGTAAGATCTGTAGTATAAACGGAGTCGAAATAGCACAAGTGTAATGAATTTTTTTAAATAGTCATTTAGATAATTATACAAATTAGGCAGATACATTTATTATTAATGTAACATTTCAGAACGTTAATATTTAGCTATAAGTAGGTACTTTTGAAACGTTTACGTCAAAGGGAAATGATGTTAAAATAACGTAAAATAATGTAACCAGTTAGGGAATCAGGAAACGGATGGTTACCGCAGCGTAAACCAATTTTGGAGAAGCGACCATTTGCCCGGGGCTGGACCGTTTCACAGTGAACTCAAAGGAGCGAATGTTTTCGGTCACTCGTAGAAAATTTTCAACAGCGTTTTTGCCCGGTGAAATTTTGCAGTTTAAAACGTATCAAAGATTAATTGAATTTACGGTAAAATTGATTATACTTCATGGTTTCGACGGACGCTAAACGTGTGCAGATATAGCTACAGTACCGCTGCATATAGTTAATAGGTATGTTTACTCGAATAAATTTATCTATCATTATACAAAAGTATCTATGCGATATATTGAAAAATGTTGTGTGTGTCAAAATATAATTTTATTAGTTTTCATAATGAATATCGGCAAATTTTTATAATTCGGTTTTTATTTCTTGAAACATTTTTAACAATGTTTAGGTATTAAATGTGTCAGAGAGAATAAAAAATAACACGATATAAAATTTAGGATATCTTTTATAGGTAAGTGTAAGGACATTTATATCCTTGTGTTGCAGGCAAGCCAGGAGTCAACGTAAAAATAACAGTAAAAGTTAACGATGAGCACAGCAGTAAGGAGTGGATTGTTGTTGTTACCGAAAGGGGACGTGGACCCCACGTTGAAAAAACAAAGTACGTACTAATGTGTATGAAAGTTCTTTGTATAAGAATTAACAGAGATGAAATGAGGAATGGGAATTCGAATGTAAATTAAACTTGTTACACCACGTAAGAAAAAAAATATTTATATGAAAAAGTCTAACAATACTAAAATTCTACATAGTGAGAGAATTTTTTGTTTTGAACCCGTACCTATACCTAATGATAAGTGTACGAATACTTTGTATTAAAGCATAGGGTTTTACAAAAAATATAACGGTAATTTTTCTATTTTCTTACAATGTACAGAATTACAGATACTTGACTAAAAGTTTTATAAAAGATAATGAAGGGAGGAAGCGACTGCCAACATTGCCATAAATGAAGTGAGCATCAAGCAAGTAAGAGAATTCGTGTACTTGGGCAGCAGAATAAACCAGAACGGACGCTCCAAATCGGAATTTGTGAGCAGAATAAACCAGGCAAGGATTGCCTTTAACAAAAAATCTAAAATTTTGGAATCCCCAAATATTGATTTAAGCGTAAGGAAGAACCATACAAAAGCCTTTGTATGGAGCATTCTGCTTTATGGTTGTGAGACGTGGACCATTAGCAAGAGTGAAAGCGGACGGTTGGCGGCCTTTGAGATGTGGTGCTACAGACGCATGCTGAAGATCCATTGGTCGGAACACGTCGAAAACGAAGAAGTGTTAACCAGGGTAGGCGAAAAAAGGCAACTTCTTAAGAGAATCAGCCAAAAACAAGCTAACTGGATTGGCTACAACAGCAGGCACCCAGGACTACTCATCGCCATCGCGGAGGGTAAAACCGAGGGCACAAATGGGAGAGGCCGACCAAGAGATGCGTATATGGACCAAATGAAGAGGGACATGAACTGTGGCTCATACGTAGAGTTGAAAAGACTGGCTGAGAATAGGGAGGAATGGAGAAGAAAATCCAAACTCGTTGCAGACCAATCTAATGGATTGTAACTCATTATATATATTATGTTTAGAGTGGTGTTTTATCAACTCAGCGGATCCTATTTCGTCTCTGCTTTGCTACACACAAAAGTAAGTAGATAATAATCGTTACAAGGAAAATAAAAATAACCATGATAAAATGAAAATTTGTCTGTTTGACTTGTAAGCGGTAACTAGAAGTTTCATCATTGTCCATTTTATTAACACACAATTTTCTTAAAACGGTCCGAGAAATGGAAAGAAAACTCGCATTAGGACAGCAATCAGGGACACGTTGCAACAACTACAAGAGATAAAATCTTAAACACCTTCATATAGTAAGCACCGTAGGTATCTGCTCTATCGTCGAAATGATCAAACATTTATTTTTTAATACCTTCATTTTTTTAATCGATTCATACAATGCACTGTTTAAACAACACACTAGCTTGAAAGCTTTATCACAGTACATAAGCAGTTTTAAGTAATAGTGATTCTTTTATCGCAGAGATTTTAAATACAAAATAATAATTAATTTAGACTTATGTACCTATTAGGTATTTTATGTTATGTATATAATAAGGATGGCGTACCTATTATTTAAATTAATATTTTTTAACAAATTTTTAATACCTTTGTATTATTGATAACCTTTCGCATATTGTTTATACCTACATATTCTTAAAACATTAAAATGTTAACATTGGTCTAAATTAAATATCTAGTCTTTTTTTAATAAATTTTCAATCCATGTAGCAACTTAAGATATTCAACATGATTAAAAAATCAACATTAGAAATAAAGAAGATTCTTGTATAATTGTTGTAGGTTCAGTTATGAACATTGAATTTAATTAAATATCAACTTTTACGTATTTAAATAAAAGCTAAGTGAATATCTGTTAAAAATAAACGAAATATTTCCTCAATTATTGATAAAAGACCAATATTGTACAATGACCTGTTGATGGTACTGCGATTAAGAAGTGATACTAAAATTTTATTGTCAGAAATAACAATTTATTGAACCAGTTGGTTTGAATTTTTTAAAAACACCGTAGAATCGATAACGAATTAAAAATATAATATAAAATTTTATGTCCAACAATTGTCTAAAACGGCATCATTTTCATCTAATTTTATTTTTTAACGTGTCTTCTCTAATGTTGTTAGCGAACAGGGGTTTGCTAAAGAATAAGTAAACAATTCCATTTTAAATAAAGGTAATGGTGTAAATAAATATGTAACTTGAAAAAAAAGTAAATTCGTGTGTAAAATACACCGTGAAGATGTGGAAGTAGTAAATTGTGTTTTTTATAAATTAAGTAAGTAGGTAGTTAGTCAAATTATAAGTTATATATACCTAGTGGATAACCTATATGCCAAAGACGGCTCATGCATCGCTCAGCACAGGGTGAGGCAAAATGCAGACTGATTGAGCCATCTCGATTTCGCAAAACAGGCTTTGGAGATAGAGCGTTTAGTGTTGCGGGTCCCAGATGTTGGAACAAGCTGCCTCTGTGTCTGCGAGAGGAGGTGAATGGAGAGAGCTTTAAAAGAAGGCTGAAGACACACCTTTTTGCTGGGAGTTTCGGGTGATGGATACGATATACATCGCCCTTGAGGTCATGTTATGAGTAAACGGCGCTTTACAAATTGTCCATATATAGGTATATATGTCCATATATACCTATATATATATAATGAAACATCACAAATAAAACTAATAACGGACATAAAACATGCAAAATCAAATAAAATAAATAAAAAAGCGTATGCAGAAGATATTATTATGGCAACACCGACGTGGAAGTCGTTCAGGTGAAATCAGACCATATTTTATTACCAACAATAAAAAAATAACGGGAAAAACTTAAATTCGCCGAAGTAAAATCACTATAAAATAAAACCCCGCAGAAATAAATCTATACAGAGACTAATATTGTAATGCAGGGATTCACTAACAAGGTCTCCTGTGAATTTCGTGCACCATACAAGAACAAAACTAAGTAGGTACTTACTATCTGAATAAAATTAGGAATACTACTCATATCTTTGCAAGAAATTAGTTTTTAAATAATCTTTGTGTTGTAGTTACATCTATCATATTATCACAAACCACAAAAAAGCTTTATACTATGTTCCTACTGGAGTAGATACGCGTAGAGAATTACCATTTACCTACTACTGGTTTTACAAACATGTGTAATTTTTTATGACACTTACTCGTAATTTTTTTGGGCAAAATTAAGCAAAACACAATTTATAAGGTTAACGTGACTTAAATAAGTAATTGAAGACTGTTGTTTGTCAATAAATAAATTTAATTCTATGTACATAGACATACTTAAATGAAGTTTAATCCTGTAGATACCTTATACGGTTTTCGTATTATATAGGTATAGGACATGATAATTTTATTACATCCCATTCCTCATTGTGAAAGCAGAGATGATGAACGGTGTTATAAAGCGAGGCTGATTCCGGTTGTTTGGTTTTGTCTGGTTTGTTTGTTAATATGTAGATGTTTTATTAATAAACAACCTGATTATATTAACAACAACAATAATATTATCCACTAATTGTCGCTGATAGAGGAAACGCCATCCAACCAACATCAAATTGATAAGAGTCGCCATTATGTAGGTACTCGAAATCATTTATAACGTACATACCTACCAATATCTATGTTTGGTACATATATACCTATATCATATTAACTACATACAGAAGAGTAGGTAGGCAGGTGTATAAGTATGTAATGTCACGATGATAAGACCCTATCAGAACGGAAGACGGAGGAGACTTGTGTAAAGTGTGAGTACTAAAGAGAGATAAGACAATACATCGAATCTTAAATCTTATATTTTGTTATTTTATACCTGTTAAGAATTATATCCATAATTTTCAATACGAGAAAGAATTACAAGAATGAAATAAAGAAATGAAATACGTGCATTACTGAAGGCTAAAAACAAATAATACTTTTCGATATGTCAGACATCAAGTTTCCCTTTAACTTATTGTTTTAAACTGTATAGTGATTACATCCAATATGACAATATCAAACATAATCAATACAGAGCGTGAGTTTATCACAGCGCAGCGGCGCGATTTCTTCCAACTTACTCAAATTTTACTAACAATCTTCTTCTATACAGATTGCGCTTTCCTAGATGCAACTAAGGAACTCAGGGCTAAATTGGATAGGCTACAAAATGCGGGTATATGTATATATATACACACCTACAGATTTATGATCGCCAATATTTACATCTCTATGTTGTAATTTTGTAGACTCTTGTTTTTATTTTTTTTATTGTTTTATATGTCATATGCATTATAATAGTTATAATCTTCTCCGTCGGTGGCGTATTTGTGTTAGCATTTATTTTTTAACACTTTCGAAACCTTATAAAAATCGCTTTTATTATTATCACAATCTGAATGACTGGCTGATAAAGATGATACTTAAATTATGAATGAAGTTATATTTGTAACCCAAACCTAGCCACATTTACATTTATAGTGACATAACATAACATACATAAATAAAAATAAATAAACGGATAAATAGGAGTCCTTGGACTCCTGAAATATCCGAGAAAATAAAAAAATAAAGATATTTCAACATACATAAATACAAATATGAAGGTGCACAAGCACACACATGTTTTAGAAATAAAAAAGGCACTTCAATGCTCAACAAATCGATAAAATCAAACAATAACCATCATATAAAAAAAAACAGAAATATGTACCTATGTCCCATATTATACATTAAAAAAAAGATATATCTGGATTTTTGTTATAAACCCAAATACAACCTTATACACCTTTCACAGTAAGCTACTAAAAGCTTGTGTCGTGATAGGAGTAACCTAATTGGTATGATGCGATATTTTCTATTGCTTTTGGATATTCAGCGATCTTACCTGTTCAAAATCCGCTGAAGACTCTTCTACATCATTTAAGGGAGGTCCTCTAAGGACTGGAGTCGGTGGGGGGCGGTTACGTGCGCGGGGCTGCGCGGGCTGGGCTCAGTCTCTGGAGCGCCGCGGTCGCCCTACCTTGCCCTTGCGCACTGCCCCCGTCGCGGTCGCACCTGTGCCAGCAGTCGTCGACGCTTTCAATAACTTATGCCAATCCTGTTCACATACTAAACTTCCAGCTAGCATGTAATATCTGGAAAGAAACATTAATGAAACCATCACAATTCACAGAAAATTTGCATCTATTTCACATGATTCTATTTCGTATAAACAAAGTTATATAATTTTTTACAACATTTACATTACCGTCTAGTGCTTCTTACAAATTGTTACCAAAAATTGTGGATAAGAAAGGGGAAATATGTTATCATTGTATCATACCTTTTATGTATCTTACTCCCTACAGAGAGTTAGTCATTTGTAAATACCCCACAGGTTGGAGGGAGGGGGTAGTAATGGCAATTTTACGATAAACACATAAAATTATATGATTAATAGATACAATGCCAATAAAATCCCTGTTGTTATATAATTTTATGGTCAATTATGATTTATTAGATAAAAAAATGTAAAAACACACTGCTAAAGATAACGTATAAGTACAAACCTATCTCCAGGAACAAGGTGCGCCCCGCATTTGGAACATGCGAAACATTTGAGGTGGAATACGTGATGCTGAGGAGGAACTGTCGGAGGTGCACCTCCACCTTGAGGGCCACCCGTTCTCATTACAAATTCGCTAGCTGGGATTGTCTGTCCACAGGCCGCACATGCTCCCGAACTTCCAAACATTCTGAAACAAAACATATTATGTAGGTATATGTATACAAATTATATGTATTCATTACAAAATATTATCTACAAATCCAAAAACTCTATTTCATATTCATTTGACGAAAAAGCAATTAAATGTTTGTTTCGTGTAGGTATATTTAAATTTGAAATCTTTGATATATCTGTCAATATATTGATCCTTGTCTAGCAAATTTTCTGTATTTCTCAGCTACGATAAATTATCATTTGATTCTAATGGGTATATCTTAGAACAATTTCTATCTATACTGAAATAGAAGCAACACCAAACCATAGAAAAATAATTGCATAAGCACGATTTTATATCAATTAATGTAGATTGTTGTACATAGATAAGTACAATATTCTTGTAGGTTGTGTAAATTTTTAGAATTGATGTGGTCATAATATTGCAGTTGAATTAAAGTGCTGTATCATAATGAGAAATCAATGTATTGCAGGCCATATAAAAGCTAACTCAAGGCGATAAATTGATTTACTTTTAATAGTGAATGTATTGTGTACAGTAATACTGTCATAATACCGACAGCAGTCTGGTTATTTTACGTCGACATTAAATCAGCTACCTCTATATGATACTGGACAATGAAGTCTCGAAACAAAAACTGGAGTTAACAGTACCTACTGAGTGCTTTGGAGTATAACCGCGCCGTGATGTATAGTAGCGAAAAATGCGATGAAACTCCGTAGAGCTGCGACCTTTAGTGCGAATTTGTCGCCCCGTAGGTGGGCACACATCTTAATTTATGCAACGTATAAATGCAGGGAGCGTCTTTTAAACATATTAATGTTAACATTTTAAACATAGCGTGTTGTTAAACATATTAATAATGTAAAAATTTGGATTGATAAATGCGTATTTTAGAACTTAATGGTTGGTTAAATATTATTAGCAGTTTAACTTATTGTGTTTGAACTATATTAGCTTTAAGATATCACAGGACAGTGACAATCACAATATGAAAACAAGGATAGAAAATTCATACAAACTATTTTCTTGCTTGCTGAAGAATACAATGGTCTTTATCTATCAATAAATAATATATAAATAATGACTGGTTTTCCAGATCGACATAGTTATATTGTCGGGATGCCTAGTACCAATTGGCGATGAAACAGAATACATACATACTCAGTATACGGCGCACAAGTAATATAGTTAAAGAGGTAATCGGTTATTAAATTGAAGTTAACAAATCTATACAAACGATACTGGCGCTTTAGAACTCTGGTAACATCCGGTGATAGTAAAAAAAATAATAATAGGTACGTAGGTATCTACTAAATACCTAGTTTATCACTTCCTTCAGCGAATCGATACACGGATATGCGAACACAATAGGGAGACATGGTTTTATGTTCGTAACCAATTTCATGTAAAAAATAAACAGATTCAAAATTTTAATTACTTCTTAAATATTGTTAAAGAGCGATGGCAACAAAAATATTCTTAACTAAATGTTTGGAATAACACATCTCTAGATAATCGCTGTTACAGATACTGTTCTTCCGTCCGCAGGGGTTCCGTCGGCCCGGGTGTCCCTCTTTCACAATACACCGTTCCTATGACAATGATATCCGAGCGCAAGGAATGTCGTGGAAAGAGGTGACGCAATTGGCGCAGAGACGCTCTGAATGGAAGAGGCTGGTTTCTGCCCTGTGCTCCCGAGAGGAGCGTTGAGGGCGATGATGATGAGATACTCGGTGAGGATGACAGAAGACTTGATTCAAACAGACGTTGTCACTCGTGTAAAGATTAATTATGATGTATAACGTCAAACTATGTACACTATATTTTTATGGGTTTCTCATTTCTGTTCGTATCTAAGAATTTCTTGTACACCTACAACTCTCTACAAGTAAAGCGCTCATAAAAAAGTACAAAAACTAAAAGCTCTTATATATAAATAGCTCTTACATAAAAAAGAGATATTATTTGCGGGGTCTATAGTTCCCAGCTCTATGGTCAACACAATACGAGACAGCAATTAAACAGTGGTATAATAAATACAGTCTAATTAAGTAAATAATGATCCAGGTGTATCTAACAAATGATACACGTACTATTTATTATCCATAAACCACTGCTGGTACTCGCGGTGCCCCGTCTACTCGATCTAGAATAAAGAATACAGGATGCGTGTCCGAACGTAACGTACATATTCCATTATGTCACAAACGGAAGATGCGTTTTATTCAATACAAACAAAATATCTTATTGGTTAGTAGGTACTTTTAATAACGATAAAAAATAAAACGTTTAATTATAAGAAATACAATTATTAATAATAAAAATAATAAATTATTTCATAAAATATTGCGAGATACATTACCATTCAGCGTTCTACTACCCTACTGGACTATGCCCGGAGCAATATAAATAAATCTAAATTTTCATTTAAATAAACATAATTATGTGATACTTATTTCAGTTTATATGAACAGTTTTATTTCAGTTTATATGATAAAGTTTTAATATTTCAGTTTGTATGAATCTCTGTAAAACATAATTAACCTAATGCAAAAATTTTCAATTCACATAGACCATGACTCATGCTTATTATCGGGTGAAATGATATTAGCATAAAAAATTGATCAATTAACACATATTGGTACAGGAATGGAAACTCATGGAAAAAATAAACCACAATTATTTGTATGTATGTCGGATAAGTTATTCGGCACTCTACAATGGAGCATCCATTTTAAAATTTAGATAAACTGTGTTGGAAGAGCGATGCATTCAGTTTGCTCCTGAATGTCGTTATTGAATGGTATTTTACGCAAGTCCTTGAGGAGTCGATTCCAGATGACGGGTACTAAGACATCAAAAGCTCTGTCGTGGAAACAGGACTTGTTGGCTCAGTTAATCTTCTCCAGAATATTGATGGATGCCTTTGCTGAGCAAAGGTTCTATTTACTGGGGAGATTTGAGAAAGAGATAAAGAAACCAACGCAACTTTCCCTGTAAATGTGAGAAATGAAAACTTTTATCCTTGCGGAAAATAAGCCTTGCAGCACAATTGAATGGCATTTGTAGGCTCTTCAGTTAGATCTGCGGCAGTCCTACATGTAGTATGAACCACTAATTAATAAACAAAAGCAGAAATTAATGTGTTTCATCAGGTGTGAGTTTTTTCAATACTCAGGGTATTTCGCGAATGTGGTAAAATGCGGAGCCCGAATACCAAATTTACAAGACAGTATCTTGTAAATTTGGTATTCGGGCTCCGTGTATTGAGACACTGCTGCACGGTAGATTTTCTGTGTTGCCATACGAGTTGGGATGATTATCTAAATAATAATCGACTCATCATCGTAAGTAAAAACTACAATGTGTTTAAATATTTTCTGATAATTACAAGTAAAAAGTTTAAAAAGATTTTTTTGTGGGCGTTCCACCCAACAGAGGGTGATTTTGCCCGGGAAGAATTTAATTTGTTCAGTTAAATTTTGAGAAAAATTATAATAAATATCACACAATTAAACTGTTGTCGTTATTTATACGATGAATATGTATTATTTATCATCCGGTAAAATGTGGCGGGAGATTATAATATTGTGGTATAATAACACCAATACAACTACACCATAAACCACTTATTATCTGAGCAAGCTTAATTGCCGCAAAGATAGCCACAATCGGTAATAAACTAGATTATCGAGTTGTGAAGGTGGATGCTGAAGGGAGAACAGCTGATATACGTACATATAATTATTATATTATACATACCTATATTATGTAGTAGTATCACTTTATTCGCTATGAGATTCTCAGTAAGCATATACATATTATTACATATAATTTAATGTTTTAATACCGTCGCCTACACATTCAGGACTGCACTGCACCGACGTTATTAAGGCACCATTATTAAGGATATAAGATACCTATCTCTAATGAGAATCGATTTCAATGTTGTCGCAGTGTAAAAATTTCAAAATGTTAATTTACTTTCAAACATATTTATTTTCTAAATGTAATCACACGCAAGGTAACGAATGAACTTTTTTCATAATAATGTAACTATGCATCATTTTGATGACAAATATTAGGCCACTAAAAATGTTATGAAAAAAGGTGGATAAACTGGCACATAATTGTTAAAAACATAAGATAATCGTTTTTTCCCTGTGATACAAGAGGAGAACTAAGGAAAAAGTGAAATTAATGAATGTGCAATGTTAAGTATTTATTTAGCATATAAATTCCAACTGTGTACAATGTGTGTTCATAAAATATGTACCTAAATGCCAATATTAACCACTTTCTAATTCATTGAGTCTTCCCTTGAATCTCGTGATAATTTTTGATTATATTTCTTTATACATTAATGAGTGTTGCTAATTTTTCTGTATGTTCCAAAATAAATTTAGGAATCTGAGAGATATAAAATGACAATTACACTTTGAGAACGTTATTATTACCAGTCTTATAGTATATGAACCGGTATGTAGGTAAAGTATTGCCTTCTTTCTTGTAATTGATTGTTGTCGATAAGGCCAACATCCCAAGACATAATATTCAACTTACAATGTGAAAGATAAAGACGAAATATTCATTATATTACATACGTTAACAAGCAAAATACATAAGCCACGTTCGATGAATATTGTATACCTAAATGTTAATACCGATATATATTTACGAATCCACTTATGCAAATTAATTCATTTTCCTTTCACCAACCTCATATCTTTGATACGAAAATCTCCGTATGAGTTGGGTTATATTATTTTATATTTCTTAGGTAAAAATATAGAAAACATTAAAACGTTAGGTCTACCTATGTGTTACTGGTAAAAGATATTGAGATTCAAAAGAAAACTAAAAAGATACATTAAACATAGATTTTTTAGTTATTCAGATAGGTTAAGTAAAAGAAACTTAACAAGTTTCTAATAAATTATAAAATAAAAAACCCCTATATTTTATTTAACTTTGTTAAAACAATTTTTAACAAAATATTTTTGTTTCGTATAATGAACTTATTTACATCAACTTTTAAGAAAAGCCAAAACTTTGTACACATATCAATATGAACATTACCTGAAAGGGTTCTTATTGAAATTAATTACAAGTTATTTGATGGTAGGAGAAGATAACCTTCTATGAGTTTACTTCTGTTTAGATATTCACCTATATCTTATATTATATCTTTAATGAGTTGTGTATAAAGTTTAAATATGATAAGAAATTACATGTATTTTATTACATGTAAGAAAGTTGAAAACTTTAATACCTATAAAGTTTGTACCGAAGTAATTAACGAAAGAAATTGATATTTTAACTAAGTAGGTATGACTAATATACAAGCGTATGTACGTATTGCCGTGTGTATTATAAAATACCACCAGTTAGGTATGTAAATGAAATGTTTCTTATAGCGGTATATAATCAATATCTATACTATATTATATTTGATATTTATAGTATCTTTGCATATATGTAGGTAATTGCAGTACGTTCTGTAGAATGATAATTATTTGCGCAAAATTTTATAAATTAAAATTTCTTGATCTCATTTGTGTAACAATTGATTGTAAACATGGGAATAGGCATATATTTTTTTGAATTTAAAACAAAATGTTGATAAATACTTTTAGCTAGTCAAATACAGACTTAATCTGATCAAAAGTATGAGGTGAATATTAGGAATAGATAAAACTAGAAATTTTACTTCATCAACGACGTAAACATAATAAACAATATCTATTATAAATATTCCGTGGAGCACCCGGTAAAGAATTGGTCTCCCACTCTTCTGCGTAAGTTTTCGAGTGTCCTGTAAAAGGCAGGTGTTCGAAAAAATTGAGACATTTTACATCTTAAATTCAGCGATGAGGTTTGCCACCCATCCTGAATGTCTTGATTTTATATTGGCACGGAGAGGACAGTTTGCATATTTCTTACATGCAGCTGATCTGCTGGCTACCCCACTTGTGGGATGTGCCGTGATGGTATAATAATAATAAATATATAAAAAAAATACAACCCAAAGACTAGAGAGTGTCTGTCTAAAATTTGATTATGTTGTTTTATAATACGACATAAATAATTATTTGATAGTTCATTTAGGTATTACATGTAAAATTTTGTATACAGTATAACTAATTAGTATCAGAGAAAATTCAATAAAACACTTGCGTATGCTAATATAATAATAAGTAGCAAAGAGAAAGAGACTTTGATGTTGGCTGGTTAAATTTTCTGTGCTTGATTGAATCTTGTACTCGGAAAACTCTCTAAGGATTATAATTACAAACATATTTAGAATAATGCTACGCCTAACTAACGTGTAGGTACATAGAAGTACTGAGATCTAATTAATAAATTCTGGCAATTAATTTATTGAAAGGGTAAAGGTCGACCACATAGACGAAATATAGACAAATAAAGCAATTAACAGAGAAAATGCTTAAAGGTGTGGGTGGTTACTATCAACTAAAAAGGACAATCAAGTAAAAACATCGATAAGTAAATAAAAAACATTAAGAGAAAAATAGTATGTGAATGTCATTAGGAATATTGAAAATGTTGTAAATACCTTGATACAGAATGGTACAAAGTTTTAATTTTGTGAATGATCCTAATTGTGTGCTTACTTACTTACTTTAGGTGTTTGGTTTAAATCTATTCACTGCAAAATGTGGTGACAGATATCGCCTTATTATTTCCTCAACACATGTCTTCAGGACTTCAGCCGTCCCTCATCAGTTTGCATACATATAATTAGGTGTTAATTCCACAATTGCACCACATTTGCATAATGCGACTTCTACAGGCAGGGGTGATTACTAACATTCTGTAATTTCTTATATTATTTCCTTACCAGTTTGTATAAATGAATTAGTATTTATATATTTAGATTGGCATACATAGCTTCGGTAATAGCGAAATGATATTTTAATAATTGAGATTAGTCTAAACGCAATGATTATTAAATTAATTAAGCAACGTCTTAAATACAATAATCTAAATAAGTACCTAGGCGGTCGGTAGTGTAGTGTGAGCGTGTTTGTGTATGTGTATGTAGGTATAGTTACGGTAGCGTAGCGGCGGGTTGAGGCGTAGTTAGACGGGTAGTCAATTAGCTAAGTAAGTATAACAGTAGTAAGATCAATTAATTAAGAGAAGAAGATCCCTAAATCTAATGTGAGATAGTGAATTCTAGATAGGATGTTATTATTAGTTTAATCAAACTATAACTATGTAACATAACGCAATACACATCTACATTCATATTACTACAATCAGTTCCGTAGTTCACTATACCCAGGATATCATAAGATATTTTTAATAATTTACATTGTTCTAAACTTGAAGATATAATAATCAACACAATGAAAAAGAATAGAAATTATCAGCACAGGAAGAACGAATCAAATGTATGAATAAATAAGTACCATTTTTTCAGATAAATATGAGTGAATATATATTTTTAATGTAGGTTTTGATTTTTCATGAAATGTATTTAATTTGGTGTATTTAAAACCTGTACAAAATTCACTTACAGTAAAATTTTATTTTTAATATACCTATTAATCGTTTGTGCGTGAAATATTGCAAAAGACAGAAACATTGTCACCATTAATTGCAGAAGTAAGGTTTATAATATTATTTATGTAAATACTCTCTTATTATATTTTCATGGTTGGTATGTAGTTATGTACACTAGTCATATTAACACATAAGGAATAATCATATTCCTAATATTCTTCAACTGTTTCTAAACTGTATTCCTATCTGGGGAATAGGTAACTAAGGAACACCACACACGTAGATGTGAATATAAGGGAATAGGTATATGTGGTGTAGTGGGATAGTGTTGTACCTACATACGTATAAGACTTACACATGGTAAGAAAATCAAGATAAAGTAGTATACCTAATGGCGAAGCGAAATTAATTAAGTAATTCCTTAACAATTATAATTTGTGACTGCATATATAAGTGAGTAATATAATAGAAAAAGTAAATCAATATATTAGTTAACTTTTATGCAATATGTAGGGAAGGTATAAAACGATAATTAATTTATATATCCTCTATGGAAGAAAGCATCTTTCACAATTATGTAGAATGCGAACTATTTGAATACTATACGATCAACTAAAATATAACAAAAGTTCATGCGCCATTTACAGATATTAGGTAATCACAAAAGATATATAGTTAGATATTCACAAAAAATATTATATGAGAAACATGTACAGTATAGTGTCTTTACCTGATTCCTAAAACGATATAAATAAAGGTTATACTTAGTGCAGGTACACAGTAAAAAAAAAATCTATTTTATAATCATGCCTCGTTGGAGTGAGGTTAGCGGTGAAACTTGATAATTTTATCGTTGAGAGAAATCCAAGTGAATAGGAGACGAAAACTTTATTTATTATTTTCAATTAGTGAAATCTCCCGGGACTAATTACTTGGAGCATCTACACCAGCACTACCTGTTCCATGAAACAAACTAATATACATACTATATCCACTTTAGAACTAGATACTACTATCTTAGAATACAACACATACCTACCAATTATTTTCTCAAGTAAGTATAGTATATTCTCTATTACAACTCTTATTCAAAATTCAAGTTTTTTAAAAAAACCGATTTAGATGATGTTAATACAATATTATGATTTAGACATTGATGACTTTGTTTCATACCAGTACCTCTTGCATGTGAGGTAATCATAAAAGTTATAATATTTAAGAGTTCCACAAATAAACTGTAAATGAAAAGATTATCAAACGATAAGCAATAAAACAGTGTGATAATAATATTATGTTTTGAACCCTATTTATTTTGTAGGTATGTTTAGTTTAATAATAAATGTATCATCTCTCTGTCTTCATAGACAATATAATATGTATGTACATACATAATATGATAGGTACCTATTAATGTATATAAACTAAGCTTCTAGATTAAAGCGAATACAATTAAGTTTGTAAAAGCTAGGCTTTAAACTGGAGATAGTATGTTTTGCGTCGTTTAGTACTAACGAAGACTTGTTGTATATTCCTAAACGGAACATAGGGAATATTAAAACAAGCGGAGTTTCCTATTAAATATATTATTATTTGAACAGGGCTTACACCATCGGAAAATTTTCCCACACGAAATAGTTGGAATACGATTTTACGTTGATATTTTTTAAAATTCGGATAATATCATTGTTTATGTTGTGAGAATAATAAGAATAACGACATACTTGATCGAAATATAGAACGACATACTTATTTTTTTTTAAAAAATCTTAAATAAATGTGTAAAGATGTGTGCGAGATTCGAAAAAAAAAATATTTCTGGCATTTTGGTTATAGTTTATTTTAATTATATTTTTTCTCTAAGTATTAGAGAGTGTGTTGAGACTAGGTACATAGTTCCAAAATTTATTGATATTTATATTATAATCTGTTATATTCAAATAATTACTTTTTATCAAATGCATCTTAAAACTGAAATATGTATTTGATTGTACATTATAATTTACATAAAAAAAATATTGTATAACAATTATTTTTCCGGTTTTCAAACGTCGTTTATAACCCCTGCGTCAGGGTAGATATCCTACCCGTGGGTACAGATATACGTAGAGGGGGATTTAAGTTAATTGAATGAATCTGGTTAATTATTATTAATTAGGAAATGCCTAAGTTTACTATATTATACATACATATACGTATGTGTCTGTGTGTGTAGATACCTCAGTACAATACTCGTATACTTATCTGTCTAAATAATTATATATAATATCTAACAGATAAGTACCTACTTACTAACTTGTTGTAATTAAGCGAAATGTGGAGATTAGAAAATGAGATTATGCTTAATGGTATTGGGTAGGTCATGTTATGAGAATAGTAGAAGAATGCCAATCACATAAGATGAATACAGGAGGTATACAATTTTACTGTGTATGAATCTTGAGGATTAATGTAAGTGTATTGAATCAGTTGTTAACGGGATGATTAAATGATAATTATTGCACGAAAAATACAGATTTATTAGAAAAAAAGGTACCAGTTTGAAAAATAATTTTAACATACAAATATAATTAATAATTTATATGGATTTTACTGACAAGCTGTGAGAGACGATTGTTATAAAACTTTTTTTTTATTATTAATTAATAAGGAGGTTACCTTCTGTGAAACATGCTATAGGATGAATAAGGATAACATGAATTACATAAAAGTGTAGATGTAGGTAATTAGACAAAATAATAATACGTAAACATGATATGAGAAAATGATTATAATTTGTTATCTGTTAATTTGAATGTCGGAACAATATGATCGCCAGATTTTATGACCAGTAAATGTAATTTACATAAATGTTATTTTTGGAGCATTGTTAGATCATCTTCCTATTCTGTCGAATTCATATGGACATTCACATTTTGATAAGATAGAATAAAGTACACTATTTAAATAGTTATTCTCGTCAGAAAGTGATACAGTTACAGCAATATTATATTACTTTGTATACACTGTAACAAGATCAAAACCTTGATGTTATTGACCGAAGGCACTTGTTGGAAGTCCATTTCAAGATAAATTTGAAAAAAAAAACACAATATAAAAAAAATAAAATCTTTTTACTAATCGCCTGATGATGGAGTCGAGAGTCTACGAATACTAGTACGCAAAGTTAATAAAAGTCATTTGGAAGTTAACTACATACTGTTTTTTTTTTCAATTCATCTTAAGATCAAAATCATTCTCAGTACCCAACGACAGAAGATACTTCAATAATAGGTACGTCTTCAAAGTACAATGTAACATGTGCCCTATATGAGGTAACTGAATAGAACGAGAACCAAAATTATGCTAATATAACATTTTAAAAAATTTGAACTGCCTTAAAAAAATCACGACATATTTCATATAATTACCATTAATATTTATTTTTGACCATATGCAAATTATAATGTTATACTTACATTCAGTATATTTGTATTATTTTAAATATACAGCTTTTGTATATTTGTTTGTATTTATATTGATGAAATAAAATATAGACAAAAATATTGAAACAAATATAGCCAGGTGTTTCAACTTCGTGATTTCATTCCTGGTTATCTCCTATTTTAATACACGAGAAGAAAATGTTGAATAAGAAAACACACGCAGTATCAAAATATGAAAACTTTTAAAGGAACATGTTCTGGGAATATGACTTAATTAATTAAATACCATATCAACAAAATAATAATAATGATTATAATGATGTATTTCAAGATTCCAAACCCTCCCTTTCCTACACTCCACTCCCTCACATCACCCACCGCTCTATCCCCACTCCATCTAAAATCATCACGACTTGTCAAAGATTAATTAAAATTTCTTAAACAATTTATAATTTATAATACGAGTATTTTCATATGTTTCATAAATGCTATCTGCTAGCGCAAAATAGGTTACTCAGCAAAATGACTGAGAAACACAATCATAATATTCTTAAAATCACATAATTAACACACTAAATTTTGAAATACTTAGACTGAAAAAATTGACATTTTCATTATTTTGGGCGTTTTGAAGCTACTCATTCTTATATATAGACGAGTTAATCAATGTAAATCAAAATGTATTATTTAGTTTATTTAATACAGTTTACTTAACTTTAAATACAGCGTACTTAAGAAACAAAATATAATATTATCTCTGTGTTTATTAACACCTATGAATATCGAGTGGAAGTGACGTGGTTCCGATGTGTTTAAGAAAAAAATTAGTGGAAGGCCACAGGAGTCGTTTGTGCCCAAACGCAGATAGAGAATATTCGGAGAAATAGTAGAATATCTATGATAATTACACGCCTAAGCAAATGAATATTTAGCTGATTTCCGGTAGCAGATACAACTTTTGATATTTTATAAAATTTTCCATCCAGTACTTGTACTTTATATAATTAAGGATATGTTGTTACTTTATAATTTTATAGATGACTTGATACGTGAGTAGAAGATAAGAACTCTAATAAGTAGCATCTCCTTTAATTAAACATACGAGTAGGTATGTTAAAAACATCCCCCTTGTAAGAATCAAAAGTTGAGATCATAAACTTACTTATCGGAAAATATTAACGGTTGGATAAAGTTCTGAAATCTTGAATTTTATTTACATACATGATTTGGTAAATAATACACATCCCAAAGATGATGGAGAAAGTAATATCTATATGAGCATATATATTTAATAAGGTAAGTATGAATATTTCGACAGTTACTGGAAATATTGAAATAGATGAAATAATGGCAATAAGTAGAATTTTTAGTCAAGTACCTACTTTAATTTAAAAGATATCTAGTTTTTCGATTTTATTATTATTACAATATAATAAATTCTGTGTAAACAAGTTCTGTAACGAAATTGAACTAATACATTTTGATGTAACTAAAAATTAAAACGTTTCTAAATATGTACAAAAAGTTAAAGGACAAAGCGATCGCAAGACTTCCATGCAGGTAATAAAGATATGATGTGGAATAATATTAATACTTAAATGAGTAATGTATTGCTTAATTCATATTCCTAAGTGAATCTTAGTAATCCGCCCCTCGCCCGGCTACATGAACGTGGCAGAGTTGAGAGGGTAAATTGAGAAACCTAATCAAATAAATGTATAATGACCCCATTAGACCACACGAGTTTAATAATATCAGGGGTAGTCATTCAGGCAGGTGGTTAGGTACCTACCTACACAATGAGGTATTCAAAGCAAAAGTGGACTAAACCACTTTATGATCGATATTGGGTTGACATTGGATATTCAAGCAAATCAGTTTTTCTTTAATATCAAAAGTGGATTAAACTTGATCTAATATTGTTATCTAAAGTTTAGTCTACTTTTGAATTGATGTTTTACATACATTCCCAAAGTTGACGCAATATTGGTCATCGTGTGGTTGGTCCACTTTTGCTTGAAATACTTCATATATACTTGTGCTATACTGTACTGGCTCGTCTACACCGTGTTCTTGCTGAGATGTGTTTAACTATTCATAAACATGTTTATTAAATACTTCGCCGATTAACATCACACCATAGTCGAGTTTCTCACTAATTTCAGAGACAATCCAATATTAGATGGTTTTCATAAAATTTACGTGTTGTACCTACACGATACTTTATATACATAAATGGTGTTTGGGTCATATGTATTGTACAGCAAGCATTTCAGAATCATAAAGCACATTACGATAAACTACAAAGCACCCAGAATTTTAAAATACTAATATTTGTTAAGTCAAAAGCAATGAGGGTTCGAAATAACATAAATTATGTAAGTATTAGGACTGTATAAATGTAATATTTTCGTTACAAAAATAATTGAATTAAAAAAAAATCCTTTTTACACCGTATGTAAGTATAAATTATTAGTGTAGGTACTGATATAATATACCTACCCAGAGAGATATATGAATGAATTTATGTGCAGGTTATTCATTAGAGAACCCACTCGAGTGTGGTAATGCATAAAATTAATTATAAGCCGTACAATAGTAGGTATGTATTACAAGATATGCAGGTACACCAATACCCTCACCATCATAAGCACGTATCCACCTACTACAATATGATATGATAACCTTCACACTATATATTGTAGGCATGCGGATATAATAATATATGTTATTATACATATTTACAAAGGTGTATCGCTGCTATAAGTACTAGTACTAGTATGGAAGACTTCGGGGTGTGTATTATTTAGTGTAGCTACCTACTACTACTAGGATAGGATACAGTCGTGCCACTCCCGACTTATCTGACCACATCATTTAGGCTATAAAGACCATAAAACTTACCCATATACTTTTGTACAAGTAAATAATTGACTTTCTCGTATTTGGTTATCAATCTTTCGTTATAAAGTCGTCATTTACCTAAATATCATATTCAGCTAAATTTTCTCCTGCTTAGTTTCAGCAAAATATTCCGAACGTTTGAGGTCAACGATCCAATTTGTTTGATGTTATTTTTACTTTGACTTTCTAACTCTGGCAAGAACTCGTAGTAAGGGTATGAATATAAACAAGGGAGTACTATGAGTGCAATTAATATCTTAATTACTTTTCCATACTATACCCCTTTCCTATTACTATCTTCTTTTCTAATACAATCCATGTATGTACATTGCACAAAATTGTTATTTTGTAATTTCCAATTATCTCTTTTGGCAAAGCAGCTAGGATGCGGTACATCGGTACAAGGATGGGACGGCTAATTTGCTTTTGGCACATTGCCATTTTTTCTTTACATCTAATACACATTTACATACATGTGAATGTTTCTTAGATTGTATCTGGTCCTTACTTAGAATTAGTTTTGTTAATTATTATAACATCTACTAGTTACAAGACTAATATATTATGCTATTGTTACATTTTATTTAGACTTTCTGATATGGTCAAGTTGTTTTAAAATAAATGACTCAATAATGTAATTTTTGCATAGATATAATTATAATGGATGGATAGAATATTCATGAAATTTTAGTGAAGGCATCTCAAATAAATGCATTTACAAACATAGGATAATAAACTTTTATATTTACTTCTCAATGAACTAGATGAGAATTTAATGAAAATATTATTCATATCCTTGGATAGTTTCAATGATTAAAGAAAAAAAATGTTTTGTTTTAATGAATGGAATAAAGGCTTTGAAATGAAGTAAAGTGATTAAAGTAGGTATATAACATAATTTAGGTATTATATGTACCTACATATATATAATCCAAATACAAGAGTTCCTATATTAAAGCAATATTAAAAAAATGTACATTTGATGTAGTTCTATTGTAACATTTTAAATCTTTAGATCTTTTCCGGATAGAATACAATTTGAATATGAATAGGTATGTTGTTGGAATTATTTTGTTTTACTGCAGATAAATGAATAATTAAAAGGTCTATTCAACGCAAATGTTCTGCACGAGAGTAGCCCGTTGATATTAATTAACGCAGACAGGTCTAATTAACGCACCGAGTCGCTGACGGCAACACAGAAGAAGGCCATCCTATCTGAGATGATTGTAAATCAACTGTGTCTGTAGTATATCTTATAGGGCTGCAAAATTTAAATTATCTAGTTAGTACAAGTTTTATTTCTCCAAGTTATCAGTGCTCACTTTACGTCAGTCATCATCATAACATGAGATAGTATAAGGTTATATTGAAAACATTTTACCAGAATGACATTCTTATAAGGACATTTGTGTGTTCGCAATGACGAAAATAGGATCAAATCACTTATCCAAATAAATTTTGAGTTAGTCGGTAGCCTGGAGGTAGTCCCAGCCTCATGCACAACAGGTGACGTCAAATTCCCCTTTCACGATACAAACTTTTAGCTTTGGATTAATAACAAAAAAGAGACGTAAAAAATAATATTGAACGGTATTTATAGATAATGTAAATTTAACAAATGAAACTATCATATACATACATATATATATATTTTCATCCCCTTGTCCTAGTTGGGCTCCTGCCCATTGCACCTAGATACCTCCTCCAGAGATCCCTGTCCACCGCTGCTTCCAGGAGTACCATATATAAGGCTTAGAAAAAGCAAGTCACCTTATTCGGTAGTGCCCCGGATGGGACTTAAACCCACATCCCTACCTTATCGCGAGGAGTGCTTTGTCCAATTAGGTGTCCGGGGAACTGTCAAATAAGGGTGACGTTGTCTTTTTTATGCCGTATATGATAGTTTCGTGTGATAAATTTACATTATGTAACCTCATTCAATGGCTAATTGTAAAAATAACATCGATAAACAGTGTTTGTAGAGTTTTATGAGATAAAAATGTATCTTGGGTAACGTGTATATATGTACAATTATTTCGAAATTATCTATAGATATTAATGTTCAGCCCTGTTATGAGATGAGATACAATCTGAAGTTACCTTTTAGGTAACAAGATATTATAAGTAAAGTTGTGCGAGAAGAGAAAGCAGCTGTACCCATCCTAGATATTTAAATGGTCACTTTTACAGGTGCGATAAATCACTCAATGCAATTCAAAGGGACATATTTATTACTTGGGTTTTGAGCAATAATATCTCTACAATCAAAACACGAATCAACATAAACTTGGAAAGAAAATTATCCCTTTTTACACCTATGGCGTTTCCTAATATTTATTATATCGGTTTGGTGTTATTAGATTACGAAAACTAAGATGTTAAATGCATAAATTAGAAATGATTAAATAATATACAAACATTTTTACAATACGTCACGGTTGTAAATCAGGAGACACAACACGTATGCTAATTATACATACGAGCATTTATCCAACACGTTTATTACTGTGAGACAACTTGATCAATTCTCTAACAGATAAATCATTTGAGCTACGAACTATTGTACAATATTTTAAGGTATATTATTTGTTTTATAATATCATACCAAAGAATCTTCTAAGACAAACCATTACCATAAACAGAATATTACAATAATTATATTTATAGAGCGAAAAGTTCAGTTGTATTCAGATAACAAAGTGTAATAATTAATATAATATACCTACACACTTCTAATTATATATAATATGTAAAAAGTGTTTGATAATACACCATGCATTATCGAACAACTAAACACACATAGGAAAACAAACATATCAGAATGTTAGATAAAATCTTAAATTCAACGTTGTTTTAAAGGATTTGTTATTTCATTCCGGATCACTTAACTAAATGTTTTGCACAGATACTATTGAAATCTACATACTTGCATTTACAGAAATAACGAACGAGGAATATCCATTACGGGATATTCTTGTATATTGAAGTATTGAATAAATAATACTCTTCGACATGTTAAGACGAGATTAAAATTAATTTATTAAATTTCGCCATCATATATTATCCTGTGAACATGTTGATCGAAGACTCGCGTAACCGGTTATCTCGTATATATATCGCCAATCAGACAATTAAGATATATCTACGGCTTAATCCATGCTTAACACACTAAACATGTCAAATGCTGATATTAGAGATAATAATAGACAATTTACGGTTAATTTAGTGGTGTCTCATTCATCATTAATAATTCCTAGAATAAACTGATGGTGACGCTATTTGATTATTGGAGAAATACAATCATCACCTTATTAAGTTACGCGTTGGTGATCCAATGAAAAAACTAGTAATTCAGTAAGAAAAAATAAATAAATCAGAAAGTTTGTAATCAATAGAATTTAAAAAATTATTATTTATGAATATTTTTTCTTTTACGAATATTCTACATAATAATAATAATAATAACAATAAAACTTTATTGACAGAACATAATAACATAATTGTACAGACACACATAATAAATACAAACAATGTTCTGTCAAATGGCGGGCTTGTTGCAGTGCAACATCTTCCAGCCAACCATTAGTGATTTTATTCGATTTTGTAATACATTTTTGGCAGCAGGTTCTAAGATTTCTAGAATTAGGGTAAGATTGATATGTAATTTGAATATTAATGACGAGTATGTACATTTGTTCATGAAACCATCGTATACTCATCAACAACTTCAAGATACAAATAATTTAATTATACAATTATTGTGTTGGACCTCTCGTGATACACAGGTAGGTATATCCTCTTCATTTGTAAATAACGAATCATTTCAACTTAAAGTCACTCGAGTGACTTGAGGAGCCTTTTGTGACTATAACTAAACCATTTCCACACGGAGTATTTAGTGGAAAACACATTTCCATATGATATTATGTTAGTGCTGTCAACAAAATTAAGTATCTTAATGTGACAAGTTTACACTATGATTTGTACATAATAATATGATCATTCATTGGGTAGAGATTGGAGCGAGTACCTAATATTCAGGATAATACATAGGTATGTATTATGGATCCAAAATTATTCTAAACAAATTTAATAACAAGGATGAAAAATATTTCGACGATACCATGAAATAAAACAAAAAAAATTGTGGGTGAGTTTACGTAAAAAGATAAAAAAATGTACATCATCTACACTCTCAGTTTCAATTCAGAAAATAAGTCATTAAGGATGGGTGGAAAATAAATAATGTTTTATCAATAAAAGCATACTTTTACTACAGCTGATATAAACTGAGCTTAATACACTTGATTATTACCAGCATCGTACCTTTCAATTTCCTCCATTTCTCTCAGAATGTTGATCACAAATAATAGTCCCCAACGGCCCGTCGCGTCACGTACCTACTATTGACAAACAAATTTACTTATTGGGTTCGCAATTATCAGCAGGTATATTAAGATATGTAGGAATACTAAATAAACAATAATGGATATTTATATGTAAGATTAGTGAAGTAAATAATATTTGTGATGTGGAGTAGGTAGTTGGAAGATATCGCGCCTTAGCGATTAATTCGCGCTCTGTATATTGATTATATCTGATTTGAATGCATTTTTCTATAAAATTGTTTGGATTGGGACCATTGTACTGTACAGTAAAAAAAGAAAATAATAAAAAATAATAATTTAAAAAGAAAACAATGCAGGTGTTCGAAAAAAAAAAACACATTTTACATCTGAAATTCTGGGATGATGTTTGCATACCATGTTTTAATTTTTTGTTGGTACGATGAGGAAAGCTTGCATGCAGTTGGTCTGCTGGCTACCCCACTTGTAAGATATAGCGTGATGACATAGTATTAGTAGTAGTAGTAATAATGTAAGGACGCTAGCGTTAAATTATTTGCCAATTATAAGTGTACTAGTATTAAGAGAGTTTCGTGGAATTGGAATGCATATTGTTTTTATTAAATGTAAGGTATTCTTTAAGCTATTGAATACTTAAATTCTCAACTATGCGAGACTTGGTTGCGTGTGTTTTGTTTACATATTTCGACAAAATTATATAACTATATTTTTTTGTTTCTTGTTAATGAAAATTTACAAAAGTAGGTAGCAATTTTATCGAAAAATAATAATTATAATGAATCATACGAGTAGATAATAATATTATGTAAAGCTGATATGTTATGGACCAAGAGTCTTTAAACAATAGAACTGGTAATAATGAAACGATTGTTGAACATGAAACAATTAGTGAAACGTTATACCAGGGAGACTGTTGTACTATAGTAGCTATCATACATACAAACGTTATACCAGGGAGACTGTTGTACTATAGTAGCTATCATACATACATACATATTATATTCAATTATAAATTGGTATTCATATTATCTGGTATAGAGACAACAGATTACGAGGAAATATTCGATCCATGGAAATGTGAATGAGAGGATTTGCTTTTATCTAATAGGTATATATACTCGTATATATGTATAAAACAATATGAGCTTCATAATTGAATATCTAGATAAATCATTATGCAGGTGTGCATTAAAATAAATATATTATACAGCTTAAATGCAGCGATGAAGTTTGCCACCCATCTTGAAAGTTTTTATTAGTTAACAACTTGCATGCTAATTACATGCTACTGGTCTGCTAAATAGCACAATTATGGGGTATGCCGTAATGGTATTGTGAGTTACTATACTATACTATACTATACCCTCACGCCATGTCCCAAGTGGGGTAGGCAGAGAGAACGGAACGCCAAACAGATCTATCTTTACACACTTCCTTCGCTTCCTCCACATTCATACAGTTCCTCATACACGCACGTCGGTTCCTCTTACTCAACACGCGGCCGTCCTTGAGAATTTGATCCACGTGATCAAGCCACGTGGTTCTCGGACGCCCGCGTTTCCTCACACCCTTTCTTTCAGATAAGTATATCCTCTTTGTCATTCTTACCTCGTTCATTCCTTCAACATGCCCAAACCACCGTAGTTTATTCACGCGCATTCTGTCCACAACACTCTTCTTGCATCCGCTCATTCTTCTAATATCTTCATTCTTCACTCTATCACGCAGCGTTTTACCAACCATTCTTCTCAACGATCGCATCTCTACTGCATTTATTCCACTTTCGTCCTTCTTCAACCACGTCCATGTCTCGCTTGCATACGTAAGTGACGGTACCAGAATGGTATTGTGCACCAGCATTTTAGCCATGTTCGACACATTGTCATTGCTGACAATGGGTCGAAGTGCACCGTTTACTCTAGCACCGGCCATTTTCCTTCTTTCAATGTCCCCATCGCATCTTCCATCCCTCGTAAACATACTTCCCAAATATACATACTCACTTACTTGCTCCAAACATTCGTCACCAACTTTAATCTCGCAAATCGTTTTTTCATTCTCTCTTTCAAAAACAAGAACTTTCGTCTTCATAACATTCATTTTCAAACCATTCAAATTGCAACTATCATACACACACGTAACAATCTCTTGTAAGTCCCTTTCACTCTCAGCCATTAACACCAAATCGTCTGCGTACATCAATGCATTCACCCGAGACCCATTCAGCTCGACACCAACATCCATCTCTTTCACAGGTCGCATACAGTAGTCGAAGAATAGGTTGAACAGCCACGGAGACATGACACAACCTTGCTTCACTCCTTTGGTGAGGACAAACCACTCCGAGAGAGTGTTATTTACCCTCACGCAAGCGGAGCTTCCCACGTAAAGTGAAGATATTGCGCGGATCAACCGGCTGCTCACCCCATACTCCGACAACACGCGCCACAACCTTTCACGGTGAAAGTTATTGTGAGTTAATTAGTTTATTTAACCCTTAATTGGGCCCCGTTAAACTAAATGTAAAACGTAAAAGTTTTTGCCAGATTTATATTGTTAATTAGGATAGAAAGTAAATAGAAAAAAAATATTTCTTGTTTTCTTTTTTTTTCATACATAAATCTAATGTGGGAAATATTTACCTTTTGCTTTTATTCTGTTAAATTTCAAAGAGACTGGTGGGAAATATTTTCCTTTTGCTACTGTAATTGTCTTATAGTTTGGAACTAAATAAAAAAGAAAGTAACTGGAAAACATTTTTTATTTAATTTTAAAACTAAAAATTACAAAAAAATATAAAACCTAGTGTACTAAATGAAAAAAATCAGTATATTACTACTCTCTTGGTAAATGAAAATTTTCGAAGCAGGGAGTAACGCATAATGATACTTTACAAACTTTGCATTCATATTTAGAACGTCTTTCTTTTGCACGTGTGCTGCAAAATCGACACCTCTTAAATGTTTTGAGAATTGGCATATGGCATCCAACATCCCGGAGTCTGATTGCATCAGGAACACCATGAACCCCTCCCTTTTTTGTCTTAAAAATACATGAAGATTTCTTTCTACTTGTAAAATTTCCCACAAGTGCTCGGGCTATTCGCAAACGAAAATCTCGATGAATATTTCTTTCGGCAGAATGAGAATTTATATACAATATGTAACTGTTCACTAGACATGCCTCTAGTAAAAACCAGAATATCCTATGCCAGTTTTTTCTAGACTTCTTACCTAAAGGATATGAGGAGCGATAGTGGTCAAAAATATCGACTCCTCCCATGTATTCTGTGTATTTTTTAATCGGTAATGGAATAAACATTTGTTTTTTAGTCCCATCTTTTTGCTTTCTATTTATGATACATACATCTTTTGGATTGAATGCTGTGGTGCAGACGAACACATCCTTTGTATCTCTCCATTTCAGAGCAGCCACAGGGTGCGAATACTGAAATATGTACTCTCCTGTAGCAAGTTTGTTGTCTTTACTTTTACTCACAATTGGATCAGGTAGACCTTTTCTGTTGCTACGAATAGTACCAACGGAATAAATTTTCTTTTCATATAATGCTTCAAGTAACGGCAAACTTGTGAAAAAATTATCATATGCAACTAAAGTATTTTCAGGCAATTGTTCACACAAATCCATGACTACTCTATATCCTAGGTTGTCCTCGCTAGTTGGTCCATTCTTCCCAGTATAAATTTGAATTTGATAGAGATAACCTGTTTTTGATTCGCACCTGGCCCAACACTTATATCCCCGCTTGATGGGTTTTTTCGGCATGTATTGCTTTAGACAGCTTTTACCCTTAAATTTTATCATTGCCTCATCAACACTATGCGTTTGGGATGGTGCACAGGCTGCTGAAAATGTTTTATTTAGCGTATCAATAAGTGGTCTTACTTTGCCAAGTTTATCATAGTTGGGAGAACTTCGTGGCAATTCTTTTGTAATATCAGTAATGTGTATATTTTCGGTTATTTTCTTAAACCGTTTCAAAGTCATTACTTTGGAAATGACTTCGTTTCTATAAAAGTCATCAGTTGACCAATAAAGCTGTGTATCAGACATGGGATTGATGGACAACATGATGATAACCCCAATGTAGGCCAACATTTCGTCCTCAGTGACATCATTCCAATGTTTTGAGTTGATTTGTTTTGCATAAATATTTGTATTAGTTACTAACATGCGAATAGACTCTTGAGGAAATAGATCATAAAAATAATCAATCGGTTGATTTCTATTGGAGTGTATTCTTGTCGGTTGCAATAATGAATCAAATGTTTTGGGACAATATATGCCATCAATGTTTGTAGACCATTCTCTATTTTTATTTAAAAAAAATGAATAGCTTCGTCTACTTGGTTTATAACTTTCAGCTTCGACTTCTTCCACTGTTTCCAATGACGCATCTTCTGAAAGTGAAAAACAGATATGTTACGTATAATAATTATTGTGTATAGTAAATAAAATTACCGTTTTTAAAATATAAATTACTAATAATAATCTTCACCTGTTAGTGTGTCCACATGCTGCATCATATTAAGTCTTGTATTGGTGATGTCTGTGCTCATAACTTCGTTTATTTCAACATTATCATCAGAGCATAAATCATCATCAGATGAATCCCTCATAAGCACTGCTTCAATTTCACAAACATCCAACTAAAAATATTTAAATGCATGCAATAAATATACAATCAGTAAAATCTAGTAATAAAAGCGGGTAATTTAGGATAATTTGTGCAATTCTGTATGAAGATTACTTTTTTTAGTACAGTTATAATAGGTAGTATAAGGACAATAGGCAAATATTTCCCACAAGATTTATGGATGCATAATCTATAAAATATAACAGATGATAATTATAATTATAATAATTGTGATAGAAAAACTCAAAATCTACCATTATATTAAAAAACATTCTACTTACCGTATTTTTCCGAGACATTTTTAATAAAAAACTACACACCAAGCACTGTTTAACGCAAAATGACAGGAAAAAATCTTCCCTCCAAATGTTAAAATTGATAACCAAAGATAATGCGGTTCAGTATAAGATTGCGCATAAACGATGAGTATACAAATATATTTAGCTTCGACCGAAACGCATTTTGTGGCAATTACGTTCCTTTTACAAGTTTAAATCACCTAAATACGATGTGGGATGTATTTTCATTTGGTCCAATTAAGGGTTAAGATATTAGTTTTTTTAATTAGTTTTTTAACACAATTATTATAATTTTCTATAACACAATATGTTAGAATAATTTATCATTGGCAATAAAGACCATTGTGAAATTGCAATCAAAACAAGTGGAGCTGGAATCATACATCACGTAACGAATTAGGAATAATATTATGGTATGGCTGACGTGTGTACTGAGCACTTGAGAAAATATCACTACGTTATTAGAAGCACAACTATGTACTTAGATGATAAGACAAATCAGATGCAATATTGTTGCTGTGGTTATACTTAGACAGTTTCCAATGCGATGTTTCAGATGAATTCCATACAAACGAAAGTACTCATTGTTTATTTTCTGACAAGAAGTTGACTGTACCCATCACATGTATCATTCATTAATCTGTCATATAGATTTTATTTTTTTATTTTTTTAAAAAGATATATCTGGGTTTTTGTTATAAACCCAAATACAACCTTATACACCTTTCACAGTAAGCTACTAAAAGCTTGTGTCGTGAAAGGGGAGTTTGCCGGCACCTGGTATCGAACCACGGACCCCAGGTTCACGAGGCCGAGACTCTACCTCCAGGCTACCGACGAACTCTGATAAATAAATAATTGCAATTTCAGCAAAATTCAAAAAGCGGTCACATTTTCATCTGCAAATAATGAAATTCGCTTTACAGGTATAGTGATGCAAAACGATAAAATATGTTTATCTCTTGTTCATTTAGTAGTAGAAGATTTTCAAGGAATAATGTTTATATAAATAACTTATACGTGTTAAGTCTATTATAAAACAAGGACTGGTTCCTGTGAAATGCACTAATGGCAGTAATTATTTTCTTATAGGCAATAAAAAACTATATAAGTCATTATTAATTGAGGTTTGCTGCATGCGATGGGGTCGTTCGTTGAAATCTGAAGCGTTCTATGGCTAATATACTTTGAAATACCGCGCACAGGGTTATTTATAATTTTAATCACGATTGTAAATTTCACTTTATTGGTAATATTTTACGATAAATTGACTGTTAATGCATTTTCTCTCATCGAATTTCAAATTATATGTTTGAAAGCTTCACATATTCGCCAAGTACCTACCGATTGGATATTATTCGTATTATCTTTATAATGTGGGGTAATATTCTCCTAATTAATACGCAGCAAAAAATGCTAATAACCTGTTCTTTATTATTATTTCAACATGATGAGTGAGTAATTGAAAATGATTGATGCTTCTATCAACTTGACATAATGCTCAAAAAGCAAATAAAAATTATATCAGGACTTGTTGAATGTTGATATTCTTATATTTTAATGTAAAATAATGAGTATTTTATCCATTGAATTGTGTAAATGACAACTGGAATAAAAATGTGAAGCAATTTTTTTGTATCTTATATTGCGAATGTTGGAATACTGAAGAAAGGCACTACGCAGCTCTCCTGTAGTAGCGCATGCATTTTGTCTCGTTTTATTAGAAAACGATATTGTGTTTAACATAAAGCTGTGTTTATTTAAATTATCAAATGTAAATCCCATAACAAACACATATCCAGAAGTAGGTACCTACGTAAATTTGGAGATTTAAATTTAAACATAATTATAGCAATATGCACCCAAGATGAAAATTTTGCTTCATGGATTTAGAAACAAATATTGTGTATACAAGAAACATAGACGATAAAATATACCTACATATTTTATACTTGTCTACTACGACAGAAATGTCTTGAACTTTCAATTAGGAAATCCAGTTTTCGAATCCAATTGTCGATCTATTCCTCATTTATTGGTGCATATATGTTTCTTTCAAACCAGGATTAATCTAGTACATAACAAAAATAGTCTTATTAAAATAATTCCAGTAATTAATGACTTGACGTATGACATGCTATTTTTTATGTATTTTGAATTATTTTAACTCTTATTCAAGTTTACATGAAAGAATTGTATTCTTAGTTATATTTGAAAAATTTTATTTTGATATTTGTATTTTTTTTCTAGTATTGCCACAGAACAGATTTTAATCTAGTGGGGCAATATATTCTATAATATTGTTTTTTTATGTTTATTTTATATGTTCTATTTGGAATAATAAATAAAAAAATAAAACAATAATAGGTGGTAGTTAATATCCCGAGCTAATCACAATACGAGTATAACATTATTTATTAATTTACAAAAAAAGTCAGTAAACCAATTAAATTGTGGAAAATATAAGCATGCGAGCATTTTTTTTTCCAAATTCCTGATACATGTTATGCGTTTCACTGAAAAAGAAATGCATTATTAAGTGAAGATAAGTTGGTGACGAAAGGGATAATATCTATTGAAAAAGTCAAGTAAATATTTGGTGAAAATAAATAAAAAAATAAAAAAAATAAAAATAGGTACCTGCCACGAAGGTTTTCATTTTGCCCTTTCAACCTGTAACAAATAATGAGAAAGAAATGATAAAAAATCTGTGTTAAGAGATTCCCAAGAAAAAATATGGGAGAACGAGTTTTAGCATAATCATAATATGCTTACTTTTTCATTCAAAGAATCCAATGTTTGCGGGTTCAAAATAAAATAAATAAATAAACAAATACTTAAATAGGAAAAAGTAAAAAAAAAAAACAAAATCAAGAATTTTGATATTTTAAGATACCATAGAATTTTTATAATGTGAATGGATATGTGAATGAATTGTTCTTTGAACTCTGATCGTTTACTCTTGAGGTGCAGATAAAGAAAAAATGCTTCAGAACAGTTTTGTACTAATCCCTTAATTACTTCTCATAATATTCTATTTAATATAATATTGTTATCACAGAGGACAGTTTGCATGTTTCTTACATGCAGCTGATCTGCTGGCTACCCTACTTGTGGGATATGCCGTGATGGTATAGTATAGTATATATATATATATATATATAGTTGTTATCACAGAAACTGTATACTGTGAAAGACATTAAAAATATATATACTTATGTATATTTACTCATAAACAGCACAGTATCTTATTCTGCTCGCATTCACACTTGAGGCATAATATGTCGTGATGATAATGATTTTAAGCCTACATAGATAATTCAAAGCATAATACCATACAGGCATACACCTTTGTATTTATTTATCTATACAATATTATAGGGACAAACAGTCCTATGAAATTTCTTAACAATAACTAATTTTACAAATAAATAGACTAGCGAGGTACACATTTACCCATGTTCAATCGAGCAGATATCTATACGTACGTAGGTAGGTATTTCATGAAAATATACCTGTAGAAGTAGGTATCTTAAGTTGCTATACAAATTTAACTTTAATAAATCACCATATTTTGAATATTATTATACAACATAAGACATAAAGAAAGTACAATAATTAAAGATTTGTGTAATATTGTAAAACAAAGGTTATTAAGAGAAAGTGAGTTATCAGTTTTATGGAAATTAAGAAAACCATACTTCAACCAATTTAATCAGTGCCGTCATGGTAAATAAACAAATTAATGAATTATAATTTGGTTTCCTTAGCAAATCCTTATTATTTATAAGGATTAATAATTATTATTTAGGGCGTTTGGTAAAAAGATGTTGATGAATTTATTTACAAAACATAAAAGCTTTGAATTGAAGTTAAGATTTATAAGCAATAACAATTGGAAATATGATAATAAGGTAAAATATTACAAGAGCGTAAATCAGATTATTGTTCCAAGAAAATTATATGAAATTTATTTATCAAAAATTTACCTTATTTTATTTGTCAAATATATAACAAGCCAATACGAACTTCATTAATTATTTTACACGGTAAACGAGACATATCCCTGCATGTTATCTATCTATACTGGGTGACACACATAAATACTAAATTGAGATGTAAGAGAATGTCTAATTTGTAATGTTTTGTGAATATCTAGCTACTATTTATATGAATAAATTTATTATTTATGTGAATAGATGGAAAGAATATTTTGAGGAGCTGTTTGAAAGTGGAGGTGAATGTCCAAGCCAGAACAGTGAAAGGGAAAACGCGAATGAAACAAGGGATGAAGAAATAACTATGGATGAGATTAAGAATGCATTGAAGAAAGCAAAGAATGGCAAAGCGGTTGGATATGATATGATCTCTACAGAATTCATCAGTTTGAGTGGGCTGAGGACTCTCGAATGGTGTCATGCACTCTTTAACCAGTGTTGGAGGGAAGGTTGCACGCCAGAAGACTGGCGAAAAGCTGTGATATGCCCTCTATACAAAGGAAAGGGGTCAAGACTAGAATGCGGGAGTTATCGGGCTATCAGTCTGCTGAGCTCGGTGGGGAAGCTGTATGCAAGAATATTGATTGAAAGAGTTCGAAAAGTAACTGAGACGAATGTATGGGATGTGCAAGGTGCCTTTCAGAGTGGTAGAGGATGTGTGGACCAGATTTTCTCCCTGCGAATGGTGACAGAGAAGCTCCTGGAGAAACACCAGAAGCTTTTCTGCGCGTTTGTTGATCTTGAAAAGGCTTATGATAGAGTAGATCGTGAGAAAATGTGGCAAGTACTATCAATGTGTGGGGTGGGTAGTCAGCTAATTCGCACCATTGCGTCCCTATATACAGGAAGTTCTGCGTGTGTTAGAGTGAACAATAACCTGTCGGAATGGTTCACACTGACAAAAGGAGTAAAACAAGGGTGCGTTATGTCGCCATGGCTTTTTAACCTATACATTGATCATTGTATTCGTCCATTGAAAGAAATGAATGTAGGTGTTGATATGAATGGGATGAATGTAAGAGCGTTAATGTTTGCCGATGATTTGGTATTGATGGCTGAAAGTGAAAGTGATCTACAGCGAATGATGACGTGTGTGTATGAAAATTGTGCGATTAATGGATTGAGAATGAATGCAAAAAAGACAAAAATTATGGTGTTTGAAAGAGGAAGTGAGAGAACAGTATGCCAGGTGATGATTGACAACGAAGTGTTAGAGCAAGTTGACGAATGTGTGTACTTAGGTAGTTTGTTCACGAGAGATGGGAAGTGTGAAAGCGATATTGAAAGGAGAAAAGTTGCTGGCAATAAGGTAAATGGTGCAATCCGACCAATAATTGCAAATAGAAACATATCCACCACAGCTAAAAGGTTGGTGCACTCTGCTATCTTAGTGCCAACACTTATGTATGCAAGTGAGACGTGGACATGGTTAAAGAAGGATGAAAGTGGCATAAATGCAGTGGAAATGAGATCGTTGAGAAGGATGTGTGGTAAAAGTCTGAGAGATCGTGTGCGTAACATTGATATACGAAAGGAATGTGGAATGAAAGTTGGTGTAATAACAAGGATGAATGTAAATAAGTTAAGATGGTTTGGGCACGTGGAAAGAATGAATGAGGACAGAATGACTAAGAAGATATATTTGTCTGAGAGGAATGGTGCTCGGAGACGTGGACGTCCGAGGATTAAATGGCAAGATCATTTAAAGCAAACCCTACAGGACGGTCACGTGTTGAGCACATTGAACAGGAGAGCATGCATGAGGAATTGTATGACAGTGACGGAAGCGAAAGATGTATGCAAAGATAGAAGGAAGTGGCGCTCGATCCTTTCTGCCTACCCCGCGAGGGAAGCGGCGTGATGGTTTGTATGTATGTATGTATGTATTTATATGAAATTTGTACAAATTACAACTGAGTAATAACAATGTATACCTATGTATATAATTAATATTAAATACATTGTTTTTTTATTGCACGTGTTATTCTTATCATATGTAGGTACGGCCACTTTGTTTTTAAGTAACTTTTCAACAAACTGCAACTACGCCGCCGAATCACGCAGAACAAAGTAATCTAATTAAGATGGAAACTTATAATTTTCCTTATTACACCGTGGCTTAAATTGGATTCGTTAATCAAGGAATTAAACTGCCTGGAGCGAAACATAACATAATGGACGGGCTCAGTGGTTGGGGAGGGATAGAGGGGACGGTAGGGCTCTGTGGAGAGTATAAAGGACAGGAGGACAGGTGTAGCGCTGTGTTCTGTCTTCACAGGTACATGTGTGGGGGTTGTATCAATTAATGTTATGACTTAATCAAATAAAAAGCTGGGATTAATAATATTACATTGTTATCACCATTGTTTTGAAATATTTCGTAGTTTACAAAACATTTTTTGTTCTAGTCATGATGTTCTTTGCTTTTTATAATACGCGTTTTATTATAATGTACGTTTTTTTTAACTTGACGGAATGAGAAACTGCATTGGCACAAGTTAAAAGTAATAAAAAACTGTTTTGCATACTATGGAACAAAGTAATTACAAAATAAATTAATTTATCGATAGAAATCAATTATATTGCTATTGGGCGAATTTTTCGTGGAAGTGATATATCTATTCCAACTAACCCAATGTTAGGCCGGTTCCATAAAAAAGAAATGGTATCGAAATTTTCGCAGAATAATACTTCTGGTAATAACCGCAGCAATTAATAGAATAATGACATTTAGTAATATAAATAAGAAAGGGCTTTATCTTTTTGAAAACGGCTGTTAATGTTTGTTTTATTATCCTTCAATAAGCATGTTCAAACAGAGTTATTTTTATGTAATAATCTATCTAAATCAATAAATGTGTGATCTCTAAAAATATATAAGAGTACTCTTGAGAATGTCCATTGAAGTGGGCGAAAACGTTAGAGTTTGAATAAATGTGGTGAAAATTATAACAGTGTTTTGATTGTCTTATAAATATATTATATATAAGAATGATTTGAAATTTCTGAATTCATAGCAGCGTAAATCTAATCGGAGATTTGTAGAATATATTAACATTATTAACACACATGTGTGCATTTATATAAAAAATAACATTATGAGAAAAATGATTAATATAAAAACGATTTCACTCGCTATTAACGTAGTCGAGTATGGGAAATACACACACACATGATAAAAGTTATAAAGAAATATAAAACAATTATTATAATAAATGGGAAGACAATAGTCAATAATAATTTCTTAATTACTCAATTATTGCCGAAGGTGGCAGAGACTAACTATTTTCTAACGCCTCATTATAGAGAAATGGAATGTAAAAATAAATTAACAATTGGTTTCGATATTAAAACTATTTGTATAAACAAATGTTTTGAAAACGCCAGTTTCATATTTCATATGATGTTATTACTGATTCAGATATTATTGTCATGATTGTATGTAGGTACGTACGGAAAATATCAGGTTGATTGGCTATCATAAAATGAATGCAAAATTTATTGCAATATGCAAAACAGTACAGACAAAGGCAAGTTAATAAAAAGTGTTAAATAGAATGATAACCAATTTGTATCAGAAATTGATCATAATTCAAACCTTTCAATTATTAATGTATAAAAGATGAAACTATTAGATTAACTACAATTTAAAACCCACCTTAGGCTTCTCCTAACAGCTGTTTAGTTCCATATCTGTCAAACAATGATTTGTTGAACATAGAATTCAATTATCAATAGCAATGTAACGATTTATCCTAAGGCCTTGTTCACATGTGTTCTACTTACCTACCTGTACATACAATATGGGAATATACCTTTATCGTAGTGTATTCATATTGTATGCAATAGACTCTATACGCCATCAATGGAATGTGTAAGAGTATAAAAACAATAAATGGTAGTAACACTAATAATACGCCAATTAAATACATTCATAAAGACGGAGATTGTGCGAGCAAAATAATATCGACATACAATAGTTTTTGCCAAGCGTAAAGGAGTTAAGTTTCTGTTCAGAAAAGTAAAGAAGATAGTTTTGGCTAAAAATAATACAAGTCCTAAGCTTTTCTTACAATTTTGTCTAAGAGAAATCAGTTTCATACGATTTTTTTTAAAATTAAGTCTCTTCATAGGCAGTGGAATTAATAATTTTCTGTTCTACAAGGCCATCTTTTAAGAATTTTAGCTATTTGGTAGGTGTCTACAAGTAGCAACTGATGATGGATTTTTATCTACCTCAAAGGTCACTGAACCTCTTATATTCACAATGAAAGTAAAAACATAGTTTTCACTACTTTTACACTAGTACAGCGAATAAAATTCTATTTTATTTTAGTTATTTCTCAATGAGTTTATGTTATTTGCTATTAATATGAAGTTTATTATCATATCGAAATAAACAAAACATGCGTTTTATTCTACTAATGATTTAATTTGTGAGAGAGACGTCTTTCGTCTTATGAGGACATTGTCAATCGATTATTTCGATATGGAATTCTACTACCTAAACACCGACACAGTGAATGAATTTATTATCATAGACATAGACCACGACATCTTCAATTTTGTAACAATTTCAGAGCATATTTGGGAAAGTATTTTTTCTTTTCCATCCCTCAAAGGTACGATTTAATCAGTAGATATCGACATGTGATCGATACCTTCAGTAGTTATCTCAGTGACTGTCAGTTTAATACGAGGTTGGCAGCAACACGTAGACAGAACACTGAACAGTGAGAGGAGTTGGTAGCTGTTTATGTTATTGCTGATAATAACTGCGGCTGGTGACAGCACATTGCCCCAAGTTGGTGAACATAATTCAATTACTAATGTCTTAGACATGTACCAATCAATGATATAGGTATGGAAATTATAGGTGCCATGGATGAGATTTAGAGTTAACAATAGTATAGATAGTGGGTATATATCTATATGTCGTTATAATGAAGTGTTATGCTGAAATTCTAAAAGTTCGTAGTAACAAAAATATAAATTTTTGATCAAAGAGACCTAGAAAAGTGTTAAGAAATAAAGGGAACATAATATTTGTTCAAAATATATAATATGTAAAATGTATTTGCTTCAGTAGAAGGAAGTGTAATAGTAATCCTAGGATAAATGCGCGGCACCAATTAGCGATACCCAACGAATCAATAACTCACTCTCATTTATGCCTTGTTACTTTAATTAGAGCACCCCAGAATTGTAAAGTATGAAGTACGTACCTATGTATGTATAGGTGGGCACCTACCCACACCCCGAGTTCACCACTGTGTGCCGCTACACAGAGTGACAGAGACGGATTAGGAGCGGTGTAATTAGCTAAATGATAAGTTTTTCCTGGTACAGGGACTTGTGTATATTAATAAAGGCACAATAATTATATTCTTGAATCTATGAAGAGTAGACACATATTTTTATTACCTCTTTGTCACACCACACTAAACCAAATAACATGGTGTATTACACTCTTGGTATCGAATAACTTGTTCCCAAAGGGCTCAAGTCTCTCGATAACGGGTGGATAGCCGAGAAAAATAAAAGAAACAAACAAATAACCATGTATTTTGCAATGCCAGAAATAAATTAAATGTTACTTTAAACACCTTTGTTGCATTCATAGAATTGATTATTGCTTGTTTATTGCCTGTTCGCAAAAAAATTATATTGAAGTGCCTACAGCTTTATTAAAACTTCTGATCAAAATTAAGTGATTAGTTTTCTGTTCAAAAAAATATTGTAGATCTACAACATAAATCGTGTAACCAACTGATTTAGTGCATGATTATACTGCGCTTGTTAAAGTGTAAAATGGATGACAAAAATCATTCAACTACTACTATTACTACTACAGTATACCATTACGGCATATCCCACAAGTAAGGAAGCCAGCGGACTACCTGCAAGTAATAGACATGCAGATTGACCTGATTATAAAAAGAGGTTTCTACTATGAAATTAAATTATAATTTTAAAATTAAAGATGTATGCGACCGGTTTTAACACATTGGTATTTTTCAAACCCACGTTTCCAATCTGCTCGTGAATGATATTAACGTGTCGAAACCGGTCTCAGAACAATTAAATTTAAAGGTTTTACGAGCTCTCGCATTTTAAATGACACCCGAAAACTTATAGAAAATGTGTGAAACCTATCCTTTACCGGAGACTCCATGGTTGTATATTTTAAATAATTTAAAATGTCATTTCACAACCGTTAAATTCAATTGCATAAATATATTTTTTTATAAACAATAAATAACTATTTGTTAAGGTTTAGTTTATTTTAGTCTGATTTAAAAGAAAAACTCGTAAGACGTGTAAAAATAAGAAATACGTATCTGTCACATCTCTTCCACTGAACATAATATAGTTATAAGTACCGAGCGGTACTAACTATTACTAGGTACTATTACTACTACTACCAAATGGAAGCTCTGTCTGAATGAGGCAATTAGGAGATTTTGTTCTGTTCAAGGTATTGTGCTTGCTGTGCTTCACTAATGCTACCTACATACACATATAAGTATCTAGGTATAGCGTATATGTACATAAATGCACACAATATTACTCCTAATTATTATTAAAAATAAACACACATAAATATATAGCTTTATCTAAACCAAATTAATGGGGATATAAAGACGAGCATCCCGTGGAGCACCCGGTAAAGAATTGGTCTCCCACTCTTCTGCGTAAGTTTTCGAGTGTCCTGTAAAAGGCAGGTGTTCGAAAAAAATAAGACATTTTACATCTTAAATTCAGCGTTGAGGTTTGCCACCCATCCTGAATGTCTTGATTTTATACTGGCACGAAGAGGACAGTTTGTATGTTTCCTACATACAGCTGATCTGCTGGCTACCCCACTTGTGGGATATGCCGTGATGGTATAGTAGTAGTAGTAGTAGTAGTAAAGACGAGGTGACCCTAAAAATATTCATACAAATAATTATATACCAATGGGTAACTTTCCCAAAAAAATATTAATAGCTGAATTAATTTAATAGTAAGGGATATTGGAAAAATTATGGTGCTTTTTGTATTTTTAAATGTGCATTTTAAAGGCTTTATCACCATTTGAAAAAGCAATTTTCGCACTTCGCCGCAAAAAGGTCCACCCATGGCGGAACAGTGTGTGTGGCGTCATCAGACGACGAGTAAAAAGTGTACCAATACAACATATATGTAGTTCCTAACGATGCCACGACGGACTAATTCAGTAACATGACGTTTAAAATTTTGACAGCAAATATGGATTTTTAAAATGAAAATAATAAATAAAAACTTTTATTTAATCATTTCTTACTAGGATATTCGTGATAAGCGTAGGTATATTTATTACTATAAATTTATTCGTATTTCTCACACATGCATGATCCCCATTGTGTACGAGAATTTGGATTTATTTATTTTATTTATTGCAGTTAATCCTTTAGCTACTTGTGGGAAATGCTTTGATTGTGTGGCTAATAAAATACAAGCCCAGAAAACTTCATCTTTATTGTTCCAATTGTAGATATGTCAATGTAAGTAATTCAAATTAATTAATAACATCGTTGCTTAAACTAGACGCGTCTTTTCCTAATATGAATATTATAATTGTTGGTAATTTAATAAGAAGCATATAGGGAGGTAGGTACACAAATAAGAGAAGAGATATCTCCTGCAGATGTGTTTCCAGATAAGCATGTGGTCTGCCGCGCTGCGCTGGTGGTTTGGACTTGGTGGGTGATCACCTGATCGCCAGATTGCTGATGAGGATCACCATTGAGCTGCATCCTACTCCATATTATTGTGTATTACAGGCGTAATTACCCTATTGAAAAGATTATCTTAAATCCGTGGAGTGTTCTCCCTTGTACCGCTATCGTAAATTTATATCTTGATATGGAAAGCATTGGCGTTATTCAAACGTAGAGATTAAAAATTATTTTCAGCATATTTGGTATCGCAAACAAAATAAGATATTTTACTTTACGGGATGGTATAGACCTTGTATTGAATAACGTCATAATCCAATGGAGTTGGATTGCAGCAGTAATAAAGATATTTTTTTTTTAAATATGAAGTATCTTTACTAAGTATTGACTAATGTCGGCAAACCAATACTTTTTTAAAATCGATTGGATAGTGTTTTTCTAATTTGTAACCGATACAAAAATATTCAATTATTCACAATACATCGTTATTTTGAAATCTATAGTTGAAAATTAGTAGGTAAGTGTTATTATTAATATTGTCCAGATAGATGACTTGACAAAAATCACTATGCGAAAAGAAAGTTTATTTTCATTCTGATACGAATTTTAAAAGGCATGATTAAAATATTATAAACTACTAGCTGACCCGGCAAACGTTGTTTTGTCATAGTTATGCATTATTTCTAGATTACTAATATAGCTATTAAAAAATAGGGGTTGATGGTAGAAGGGTGAAAATTTAGAGCTATATGTATTTTTTAATGCCTCACCATAAAAAATAAAAAAAATGTTCAAAAAATAAAAAAATCGGGGTGGACGACCCTTAACTTTTAAGAGTTTGAAAAATAGATGTTGGCCGATTCTCAGACCTACCCGATAATCACATAAAAATTTAATTAAAATCGGTCCAGCCGTTTCGGAGGAGTATGATAACAAACACCGTGTTTTAATAAAATATTATTAAATCGGCCTGAGCCTTTTACAGCATATACATAATAACATTACACTTTTTGTTCGTTCGTTGAGTTCGTCGGTAGCCTGGAGGTAGAGTCTCGGTTTCGGTTCGTGGTTCGATCCCAGGTGCCGGCATACTACACTTTCACGACACAAGTTTTTAGTTTACTGTGTAAGGTGTATAATATGAATGAAATATGAAACTACTTGGAATTTATAGTTACGCCACTGGTTTGGTTCTTTGTACCAAAATACATGCATATTGAAACAAAATGCTCATTATTGGGATACGATAACATACATACATACATACATAATATGTTGTCGTAGAGCGTACGTAGAGCACAGGTATGTATATAATTGCTTGTTGCAGATCCAAATACGTACAATGTTCAATCATTGAATGTCAACGCTATTCTGAGAGATTTAGCGCTTGTATTCGATACACTCCGTGATGTATTATGCTTTAAACATACCAATATTTTTTTTTATTTAAGTCATTGTAAACAAAACCAAAAGAGTAGTAGTATAAAAGATTCACACGACGGCGGTTTTGGCCGGCCGGTTCTTCAGACATGCCCAATGGCCCGCCCGTGAGGACAATTTAGATTAGAATGTGCAGATAAATAGGGGACTGCGACCCTTGAGATATCCGAAAGTGAGGTGAATCTCTCTTCAATGTAAACAAAAACACTACATTTTTTTGAAGATTTGTTCACTTATTTAAATTAATAAAGGAATTAATATAAATTATTTCTATGGAGTCTAGGCCCTACTAAACATTTGTATAAAATTTGAGCAGGTAAATCAAAATTGAACAAATGTAATGAACCAATAAAAATTGAAATAAAAAATAGTATTAACGTAAAAGCGCGAAACCTATCTAGATTAGCATGACAAAACCGAAACAAAAATCAAAGGGATGTTTTCATTCAAGAATTCAATAAAGTTGGTATTAGGTATTATCCTGTGGAGTTATCGGTAAAGAATATGTTAGCCAGTGTTTCTGCTGATTTTCGCGTGTCTTGTAAGAGCCAGGTATCGTAGAACATCATTTTTACGACATTTGACATGCGATGAGGAATTCTACCCACCCTGAATGTCTAAACTTTTGTAGGCACAGCGAGGATTAATTGAAAATGCCGTGATGGTATGTATGTGTACATCTGATGCAATATAGCGTAAAAAATATATATGTAACGATTGTACATTGTGACCTTCATAATGTTTGCAGATATGAATAAACTCATTGAAATTAAATTAATCTTTCATAATAAAAAATAACGCGGACTGTCCCTGCCTTGAACACAAAGGGATTGGTCGTGTCACAAAGCTTTAAGTGAATCTATAACAAAAGTTTGAGAAACTTCGTGATATTAGTCTGTTATATTACGCGATAGTGGCAGAATGTTCTAATCTAAAGTCCAATTATAATGGTTTACATCACTTTTATCGTATATCATGTCAATTATTACGAGAAGAGTCGATAGATAAAACTGATTATATCAATTCACAATCAATAACTCTCTTTATGAGCTCCAATTAAGAACTACGGAATAAGTCTCATTAACAAAGAACTCACTGAGAATGGAGCCGGCATCCATCATTGGGTATAGTAAAATAATGATATTAATCAACGAGATTGTATCATAAATTCATAAAGTATTTATTATTTTTTACTTAACGATTGATTTTTATACGCGATATATTTATATCCGTTAATTAATAAGAAAGTGGGTTTTGTTATATGAACACAAACAATCTTATGAAAGTTTTGACAATAACATTTATTAATTACGTATTCCTTTTACATTTTAAATTCAATGGTTAAATTAATTAAAGAATTGATGGTAATAAAGATGATTTAATTTTCGCAGATGCCAACGATTGGATTAAAAACAAATAAGCCAAACGAGTGATCGTTAGAAATTTCAAAGATTTAATATATGCCGGTTTATTTCTGTATAATATTATCTGCCGACATTTAATGAGGAGGTATGACTTATGACATCAATTAATGATGATGATATTCATATTTTATTCGTACAAAATACTGCCTAAGATTATACATAAGTATGTTCGAGAAACATTAAGGAAACAATCTTAATCATTTTAATATTAATATTAAACTATGACGATATTCTTATAGTTATATAGAAGTATATTTTTACTACTTGTAGGTATTAAATATTCATTTTTATGTTATAATACGTCCTTCTCTATGAGCTACGGAGTGAATGTCTATTATAATTTGTAACTAAAAAATAAAATTAAACTACCTGTCGGGACCTAAAAAAATAGTGCTGCAGATATTAAATAATTCATAATCGTTCGTGTAACAGAACTAACATATTTAGAATGGGTGATGAATTTTGTCGTTATATAACAATATGAATTAATTAAAGAGAAGTTACAAACAGACTTATTTACAGGATATATGAAAACTTAAAATGAATAGATGATTATGTGGACAAGTTTCACGACTGCTAGGTAGATCACTAGAAACTAAGTAAATTATAAATCAAATAAAAATACCTGAGAAGCATTGCACGCTCATTGGATACATATTATGTTCGCAGATACTTGAATACATAATCAAGATTAAAAACTCAATAGAAATGTTCTTAATCCTATTCGTGGTTATAAATTGTATTAATATAGGTGATTGGGAAAATATAAAATCACTGTTGAAGCAACAGACTAGGCACAATGATAATATATCACCAAATACACCTTAAATACTTATGGCGCATACATTTTTTTAAAAGTTCTTCTTGTTTTTGTTATTGCTGATGGTTTTACATGATTTTACTTGCATGATTGATATTTATATTTATTTTTATTAATGCCGATGATTTTACATATATATGTGTATACACACAATTTTCAAAGGTTCTTTTATTTTTCTTGTACCTATTTTAGAATTTGTAATTGATCAGTTTGCCATTTATGTACCTATTTAATAATGATATCAGCGCACAATTATTTTAACACTTCTGTAGTTATACAGTTATTGCAATGTTATTTCCCAGTACCGTGGTACATAGTTAAATGAAATACCTAACAACTGAGAAAATGGACCTTTATCATTTGTATCTGACACTTCCATCGATTATACATATTTATTAACTCCAATCAACTTCTAGAATAATAATTACTGGTTATAAGTAATTACCAAATCACTTTATTTTAGCGTCGCCACTGACTTTTTATGTATAATTATAGCTTTTGTAAAGTTAATGTTAACATTTTTTTTTTCACAATATTAAAGAATCAAACAGTCATAACATAACATGTCAACAATTAATACACTCAACATGTGGACCAGCAAAGATTCCACTCTTACCAGAAATGTCTTAGTCTTGAGAAAAAAAGCAAAAGTTAAAATATTCTAAAAAATTCAAAGTAAATTTAAAAACAATAATAATACAATATTTAAAAATAATACAAAAATACAAAAGTAAAAAATTCCAAAATACCAGAAATCAGTCTTTCAGTCTCATTAGTTTTGAGAAAAAAAGTAAAATTTAAAATTTTCTAAAAAAGTCAAAGTAAATTTAAAAACAATAATACAATATTTAAAAACAATACAAAAATATAAAAGTAAAAAATCCCAAAATACTAGAAATCAGTCTTTCAGTCTTATTAGTCTTGAGAAAAAAAGTAAAAGTTAAAAAATTTCTAAACTTAATAGTTTAACTTTTATTGTTGTGTATTTTATGAATTAATGAAAAGCTTGTGTACGTAGGCGGACAAAGGTAAGTAAGTGGGTATATAGGCAGATCGCTGAGAGGTGATTGGATGGACTACAATTAACTAATCAATCAATGGTATGCGGCGGTGTGGCAGCCAGCGCCAGCGGTGCGGTTGTATTGTAATTACATAACACTTGTTGAATGGGTGAATGATTGAATCAATTTGGAGATTCATAGCCCATTGATTTTTTATTATGAACACGCGCTGGAATCATTAAGATAAATACAGTTCATAGCACTTAAATTGACGAGCATAATCAAAGAGCTTTTAATAAGTGATTCTATAAAACAAAAGTGCAGTTACTTACTATGATGTGTATTAAAAGTGCAGTTACTTACTATAATTGAATATGTTATATATCATGAAGTGTGCCATCCATCCAGAGTGCCTTAATTTTATTGTTGACACAGAGAGGACAATTTGCATGTTTATTGCATACGACTGGTCTACTGGCTACTCCACTTTTAGGATTTGCGTGATGGTATAGTAGTGGTAATATGTAGATATCTGATATTATTTTACGGTTTGATTGCAAGGTGAGGTTAACTCACAAGTAATATCTATTAGCATCTTTCATTTAACAATAAAATGTTTCCTGAGACTCGATGGCTATGCGACACTGACAATCTCATTAAAGTTTACATTAATAAATTGGGATTAAACATAAATACCATTATTTATTACTTTCATTAATGTCAAATGACGAGATTCATGATTAACGTCGCTATAAATCAGATTCTGTCAGATTTTAATTAGCGCAATTGATATCTTAACAGGATGTAGTCTGTGGAGGAGGCCATTTCATGCGAGGGGAAGCGTGGAAACAACGTTCTGATGTTTGAATTTTAAGGTGCACACTAAGCCTTCGCCATTCATACAACAAGCGCTGAATTACTTTTTTTTATTACAATAACAAAAACAGAATCGACTTTGTTTTCTCTACTAAATGTATTTTATACTCCGCTCTGATGATACCAATATATTGGAGAAGCGCTTAAGAACCCCAAACCTATCCTTTTTGCGAGCATAGACTTCTAACCAAAAAGTGATAACTCAATAGAAAAATAAATATACGAAGAAAAAAAATTAAAAATAAACTTTAAGAGGATGAGCGGAATGAGGATGTAAGGAGGAAAGATGACGTATCTAGGTATCTGAAAGAGGAGGTGTGAAAACGCGCGAATGTCCGAAAACTACATGGCGTATAATCGCGTGGGTCAAATTCTCTAGTACAGCCGCGTGTTGAATCGGAGAAATCGACGTGCGCGTATTAAGAAATTGTATGAATTTTATTTTATTCTTTACTGTACATTGGTTTCATTATTTCGAATCAATACAAAACAATCATAAAAATATCAGTTATTCAATGTACAGAGGGCTAGTTTATCGCAAGAATGCGATGTCTTCCAACTAACCCGGTGAATGTAGAGAAATGAAAAAATAAAAGGTCTAAATAGTGTTCCATCATCTATATGCCTATCTCCATTGAGACACGGCGTGAAGGTATAGATAGACAGATATTTTATCACCATTACAATATCATCAAAACAATATCAACAAACAAAACTATACAGTCACTAAAACTTATATAGATACATATATCCAAAATGTCCCTTGTGAGTAACTGGGAATAAATGATGATTCATACGGTAAAAATAAACAGTTAGCTAGAAAAAGTATATAAATGGGTGTAGCTAATAGGTAATAATAAAGAGACAGTATGCTAATACTTATAGCTTAAATAGAAGTAGGCAGATCATTACCTAGTTTAACATTACAAATAAAAAATGCAAAATATGCGCCTGTCATTGATATGTGGCATAATGGTGTTATCTGTTGTATTCGGAACCAGATGAACTGGTTGTGTACCCGGCTCGGACCGAGTGGGGTGTGCAATGTATTTAATTAAACGCTCATATCCCGCAGAGCGCGTGGGCAGCGCATACCAACCAACCAACTACATTGTTATTATAGCGTAGGTATATGTGATCTCGTGCATAATCATTACGTGTCCATACAACGATACCAAGTATGTTACTACATTAATATGGTAACATTACCTGATTGAATGCCAGAAGAAATTCTAGGTGATGCTGATGCTCACCATTATAATAATTAATTTGTATATATTGAGGTGACCACATAAATATGTATCTACTTATTTCATATACCAACGACATTAACGTGCAATTGGATATCAGCAGTATTTAACATAAAATTACTACTACCTTTTTATAATAAAATAAAAAATATTTTGTCTAAATTTTAATTAAATAATGAATATTGTACATACTCGAACCTGTAGTTATGACTTCTAAAGGAGAGAAACTGGTTTGTTGCTTATCCATTTGTCAACGTAACAAATAGGTAGCTACATTGTAAACCGTGGATTTCAGGTTCAGTTATTTGAGCGTAATATTATGAAGCAAGTAGATAATATTATTATATTGATGAGGATCCTATACAGCTAATTAAAATAATAACTAATATCACAGTTATATTGCGCTTGTTGAACACTAGATGGAAAACTATGGAACAATCCCACTGCTATGTAATGTAAAATTAATTATTTTACAGTTTGTTCCTTAAATAAGGCTTATTGAGTGAGATAAGCTAAATTTCTTTCGAAAAAAGTCCATTGATTCATTTGTAATGTATGTAAATTAAATTTAAACTTAATTCGTATAAGTTTGTTGACTGTTCTATTAGCAATGTACATACGAGTATCTTTCAATGACGTAAGCATGAGCCGTATATATTATTTTTTTCTCGTGTGATCATTCAAAGTTCAGTCAAATTGCATATGTATGTCTAAATAAACAAATCTATACTAATATTATAAAGAGGAAAGATTTGATTGTTTGCATTGAATAGGCTCCGAATCTACTGAACCGATTTGAAAAACTCTTTCACTGTTAGGAAGCTACACTATCCTCGGGTGACTTAGGCTATATTATATTTTATAAAAAGTTAAGGATCCATACTAAAACTCCAATCTACTCGTGCGAAGTCAGTGAGTACCGCTAGTATTACATATTTTTTATAGAGTAGGTAAATCCATATTCGCACGCTTTTATAGTAGTGCAGTTTAGACCAAATGCCTATGTGGTACCATATTAAAGTTTTAATAAATTTGAAAGAGGTGCATACATACTAAAAGTATACAATATAAATAGTGAATATACATATGTAACAATGTCTTATTACATTCAGATAACACCTGCTGTGCCTATACCTTGTTTTAAATAGTGCCTTCTAATGCAACGACTCATGCATCTAACTGGTTTTTGAAAGCAGTATTATCGTGCACTAGGTTAAAAATTAATATACTATATTTATAATGATTAAAAATTGCAAGATTTTCAGTAAATTGAAGAGATAACAATTATGATAATAAAAAAATCGATCATCTTTACAAAAACGATAGTGCCAACTCATACTCGTATAGCTATACATTAACAGATTCCAATTGGTGTGTGCTTTTACTCAGAACTCAGATATCATTACAAAATGTAGGTACCTAGTGCTTATTTTTTTTTTAAAAATATGAATTTATAATAAATAAATAATTGTGAAATAATTTTCGAGTTTAATCACAAAGAAATACTCCTACAGAGAAAGAGTAAATACTTGCTCTATGTACCTTGCTCTACTTTGTTGTCATTTCAAATAATTTCGAACAATTAGTATTTTTAATACATCACGATACTTAATTAATATGCTTTAATTAATTTTAATTTAGGTTTGTTTTATGTTATAAGTGTGTAGCTTTGTACAGAGTTGTGTGAAGATTTAGTACAGATGTGTATATATATATATATGATGCTCTGTTGCATTTTCTGATGGAATCACGCACTCTGCATGAAAGTCACGTGATGTTCTCAAAGAGTCCTCTGCGTACATGTTCACATGTTGTACCTACCAAAGTTCATGAATAAAATTAGGTGTACATATACCTACCCTACCTGTACGTACCTAGTAGGTATGTGTTTTATAAAACATTCGTATAGGTATTAAACAATAATATGTTGGAGTAAATAATATATGGGCAATTAACCTCTACCACCAGGTGGTCCATCTTGCCTACACACTGGTTCTTATAAATTTTCAATTTTAATTCGTACGATTTGACGGTCGAATATCTTAAATCACTTACATCACGTAAATTATAAAGTAGCTTTCTTTGAATTAATTCGTAATTTAATTAGGTACCCACCACCTTCATTTATTAATAAAATTTATATATTTCTTTCGCATGTTGAAAATTACAACCTTTTTATTTGATGCAGGTAATAAATATCGAACCCTTTTTAAAACAATATTATGTGCATAAATACCAACGTAATATTGTAATAAAGGATTAGTAAGAAAGTCTTAGACATTGTAAAAAAGGAGATATTAAGAATAGATTCTTTATGTATTATATCCATGTAGATACAAAAAACAATTCGCGATGTGATTCTAATGGATACACACCGAGTACCTAGATATGCTTGAACAAGTACACACGTAATTGATTGAAGGTCAAACATTATGAAACAAATAATAAAAAAGACAAAATTGATTTCAAAGAGGTTTGATATTTTCTTTTGTAAATAAGTTCCACCTAATCAATGAATCACGAGTTTCATTGATATCGATTTACAATACACCGGATGTATAAATCAGGTAAAGTATCGCCACTGAAGACGCGACGTATCTACACAATGTTATCATAACTACCTACCTATACTATACTATCTCTATTACATACCTAACTACTTAAATAATATTATCTAATATACTTTAAATATTAAAATATGATATCACTACAGAACACTGTATTCATAACGCTTTTCAAAACTAGCTTATATACACGGACCAGCAAGAAAAAGTAATCATCGACTTCTTTCTCAAAAAATACCCAGGTCAAATTTTTAAAGATTAAAAAAGCTCAAGTGTAGTTGTAATCAATAATATATTTATACATTTTTTGAATGAGCAAATGAAATATTTATCTACATAAATATTAATACGCGGTGTGCCACGTGTTTCGATATATTGATATCTGTAATCTGATCATAGTGAAATGATCGCTTATTATTTATTACTTACATATTATTATAATCTCTTGCCCCGACAAAGAAGAGTAACGTGATAGATCAGTATGACGTTCCATTCTCTAAGCCTATTCTACATGGGATACGGTGTGAGGGTATAACAGAGTATAGTACTTTTAATAATTGAGGGACCAAGTTTCGACTTGCAAAGTCATTGTCAAACTCGAAACCTGGTCATTCAATTATTAAAAATTATTAAAACTCAAACCGACTTTTTAAACATAAACTAAGTCAATAAAATTGTATATATGTGTATCGTCGTGTTAGTACCCATAATACAAGACTCGTATCTTAGTTTGGGACTAGCTCGGTTTGTGTGAATTGTCTATACATGTTAAGTATTAGGTAAAATGAGTAAAAATAATAAAAAAATACATGTGTGATTTTACTGTTTAACATTTAAAAATACGTAAATTTTGAATAATTACCATCCACGGGTAAGCTATTTATTCATACGAGTATTATAAATAAGTGATTGGACATAAGTTGCGACACATATAAAGATGACAAATATTTGTTTATTTATATAGATAGATAATAATTATAATATGGTATGGGTTACAATCCAACCACTGATATAAAATAAGTAAATAAATAAATTATGATACAATAAATTTGATAAAACGAGATTTTACCAGCGGGACGTAAATGTGGTATGAAGTATTAGCATAATGAAATGATATTAGTGAGGTGTAGTACGTGTGCCGAGGAATTAAAGCTCTCTCAAATATAAATATTGTATATGCCTAATATTATGTTAATAATAATAATAATAATATAAGCAGGAACTTCTAGGCAGAGATTAAAATGGACAACCGAAGTTAATAAATTCATAATTCAACAATATTTTATCGTAACGGATTTGGAAACAAATTTATTAGGTTATAGGCAACGCTTACATACGGTTTTTAGGCAAAATTTTCCGGCAGTTGACGTAAGCGAACAAAGACTTTCCGATCAAAGACGATCAATAATACGTAATAATTTACTACCTAGAACAATAATCGATCAAATAAAAAAAGATGTGGCTGATAGCATACACCGCGATAACAATCCTGACATTCCATTAAATAATAATGATGATGACAATAATAATACAATACAATTAAATACTAGCCTAGAAGACGACATAAATGTAGAATCGATTACTTTAATAAATAATAATAATATAATAATAAATAACGTTATCCATAATGTAGATGATAACGTCGCGAATGATAATAATATTACAGAATTGATCAATTCTGTACGCGAAAACATCAATCTTTATGCTAATACAGATCCGATGTGTAGGCCCAAATTTAGAAAATTAAATTCGTCTAAAAAACTTTCGTCTTTAATTTGCGAGTTTAATAATAAAATATTTAACAAATTTCTGTACGATAATATATCATTTTTGAATTTACATTTACTTATATATGCTAGTGTGGTAACCATTCATAAAAAAATTGGCTCTAAGCTTATAATAATAAATAATAATCAAAATAATACAGCTAAATCAAAACCCCACTGGCAAATTCGTTTGGAAAATAACATAAAAAATATTCGTACAGATATTGCTAGAGTCACAGAATTTAAAAACGGGAATCGGGGTAGGAATATAATAAAATATTTTGAAAAAATAGCACGAAATAATGGATTTAATATATCTGGTATACAAAACTTTCAAATTAATGAAATACTAGATATATTAAAACAAAAACTTGCCGCGAAATCTAGCCGATTACGCCGGTATAATAAAGAACTTAAACGTAAAAAAGATAACGCTTCTTTTGTAAAAAATGAAAAACAATTCTATAAAAAATTAAATAGTAATATCGATTTTAATAAAAATAATAATGGCTTACCATCGGAACCGGAATTAAAACAATTTTGGTCTAACATATGGAGTAAAAATATTGAGCATAAAAATGGAAATTGGATAAATGAGGAAATTGATCGATATTCAGATGTGGACGAAATGGAATTCTCCAATATTTCCGTTGACTTAATTAAAAATGTAATTAAAAATACACATAACTGGAAATCCCCGGGTTGCGACGGAATACATAATTTCTGGTATAAACGTTTCACATCCCTACAACCTTATATTGCTAATTCTTTAACAAATCTCATACAACACCCGCAAAATGTTCCTAAATTTTTAACAAAAGGTCTAACATACATGCTACCTAAAAGTCAAAATACAACAAATCCATCTCAATATAGACCTATAACGTGTTTACCGACTATTTATAAAATATTAACATCGTGCTTAACTAATAAAATATATAATCACGTGACGCAAAATAAAATTTTGGCCGAAGAACAAAAAGGGTGTCGTAAAAATCATATGGGATGTAAGGAACAACTAATAATAGATTCCGTAATACTTAAACAAATACAAACGCGTAATCGTAATTTAAATATTTGTTATATCGATTATCAAAAAGCATTTGATAGCGTACCTCACTCGTGGCTAATAGAAATTTTCAAAATTTATAAAATTAATCCAACAATCATAAATTTCTTAAAAATAGTAATGAGTTCGTGGAATATCGATTTAAATTTAAATCTTAATAATAAATCTATAACTCTAAAAGATATTCCTATTAAAAGAGGTATCTATCAAGGAGATTCCTTAAGTCCACTTTGGTTTTGTTTGGCAATAAATCCTCTATCCAATTTATTAAATGAATCCAAATATGGAATCAAAATTAACGGAAATACTCGTTCGTCATCAAAAATATCGCATTTAATGTATATGGACGATATAAAAATATACGCTAAATCGGATACCGAATTAGAAAAACTAATGAGTATAACAAAAAAATTCTCAGACGACATAAGAATGTCTTTTGGGCTAGATAAATGTAAAACATTACACATTGAAAAAGGTAAAATTATAGAATGTCAGGATATAGTTTCTAATTATCAAATTAATAACATGAATAGTAATGAAATATACAAATATTTAGGTTTTCCGCAATCTAAAAATTTAAATCACTCTTTAATCAAAACTCAATTAACAAATGATTTTAAAGATAGACTTAATAAAATATTTAAATGTGATCTATCGGCCAAAAACATAGTAAAAGCAATAAACGCGTGGGCAATCCCATTATTAACATACTCATTTGGCATCATAAAATGGTCTAAAACGGATCTAGATAAATTAGAAAGACTTATTAGAACACAACTAACAAAAAATAGGTATCATCATCCAAATTCCGCGAAAGAAAGGTTGGTTCTGCCTAGGAGTATAGGAGGAAGAGGAATTGTTAACATTTCCTCTTTACATAATAATCAAATAGAATCCCTTAAAACATTTTTTAAGAACAAACAAAATAATTCTATATTACATAAAATTATAATACAGGCCGATAAAAATCATACACCTTTAAATTTAAATGACGAAACAGTAGGTCCGCGATTAAACTATTTAAATATTTTGTTAGAATCTTGGGGTAGGAAGGAACTTCATGCTAGACACCTCAATGATCTCAACCAATCTTATGTTGACAAATATGCGTCAAACAGGTGGTTGACCATTGGGGAATTGTATGGGGAAACCGAGGGTTTTATGCTAGCAATTCAAGATCAGGTAATAAATACAAAAAATTATCAAAAATATATTATAAAAAATCAAAACATAATTGATGATTCGTGTAGAAAATGTCTGGCCAAACCGGAAACAATTCAACACATAGTTTCGGGTTGTTCCACTCTCGCTCAAACTGAGTATACTTATAGACATAATCATGTCGCAAAAATTATACATCAAAATTTAGCTATTAAACATAATCTTTTAAACTCAAATAATGTAATACCTTATTTTAAATACAACCCGGAACCGGTTTTAGAAAATCAAAATTATAGGCTCTATTATGATAAAACCATAATAACAGATAGACAAATACATCATAATAGACCCGATTTAGTATTACATGATAAACGTAATAAAATAACGTACCTAATCGACATCGCTGTCCCAAATACACATAATATACAAACAACCGTCGCTGAAAAAATACGTAAATATACAGAACTAGCAGGAGAAATAAAAAATATTTGGCATTCTAGGTCCGTTTATATAATACCTTTAGTCATGTCAGCTACAGGGGTAACTCCGAAATCTTTAATAAATAATTTACAAAAATTAGATTTACCGGTTAATTTGTACATTAAAATTCAAAAATCTATTATAATAAACACTTGTAATATTGTAAAAAAGTTTTTGAACACAGATATTTCAGGCACAATGCTGGTATTTTGATCCCGCGTTTTGAGCCTAATCCTTTGATATCCTGTATATCTGGATAGGTGAATTTTTCCCGGCATTAGACTGTTAAGTTTTTGTGTGATCATGACTGATCATATGGAGACTTATCTGGTTGTACAATGCTGAGAAGTGTGGATGGCAATTCTGCCGCCGCGTAAAAAAAACTTTATTGTGCTTTAAAAAAACATACATATAAACAGATTATAAATACAAATAATTATCATGCACAATGGGCGAGTTTATCGCGTGCAAGCGATATCTTCCAACTAACCCAAAAATCATAAAAAAAAGAAAATAAAGAAAATAATATATACATACATAAAAAGTTAAATAAATATACCTACAAACAGGCAAACACCTGCGCACACAATGAGGGAAAGTCTGGATATCGAGGGAAGGGAAGAGAAGGAATGCTCGCCGTGTATATATACAACACGTGAAGAAAACGTTTCCTCAGGGTTTACAAAGTGAAAGTATTAAAATTCTGAAGACTAGCGACCACCGAGCTGCTTTCTAAACAATTGATATGTGGGACAGGTACGGATACTAGACGGAAGTTGATTCCATAACCTAGCACCGAGAACTGTGAAGGAGTCTGTATAAAAACCAGATTGGTGTGAAGGAATTGCCCGAAGATTGTTATTGGCTGATCGAAGAGGGAGTCCATGTGAATGCAAGAAATGAAACCTTTCTTTTAGGTAAGGCGGGGTGTTAGGATCAAAAAGTATTTTGTATAGAAGACAAAGGGTGTGGAAGTCTCTGCGTTGGGAAACGGTCCTCCAACCGAGTCGAAGACGGTACTCAGAAATGTGATCAAATTTTCTAAGGTCATATACATAACGTATGCAAACATTTTGTAATCGCTCCAGCTTATTCAAACCCTCCACAGAGACGTCTAAATAGCTGATGTCTGCGTAATCTATAATTGGAAAGATGAGTGATTGAATAAGAAGCTTCTTTGTATCAACTGTGAGAAAATTCCGGAGCCGTCTAAGCGAATGAAGCGAAGCGAAAACCTTTCGACTTACCTCGCCGATTTGTTTGCGCCATGAGACCTGACTATCGAAGTAAACACCCAGATTTTTGACATTATCAGAGAAAGGGATCGTTGTACCGTTTAACTCCAATGAAGGTAGCGGTGTAAGATTTAATGAAGACAACAATCTGGGACTACCCATTATTATAGCCTGTGATTTAGATGGATTCACCAGAAGACCGTGACTTTCGCACCAAGATCCAATGTACTGAAGATTAAAGTTCATGTTATTAAAAGCTTCATCAACTGTTGTCCCATCGAAATGAATATAAAGTTGGAGGTCATCGGCATACAGATGGTAAGATCCACGGAGCCGCTCAGTGATTGGATTAATAAAAATAGAAAACAGAAGAGGAGAAAGTATGCCACCCTGAGGGACGCCAGCTCGAAGACATATCCAATCTGATGTTAATGTTAATGTTGTATGTGTAAGGTATAATATGCCTAATATTATGTTAATGTTGTATGTGTAAGGTATAATATGCCTAATATTATGTTAATGTTGTATGTGTAAGGTATAATATGTGCTAAGCGTGTCTTTAAGATTTGATATTCAAATACGAGCAAACGTGACTTCTTGTATCATCATCGTCATCGCCCTCAACGCTCCTCTCGGGAGCACAGGGCAGAAACCAGCCTCCTCCATTTAGAGCGTCTCTGTGCCAATCGCGTCACTTCTTCCCATGACATTCCCTGCACTCTGATGTCGTTGTAATAGGAACGGTGTATTGTAAAAGAGGGACGCCGGAACCCTTGTGGGCGGATGAAATAAATACTTGGATATTAATAAGTTTGAAAAATAGGTGTAGGTATAACATTGTGATGCGAGATCTTCCGACTGTAAATTCCTACAAAAATCCCCCATAATGATTTATAAAAACTCCAATTTGTTATTATGTACATTGTACACATTTACTAAAACAGCCAAAGAGAGAACCGAGATATCTTTCGAACCCTTATTTCAGAATACAATATTAATTTTCATAATAATATGATAATTCCTTTTTTGGACTATGATTAAGTAAATCGGTAAAACCATGTAGATTTTATTACAAAAAGGCATCTGATCTTTTTTAATGAAACTATTACTTTATGTAGATATTAGAACATTACATTTTTTACTTACCAATGTAATATGACATGCAATCCATTCCTACTATCTCTGAATGATTGAAACTAAGAATCTTACCTGAAATAAGGAAAGAAAGTGGAATATTAATTAAAATATTTTAGAGGCATGAAAATATAATACCTACTATTTATTATGACATGATATTTTTTGACCGCCTCAAGGGCGCCCGTAGGTAAATAGCGCAACATCATTTAGTTTTTAAAGGTGGTTTTCGGTTGATTTACTTATCATCGTCGTTTTATGTGATGTAGGTACCTATGTCGTATGGAATATCATCTGGATACTTAATAAATTAGTCAATAATTATATCAGTTTGTTACATGAATAGCAGAGTAAGTAGACAGAATTAAGTTGAAATAATGTAATAATGCGGAGAAAATAAGATTTCATTACTTCTTCTCGCTTGAATAGTTACAAGATGATATAAATACATAAATAAATGTAGAAAAATTCCAAATTTCTAATATTTCTTTTTTGCTGATGTTTATCAAAAGATTTCAGCAAAGTTTTAATGAGATGGAGTGAACAGACTAATAATTTTATTTAAAAAGTTAAATTAGGCATACGTTTAATAATAATAATATTTTTAACGTCGCATAACGCTAAATTTGTAAAACTTGGAAACTAATTATGATAACAATAACGTGTTTGAAAAACGTGTGTAATTTTACAGCAACTAAACTCGCCTGCTTTTTCATTGCAAAACTCGTAATGAGCGTGTTATTTTATAACGCACAATGTATAATATAATATTTACTGCTGTAAGTATGTACGAGTACATTGTGTCAGAATTTACAAAAGTTAACAATTGATGCATTCCGAACAAGGGTTAATAAAAATTTCAATTAAAGAATTATGTCCTCTCGACAAAATATAGTTTTGGTGTAAACAAAATATTCGAGTCATTCGAGAATGATTTGATTACACAAAGTTTTACTATTTACAGGTCATTCGCATTTTACTGCAATACATAAACTTAAGGATTATATTATAAATATTTCTAAAAAGAGTCGTGAAATTCTCCCGGGTTATGTTCTATAATATGACATTGTTATTATAATTATTGTATAAAAAGGTTGATTTTGAACAAAGAGTTGTACAAAATATTATATCTAGGTGTTGGTATATTGCGGGTATTGTATTTAATATAGGCACCTAGTCGTACTATGTATTGTACTAAACCAGTGATCGGCAAACTTATTCGCTAGAGAGCCAAATATGTACATCATACCAATCAAAAAAAAGTTGAGAGCCAAATCTGATTATTAATTTTGTTAATCTTTATTATAATTTTACACCTTCCCTAATTTGGGGAAATTAGGCATTTTGTATGGTGAAATTCTTTTATTATGGCGATTTTTTTTTCTTATTTCACGTTTTGTAATATTTTATTCTCTAACTAATTCGACTCTAGGCAAGGTCTTCAGAGCCGCACTTAGTGCCAAAGAGACGCATGCGGCTCTGGAGCCGCACTTAGCCGACCACTGTACTTAACAATCGCCTACGTAGGTACATACATACATACTGGTATATGATGTCGCCATGTGAAACTAATGACAAGCAGGACAATAGAGTTACATTATGTACAGCCTCGCAGATTATTATGTTACTGTGTAACCTACTCGATTAACTTAATTATCAATATATGTATACCTTCGCCATCATTATGAAAACAAGACAACAATTACATATATTTCGTTAAGAAAATGTCCAAGTATTTAGTATGGAAAATCAACACACATAACTAACGTGATTATTGTGTTGATTTTAAAATATTAAAGCTCCAAGATTCTATTTTGGCTTATTCTTAGTAATATAATTATTATCCTACGAAAGTAAAAAATAAAATATTAATTAGTATTTGCATAATATAGATATATACGTACTTACATGTCCCAGTAATTTAACACTTCATAAGATCGCATGTTTCTCAATACTGTACAATGTATCTCCTATATTTGTCTTATATTCTTAATAATAATAAATATATTTGTATTCACATTTTAGTACTTACGCAATATAACTTCATAAGTAGACATTATACAAATGAGCTGTCAATCTAAATCGTAGGGTGTATCGTTATATGAATTAATTATTGTGTTGCTAACATACCACCCTTCATAGGGATGTCACAACTGAAAATGCTCGATTTACAGTTGGAGTAGCGTTAGTTTTGATTAAGGTTGACTTATTATTATTATGTCCTTTTGACGTGATTTTATGGACAGTTTCTTTCAATAAATCTAAATATGTTATTTTCAATACGTAAAAGGCTCGCGTCGTACTAGTTTAATAAAATAAATACTGGTTTTTTAATAAACGAATCATATTTCGGAATATTATCATAAATACTAAAATATTTTTTCTTTCTAAATAGTTGTTTGCGTTATCTACCATAACACATTTTTGCTCACATTATGTAGGTTTTTAATAAATAATAATAAAATAAGTTTTTTTAGTATGAATAGAGGGAATATAAATAAACAAATATTAAGTTAAACTTTATATATTCATTTTCATAAAGATTGAAGTCTTGTGTATGAATATATTATCATATATTCATGCTTGTATAGTTCACAGTAATTCATATATTTTGAAATTGAAAAGAGTCAACCCTATTGACGTAGGTACACCACGTCATCAAATTAAATGAAGCATATTTGATGCTGTATGGTCAATTAAATATGTACGGGGAAGTATTGTTATAAAGTATATATTATACTTACACGACATGTAGCTATTTCACTAATAAAACGTTATTGTGTACTTTACTTTGATATCTATACAATTCCTATGAATATTTGCATTGTCGGCGAAACGTTCGATTGAGAGGCGACATCAAAAGATTCTATTTATGATTGACTTCCATCAAATTAATTACATTCTTGATTTCATTAATAGCGATGACTAAAACATTAATACGTAGATTGATTATTGATTCCTATTAAAATCATTTTAGATATTTCTCATTCAAAATTTATACGATGAATTTTATGTGGCTAATAGAAATACTTATTTTTTAAATTGTTCAGAATTTTTATAGACACGTATATCTATCTACTCTAAATTGGCATACTTAAGTGAACATGCACTACTTTAACTGAGAGCTTTCTATTCCATAGCATCGCTCCATGTGCCTAGTGGTAGCAGGGAGAGAAGACACATTACCGGAGAAATCTATATTATATTACTACTGAAAATCGTAAGCACACTGATTTCTTTTCCTCAATTAATGATCTCGATCATCTTTATTTCCTAACAGCTTCATCTTCAAATATATGATTTTCTTTCGTCATTCTTTCTCACAATTTCGAGATTATAATACATAGATAAAACAATGTAAAAATTATAAATATGACTTCAGCACTCGTAAATGTAGGAATGTTTAAAAGAAGGCAACAGCGATCTAATATGAATCTAGTAGGAGGAGACCACACAGTAAGGATTCCATACTACTTACTATTGTGAAATTGACCAGAGATTCAGTGGTCAAGATTATATGAGAAATTAAATTTTAAAGATAGAGCTATCTAAATAAATGAACCTACTTTGAGCGAGTTGCTGTGCCATGTGTTAAGTATTTTAATTCAAAGCATGGTTGTTATATGCGACAATTTATTAAAACCGATAAGTATTTTGTAAAGTTTATTATTTTACGCTAGATGTAGAGATAAATTTTAAATTTTTGTCGTATATTAGGCTACAGTTTTTTTTCTGTTTCTTCGCCTTCAAAGGTTAACTGACGGCCCCGACAATCTTTTTTACAACATAATGTTCTTTTGATAGTGACATTAGAACTGAAGGAATGCCGTGAGAAGAGGTGGCTATATGACATAATTGTGACAAAATCACTTGAATGGAGAAGCTTCGTTTCCACTTTGATTTCATGATAGATTGTTATAGAGAATGAATTATTATTGCAACAAAACAAAGTGGTGAGCTCTATACCTGTGTAATATAAGTAGGTATATTATAGGTAGGTACCATTGTAATTTTATTGTGACGTTATCTAAACCGTAACTTGTAAAATAAGTGAACCAATTAAAACACTGCAAATAAATTAGAAATGTTCATACTTCGTGTTGAATTACTTTTATATTATGTATCTTCAATACCTTATAGCATAGGTAGTGGGTAACGCTTTTGGCGATTTACTATACCTAGTTGTCTTTCAGAAACTCGTCTCAATAATATGCAGGAAAGAGAGCAAAGTTATAATAGTAGATAATATAATAGTGTATATTCAATATTGATTTAACACGCTGTCAATATTCCAGTAGAGACTGACTATTTCCATTGGAAATAATTGCAACTGTCAATCAAAGGGTTGCCAGAGAGTTTATTGGTATAACTACTTGTAGGTAGTATGGAAGAGATGAATGTTTTAAACATTGTATCTATTCATTTCAACATAATCTTATTATGATGGCTACATATTATTAGTATATAGAACCAATTTGTCAAAATAAAATAGAGTGTTTATGGAATAAATAAGGAAATTATATACCTACTTGTTAAAAAAATCAATATGTTACCTTCAGATAAAAAATTGAATATGTGATATTTTACTACGTAATTCAATATTAAATATAAAGAAAAATTTGTACCAACATAATATGTAATTTTATTTTTAAGCGTGTCGAATATGTCATTATACTTTCTTTGAATTTGAATATTTTTATAGGCCATAATGTTTACATTTGTCTATCGCATTAGTTCTGTGTATGTGGCAACGATTTATTTCACATTCATATTTGTGACTTGGTTAAAAGCCTTATGATGGCTGACTAAAAATTGGTTATTTAGTCAGTATTATAACGTCTAGTAAGTAGTGATGCTTACACTTTTTTTCAAGGCAGACAAATGGTTGAGGTCTTGTGTTTCTCCATGTTAGTTTCTCGTGTATCAGACACCGTCATCCAAGCAATAAATGTATTGGAATAACAATATAACGTACATATATATTATGTTGATTTTTCATAATTCGTATTTGTTCTTAGGTATATGTGCATAATAGATAGAGGTGTATGTATGTACGTAAGTAGGTAGGTAGGTAGGTGTATTGAATACGTTTAATCTGATAACAGAATAGTTGGTTATATGATTGTGTTTAAATTTATAGCAGAGTGAGTGTACGACGAGGTAATAAGTTTCTCAGTGCATTTAATAACGAAATGGTGGAATATCTCGGGGCGATGTTGGTTAGTGGTTTAATTAGTAGGAAAATGGAAAGTAGACAAGCGGATAAAACTAAAATTTATTAAAACTTTTACCCGTATGAAATATGAGAGCGTTTTCCCGAATACTGAACGGAAGATTGCTACTTTGAAAACAAATCAAATATTTAGTAGAGGTATTAAAAATGTTTGAAATTAAAACCAATATCGACCCATAAGTAACACATCAAATAAGGAAGACACAAAATATTAGGGATGCATAATTTTTCGAAGCATTACTTCGTATTATGTTAGTCAGAATCGGTTTGACAACGTTTTTAATTTATTCGCGTGATTTAGTTACATAATAATACCTACACCAGAACACATAGGTATGTAGCGGCACGTACTATAGGTACGTACATATTATATACTAAAGTAGGTATCCCATGTCGGCTCATTTCTAATAATTTATATACGAGAATCTGACAGAATGGGTCGTTAATAAGGCTAGGATGAGAGAGATGGAGGTTTTTGCGGCACAAGCATGGAATGAGATCGGTTCGATATACATTGGTAATTGGACCTTTTTGTTAGGCCTCCGCTAACTGCCTTTAAATTTAAGGATATGTCCAAAACATACCATCTATGCACGATATATGGCAACAATATATACCTATTATATAGTCTTGTATGCAATTTACGTCTTGGTATTTCGTCGGCAGTCTACTGAAGATTTAAGACCTATTATTATTTTAGTTTTTCCACGTCCATAGTCTATCTTCACTGTCCTAAAGACGCCCCAATTAAAATACGTATCTACATACTTTTCCTAATTTGTTTTATGCAACAAACGACACCATATTCGAAAGACTTTTAAAGAGTTGATAAAATACTATAGATACATCTATTTTATAACTGAAGCTCGAGGTGTCGCATTAAATTTTTTAATGTTGTTTTCAAAAATGCAAACTGTTTTTGATTTGTATTTTATATGTCGTGGAAATAATGTGAAATTGATTTTATTCTTTGCTTGATTTTTTAATTAAATATGGGAACATAATTTTGTTATAGTTGCGTGCGGAGGATGCAAGAGACCGGAGGACTTGGAGGATGAGGACTAGGAGAGCCGACCTCAAATAAATGGGATAAAGGCGAGAGCGAAGAAGAAGATACGTCATTTCGTTATAAAAAAACTTGGCAAAAATGTATTATTTATTGGAAATAACTTCAATACAGAGAATTCTCGATTATCGTCTTTTGGCGACAATTAGACTGACTGCTTAGTATGAATATTGTATAATGATTCCAGATTTCGTAAACTTAAATATTCAAGGTAACCTTGTTTTTCTGTATTTATGGGAAGTATCGAATTAAAAGGTTATGGGGGTAGAGTCCAAGTGTTTATGATAAAACATAAATAAATGTAAGTACTATACATGATATGTAAGTAATGTTGATATCACATCATGGGTCATAATAATAGTGGGTAGCCTTGTTTAGTAGGTACTGTTAATGTTACGTATATGTATATAATATTATTATCACTAATTGTTATCTGTAACGGCTGCTAAATAATAACATAACTTAATAATTAGGTGAGTAGGTACAACTAGCGGTTATACATAATATAGTTACACAATGCAATTCATGAATGTAGTCACATATTACGAGTACGGTAGCACAAATACATAGTAGAAGGTACGCATAGTGTTTGCCTATACTTTATGTGCAATGGTATGTAGGTGCCTACTTACAAATTATATGTTGAGATAACAAATTCAAATATTATTAGTTATCTATTATAAACAGTAACGGTTATCTCCTAACACATGTATATCGGTATTTATTCCTTATTTTGGTATCGTAACATGTATTTGGTTATTTCTAGTTAAAACGTGGGTACCTACACATAAAAATATGAATGATATATATCAGTATTTATTGTTTTATTTATAGATTCAAATAGTAGCAAAATAGTAGAAAAAAATATTGCATAAACATTTAGTAGACAGTCAGCGACGTGAAATAAGAACATTATTCTAAGCATTTTTTCGCATGCTTTGTATTTTCTACTATGTCTATGGAGTATTCAGTAAGTGACGCTCGCCTACGACCAATAACGACTCGTAATGTGCGTTTATATAGGGCACACGACCATACACTAAATGTTTAACTTATTTTGCTTTATAGTCATATATATAATATGTAGCTATTGTGTTTATGATTGTAACTTTTTAACATTGTACTTTGTATAACAATTTATTATAGACAGCTATAGAAATAGTCCAATGTAGAATGTAGAATGAGTACGTCGGTAGCCTGGAGGTAGAGTCTCGGCCTTCAGAACAAGGGGTCCGTGGTTCGATCCCAGGTGCCGGCACAAACTCCCCTTTCACGGCACAAGCTTTTAGCTTAGTGTGAAAGGTGTATAAGGTTGTATTTGGGTTTATAACAAAACTCAGATATATCTTTTTAAAAAAAAAAAAAAATGTGAATAAAATCTCAAGTCACTCGATAACGGGTGGATAGCCAAAAATAAAAAAAAAATGTGAATAAAATATGTACTATTTTCTTTTCATTTTCACATAACACATTTGTGAATAAATGGAGTAAAATAAGTCATCACCTGCCTAATAAATAAAAAAATAAAACTAACGAAATGCAAAATACACTTTGAATTAAATCGGTTTAAAATATGTACCTACTTCAGACAGAATATGCTGGAGTGGATGTTACATCAAGTATGTTAGATGTAGAACATCCGGAATAAGATACACAGGATTTGAGGAATCTGAAGATGGAATGGTACTTACCCCGTCCTGTGTTCGCCAATGTGTGAACTGTATTCCGTATTTGCTGTGATTGGTTTTGGAGAGTCACTTTCACTTATTTTTGCTTTGTTGAATATTAAGTTATGAAATGAAGTTGATGTGAACCGTGTTGCGACCGTATGTATACTGATGTTATGTAGGTACCATGGGATAGGTAATGAAAAAATGTAACAATAATCGGAATGATATCATGGGACCCAGGGTGTAGGTAGGATTAGATTTTGGCCCTCTGTTTCTTCAGTTACCTAACCATGTACATAATGAAAATTAAATATTGATAATATTTAACATATGCAGTAAAGATAACTATAAGTATACAATAGGTATATTACATATATATCATCATTATTACTTATCTGTACGTATGATTTCAGTTACATTGACCGTGCAAATGCTTATATTGTCATAGCGAATTTCAAAAAAATACTCAGTTGATGTATGAATTCTAAGAAAGTATATGTATACTTACCTAGTAATTAATATATTTCAATCTTTACGAGACGGCATTATAATTAGATAGTTAATGGATTATTTTAGCGTAAACTATTACACCGTCAAATTTCATCATAGTTCTTAATTAGAAATTCTTCGTCTGTCAGTTGGACGTACGCTGATAGTCGTATTTTTCCCAATTAAATAGGAAGCAAGAAGAAACATGAATGAAAGATATGCTCATTAAATTTGCAGAGATTAAAGATAACGTAAAAAGGCCTCGTGGTTAATTAGTATCCGGGGTCCGTTGCCTCCTTCATTTGCTATATCTACACTAAAAATACCTTGCATAAATATCTTGATTCAATCTGTGAACACTTTGGGTTAGTTGGAAGATATCGCGTCCCTGCGATAAACTCGCCCATTGTGCAAAATTATTCGTTTATACCATGTATCTTTATCATTTGTGTCCATATATTTTGTACAATAAAGTTTATTATTATTATTATTATTAACACTCACTTAATTTAAAATATGTTTTGTCAATAAAATGTTAATATTAACATCGTGGTAGACAACTCATAGCGTAAGTAAAAATATGGATCATGTTATTGATAGACTTTTATTAATAAAGCAAACGTTGCTTAAAATAAAACCTAAATAAATGGTTCTCCAATTGCCGTGTACAGATGGCAGGATGCGAACGTCAATCAACACCAATCATCAAGCATGTGGCCAAATTTTGGAGCATTCGCCGAAGAAATATTCGGAGAATGCCTTCGTTAGCCGTCCACACCGCTTGACACAGCTTGACGAAGCTTAATGAACTTTGACTTTGGCCATAGATATATAACAAAATTTGACAGTTATCGTTCGCTACTCCCCCTTCGCTGGCAATCCGCCTATGTACGGATTGGACACCGAACTTTTGGCCGAATGTAAGATGGCGGTGTTTTGAACAGCTGTTTTCATGTGAGTTTTGTGCGTGATTTGTCATGATGACGTTTCGTCCGGTTTATATGCCTCGGTGTGGAGTAGAAAGTATTGAATTATTACGTCTACACACAGTTACAAGAGTGCATGTATGGTATTAAATGAGATTAAATGCAGAATAGAAGTGGCACAAACAGCATTTACTAAAATAATGAAAAACCTTCTTTGTGACTGCAATATAAACCTAAAGCTGAGACAAAGAATGGCCAAATTTTATGTATGGTCAGTCTTACTTTACGGTGTATAAGTGTGGACTCTCAAAATTAATATAATTATAACCGCTTTGAAGTGTTTGAAATGTGGATCCACCGTACAATGCTAAGAATATCCTGGAGCTCTATAAAATATCATATTTGGGCTATGTGATGAGAGGTAAAAAACACACCATACTCCAGCTCCTCATGAAGGGGAAGGTCGAGGGCCGCAGAAGACACCTCTCCAGCTGGCAAGACACGTGAAGAAGAAGAACCATACATACTCTTACACCTCGTATGGACAAGCAAGATACAACGCAACAATCAATTATAGAGAGGTAAGTTTTTTTTGTTGCAAACACTCCAAAAATATACACCAAAATAAGCAACAATTATCACTATTTCCAGTCAACTATTTAAATAATTAGTAGCAATTTTGCTCATTATCTATCCTGGTTGAAAATTACACATCTCTAAATTGTTTTTTATTATCTCCCCAATATAGTAGAAAACCAAATGCAGATATTCTGCTCGCTGGAGAATATCTTTAAATCCAACCACAAAAGTGATCATTTCTTAAATTCATAGTTGTGTCCACAATACATTAACTGTACTATAAGAGTAGACTTAATACAATTAAAGGTCATTGACTGTAAGATAAACAACTTTCTTAATTAACTTTTGAAATGGAAGGGGACTTTCTTGAAAACTAATCCCGTCAATAGAGTTGTGTAATCGCTAAACGCCTGTGTTTTGATATTAATAAATTTAACATGAACTTACAGAGCGCAATACTGGCTACATACTGTAGTAATCTGTTATAATAATATTATCATTATCAAAAAGACGGTTCTCTGATGTCATTATCATGCTCATAAATATATTGATGCATTCTTTGATGATTAATAAAATTAACTAACCTTTATTTTGTAGGTCCGCTTGATGTGCTTAACTTCCTGTTAAATTTTGCATCTTTAGCAACATATCTGAATAGTGACAGGTGAGTGTAGGTATATAATATTTGCTTATATATCATATTTCACGAGTGGAAGAGACAGAATATTCAACAAACAGGTCATTCTTTCCATTTTATTTGAATATAAGACAGTCAGATTATTGTTAAATCAGAATAAAATTGAAGATACTAATTGTCTCATGTGAAATGTTTTATGAATATTTGTCTCTTGCAGAACACTGGAATATATGTGTACAGAATAAATGGGAGACTTATTTTATTCTAGGGACTTCACTGATGTGTTGCGTCATTTATATTTTTGTAAATTATAGTATAACTATGTACTCCAAAAGGAATAGAGTAAATCTTCCACTAAAACATCATGAACGGAATGACACTTTTGATTCACCGATCCACTGTCATCTAGCAGGATTGTCTCAGTTTTCCTATCGTAGAATAACCCGTGTATTCAACGTATAGCTAGTTTACTAGGGATACCTAGTAAATATTCTACAACTGGGTTTCAGATCCATAGGATTTTCAAGAGAACTCTTCACATTTCTACGCTAAGTGCTGAAAACATTATAAGCATTTACATATTTCAGCCTTAATGAAACTTATTATTTTTATTCAAAGAAAACAAACTAGTCTCCAAGTAAAGATAATATATCCCTATAATTGAACAGAACTATATAGTAGATAATATCTTGCCATCACAGCAAAATAGAGTCACAAGACAGATGGTGTCATTGTTGTATCATTCCATTCAGGTCTACAGTGTTCGGACAGCGACAGTTTATGTGGATGGCATCTAGACTGTTTAACATCATACCTCTAAAGATTAGAGAAATCACTGTTTTTGTTGAATTTAAAAGAGCATGTTATGGGTGGGTGTCTGATCTGCCAATGGAGAGATTGCAAGATGTCTTAGGATTTGTTTTGTGTTTTATGTGGGATGATATACGTGTGTTAGTATGTGGTGTGGGATTTGTGATGTGTGTGGTTGAGGGATATGTTGTTGTTTTCTGGTTTTATATGGAGAAATGGTTTGTTTGTGTGTTGTTTCATGTATGGACGGTTTACAGCAGTGTTTTTCTTGTTATGAATGTGATTGTGTAAATATAATAGATGAATGCTTTTTGTGATTGTGTATATGTTTCTATATGATTGATATGTTTGTGAGATGTTTGCCCTAGTACAGGTTATACCTAGTTGGGCAGCATCAATGAAAATATGTACAAGATTTGTAATTTATTAGTGTGATAAAATAAATAAAAAAATAAAACACTGTTTACCTTCACTATGAAAGCAATTCATAATGAAAGTAATTGGGTTAGTTGGAAGAGATCGCGCCTTTGCGATAAACTCACCCTCTGTATATTGATTGTATTTAATTTGAATGTATACCTTTTATGTAATTGTTTTTTATCAATGTACAGTAAAGAATAAAAAAAAGTAATCAGTATTTTATTTTTATGTTTAATTCACGTTTGCATGATACATATTTGAGTTTTGAATATTTTTCTATGCGCTGCGCCCAGCAAAATATTGATCTCCCTCTTTTTGTATATTTTGTCGAAAAAATATAAATAAAAATAACTTAATTTTAGATAAGGAAAGACTTTAAAAGTTCATTTTAATTTAGGTTGCTAAGGGCTTTAGCACACCTCCGCCGCGAAATAGCGAAAGCGAAACCGCTGAGCGGAGTCGTAGTAGCGAAACCGCTTTTAGCTAGTACATTTGCGCGGAACGCGAACAGCGAAATCGTAATACCGAATAAACACTATTACGTACGCAGTAGTGTGAAATTAGTGGAACTAAATTGCATATTCCAAAGTAATTATCCGATATTGGCCGAATAATAAATATTGAACTATAATCTATCTATACCATCACGACTAGGGAATCCAATCCCGCATCAAAATCGCGATCCCGCAAGACTGCGGGATTGAGGTCGTCAGTCCCGCGGATCCCGCGGGATTTGCGGGATTGAGATTTTTTAATAAAAAAAAACTGTTTCAAGTAGACATTTAGTTATTTAAAAAAATATATCAAATAAAGACGAGTAAATTTGATATTTTTTTATTATCATGCAGTTTTTTTACTCATATTACTAATTAACAAGTGGAAATAATGATGTTTTTGAGGTATAAATAATCAGCTTCTTGTAAGGAACAATATAATACAACTTTTCACCTAATATATTTGTATTGACAATTTAACATATTCATTAGTTTCGACTCAGTGGGGGATGGCTGATTCACCCACCTGCCCATGCGGGGAAACCCAGAGCATGGACCACATCGTGGAGCAGTGCCCCCTATATTCCTTTGACGGGGGACTGAGAGAAATACACGACGCCTCGGAGGCAGCCGTACGATGGTTGAGTGAGCTGGAAGTACGGGTTTAAGGCCATAAGAAGAAGAAGAAGTTTCGACTTTTAGAGGCATAAAAAATAGCTTTTTTTCTGATAATACTATCGAAGAAATGATAAGTATCTAACGTTTCATCTTTTAGATTTGATCTAATCTTGTTGCATAAATAGCCAGCGGCGGAAAAAGCATGTTCAGCTTCCACGCTATTAGGTTTAGTTGACTTCATGTTACTTGGCTATCCATTCTGTACGGAGACTGTGCTCTAATTCATCTTCTAGTATAGGCGAAGGCTCATCATTTAATAGATTCGATAAAGGCGTGACTTCTTCATTGCCATTGTCATCAACTTGTTGGTTTTGAGTTTCAGGTTGTACCTGCGTGTCTGACAACAGTCTCTCAATTAAACACTTCATTTTAGTTCGAAGTGTAACTTTGCTTGGATGAAAGAATGGAACGTCCACCACATTTGTAGATCTTGAATCTTTTTATAGATATTTGTTAGGATTTTCTAAGCACAGCAACACGAGTCATTGATGTGTGGCGTTATTTTATGCGGCGAGATAGCGACACTTCAAATTCCTGGCTTAACCTGGTATTTTGTCGATCCAGTTTGCTTATCATGAAACGCAATGTGGTTTCTGCAGAAACTAATTTTGCGTCCTCGCGGCATAAGACATTTACAGCAAGCTTCACTGGCTTTAAAACTCGTTCAATATTACTCGATGTTATAAATTCTTCATCAGTAAATGAAAATGAAGATGATGTCAGTTTAAGATCAATAAGTGCTTGGTTGAACCTCGATAACATTGTTGCGAGACTGTTCCAGCGCGTTCAGCAATCAAGGATCAGCTGTAATTCTTTGCAGAATTCTGCTTTAATATATATTTGCAGAAGATCATTAATTGTTACTGGAAATTTCGAACTAAAAAGCTTGTCAATTTTCCTGACTTTTTGAATCAGTAAAAACAAAACATGGAATAAGTTATAATGATTTTCATTGAAAAATCTATTGGTCTGACAATACTTATCTACCTGCATTGTGGTAGCAAATCTCCTTCTTGAATGTCTTCCTCTACCGAAAAGTGACCTTGCTCGTCATCATTTTCATTATCACTCCCACCATCCGGTCTATTTTCGAATACTTCAACTTGACATCATTTCTTCTTCTTGTCTCTGATTGCATAGAACTTCAAGAACAGCGAGTTGCAACTCATGTGCAAAGCATAACTGGTGGTGCGCTTATAATAATCTCCCAACTTTCTTCATGACTGCTGCACTATCAGTTGTTGCTGTGATCACATCTAGATTTAGGAAACTCTAATTATTTTCCATACAAATTCTATAGAAAAGTCACGAGATCCAAGGCAAAGTAGTTAATTTACTTATCATTGAGGCTGTGCTGGGTTTAATAAATAATCAGAACGTTGTCTGAGCCCATTCTTAAATATTTTTTTTCAGTCCCGCAAGCGTGCGGGATCCCGCATCAGTAATCCCGCATTTCTGATCCCGCAAAAAAGGTGCGGGATCCCGCATTTACGGGATCCCGCTTTTGCGGGATTGGATTCCCTAATCACGACATCTCCCACAAGCATATTACATGCAGTTGGTCTACTGACTATCCCACTTTATCTATCTATACCATCACGGCTTTCCCACAAGTTTATTACAAACAGTTGGTCTACTGACTACCCCACTATCTATCTATACCATCACGACATCTCCCACAAGCATATTACATGCAGTTGGTCAACTGACTATCCCACTTTATCTATCTATACCATCACGGCTTTCCCACAAGTTTATTACATGCAGTTGACCAACTGCATCTAATAAACTTGTGGGAAAGCCGTGATGGTATAGATAGATAAAGTGGGATAGTCAGTAGACCAACTGCATGTAATAAACTTGTGGGAAAGCCGTGATGGTATAGATAAAGTGGGATAGTCAGTAGACCAACTGCATGTAATAAACTTGTGGGAAGGCCGTGATGGTATAGATAGATAAAGTGGGATAGTCAGTAGACCAACTGCATGTAATAAACTTGTGGGAAGGCCGTGATGGTATAGATAGATAAAGTGGGATAGTCAGTAGACCAACTGCATGTAATAAACTTGTGGGATAGCCGTGATGGTATAGATAGATAAAGTGGGATAGTCAGTAGACCAACTGCATGTAATAAACTTGTGGGAAGGCCGTGATGGTATAGATAGATAAAGTGGGATAGTCAGTAGACCAACTGCATGTAATAAACTTGTGGGAAGGCCGTGATGGTATAGATAGATAAAGTGGGATAGTCAGTAGACCAACTGCATGTAATAAACTTGTGGGAAAGCCGTGATGGTATAGATAGATAAAGTGGGATAGTCAGTAGACCAACTGCATGTAATAAACTTGTGAGAGATGCCGTGATGGTATAGATAGTGTAGTAATCAGTAGAATAACGTCATGTGGATATTGGCACGGAGAGGACGACTATTATGTTTATTAGTGACTGCCCCATATGTCGGAATTTTCATGATGATATAGATAGAGAGAATCTTACTTCACTCGCAGACCCACGCAATTTCGACGTTTGGTCATGGTTTCGCTCCAAAAATCTGTCGAATTGTACAAATACAAAAGCGGCACAAAAGCGAAACATCAGAGACTGCGAAAAAACAGGCGGAGATGTGAATGCTTATTTCGTAATCTATGGCGAAACGATGCTAGAAAGAGATAGATGTATAGAAAACAGTATGTATTTGAGCATGCCATCTCGCTCTTGCGTACGACGCACACGAACTGACAGATTTAAGCGGAGCCGCTTTCTCGATTCCGCCGCGGAGGTGTGCTAACGGCATAAAGAGTATAAATAAATAACTTTGTTTACTTTCACTTCATTGATATATTGATATTAGAAGCTTTTAGATTTAGTTTGTATGTTTTTTAGATTGTATTGTCTATTTTTACAATTTAATATTTAACTTTAGCACAGTAAACACTAAAAACAGCATATTTAAATAAACTACACTATATTTTAATCGGAATGAATTTTTTTTATAAAATTAGTTGATGTTTAACTATTATTTTGAATTTTAAAAAAAGAGAAGTTGTAGGTTCAGGCAGCTGTAAGAGCGCCATCTACCCAAATTTATTGTTACGACTACTATTATAATATACATATATCAATCAATCAATGAAATTAAACAGAAATTATTTTATAAACTAAAAAATAATAATAAAGGAATAAGTTATGTATAAAGAAATATTATTATAGTCCTGAGTATGTATGTAAAATAAAGAATATGAAAACATTTATATTATGTAATCTGAACAAGGATTAAATAAATGTATCTAAAAAATAACAATAAAGGAATAAGTTATGTACAAAGAAAATATTATTATAGTCCTGAGTATGTATGTAAAATAAAGAATATGAAAACATTTATATTATGTAATCTGAACAAGGATTAAATAAATGTATCTAAAAAATAACAATAAAGGCATAAGTTATGTATAAAGAAAAGATTATTATAGTCCTGAGTATGTATGTAAAATAAAGAATATGAAGACATTTATATGTAATCTGCAAATATTGAACAAGGAATAAATAAATGTATCTAAAAAATAACAATAAAGGAATAAGTTATGTATAAAGAAAATATTATTATAGTCCTGAGTATGTATGTAAAATAAAGAATATGAAAACATTTATATTATAAATGTTTTCATATTTACATATTATGTAATCTGTAAATATTGAAAAAGGATTAAATAAATATTCAACACTGTTCATAAAGATTTATTTTCAAAATATCATTCCTTGAGGGGTGGCAGAAAGGCTTTAATAGTGTTTATTCCTATACAACAACATGTATGCAATTCTTGATAAATGCCCTTCTATTCATTCTACTTGATGTTTAAAACCGACTGAGTGCTAATTACAACAATAACAATAGATAATCGTCTATATATTGACGATTAGTACTCAAACACTTTAGATATTCTAGTACAACACTGTTACGCAGTATATGTCTCAAACTTTTATTACCCATTACTTTGTAGCAATGAACATTTCATTCTCTTTCTATTATAAAAAATAGCACATACAGGGTATGTGGCATAGCTCATCATCGAATATCCATTTTTACGATAACACTAAATAATAATAATGATTAATGTCTAAATAAAATAATCATGAATAATATTATGTGTGTCGAACTGAAGGACGCCATAATTTTTCTTGAACAGTTATATTTTCAGCTTTTGATGACTGCGTACAATTCAGCGAGACAGAGTTGGATTTTAAGATCTCTTCAAGTCCTGTTACGAAATTCATCTGCTTCTTACAGTGCCATGTCAGGTCCCCCCAAAGTTGGAAATCACCCTGGCGTAGGCTTCTCTGTCCTGTGCTAGCGCCGGAACAGCTCTTACACAATCTGGATTCCGGTCCACTTTCTGATGTTTCTTAGCCAGAGTCGCCTTCCCACCATATTCATAAGAACTGAAAATTCATAAATATAAAGTTAATAGAAGGATACTCTTCTATTTATTTGCACATATAAAAATAAAGTTTTTCTATTGCTACCACTATACCATCACTAAGTAGGGAAGTCAACTGACTAGCATTATGTAATAATCATTCAAGCTGTCCTCTTTGCCCCAACAAAAAAAAGACATTCAGGATCGATGGCAAGCCTCATTGCTGAATTCAGGGTGTAAAATGTATTTTTTACAGACACTTCGCTTGCCCACTATTATAGGGTTCTATGTTACATTTTTGAAAAATTTGAGTTATGAATGCTATAACATTCTATGTATTCAAAGGTATTTATTACAGGAACTCAATTGTAAATCGGAGCACTAGTCGTGAAACTAAAGATGATAAAACATAGTTCTATGTTGTGTTTTTTTTCAAAACAGTGATACAAAGTTCTATGTGTATAACATAGAACCTTGTAGCATAAATTAATTAAAATTTTAAAATTGCAAGGTTCTATGTTTGATTCATCGCACCTTGCAATCTCAAAAAATATATTGATTATGTTTGTAATATTGAACTTATGCGTTTTAAAAGTAGCTGAACATTTTCTATGACTGCCATGGTCTTAATATGACAACACTGTATTGACTGCACATGTATGTACAACATGTATGAATGACTGCACACCTCTCTACGAACAAAAAGGTGTACTGTGCCATTTGGACTGAAAATGTAGCAGGCAGAGGAGGTAATGAAACTGCTAGCGCTGTATTTAGGATCTTGAAACAAGTTCTTGAAGACAATCCGCAATTCACGAATCTTATATTGTGGAGTGATAGTTATGTTCCACAGAATCGTAATGGTATAATGAGCTATGCGATTAGATATTTTATGATTTGCTATAATGGTACAGTATTCAGGAGATTACGATGAAATATTCAACACCAGGCCATTCATGTGTACAAGAAATTGACAACGTTTACAGTTGCATTGACAGAGTTCTTTCGAAAACTGAATATTAATCCCCAATCTCTCTGATGAACACTTGAAGTACACTTTGACTTTTTACTTAATACTAATATACCATCACGGCATATCCCATAAGTGGGGTAGCCAGCAGACCAGCTGCATCTACTAGCTTAATCTACCTGTTTAAAAGTTAAATCCCTGAGAAAGAGGCAATAGTTGAACTAATAATCATACAATCACAATACTGAAGTTTTTACAATTAACTGATTTGTAGGTTAAGTTAGAGTAAGTTTGGTGCTATTTTATACATTACCATATCATTTCTTGGGTGAAAAACTAAATAATTACGTGAATATAAGTAGGAAATTCATAAATTAAGTTTTGATGCGTTTACATTATTTTGAGTGTCACTTTCCATGGTCACCTTAATTTTGACATATTGTTTATCGTTTTAATAATGAGACAGTATTAAACATTATTGAACTTGGTTTATTAAAAGCCACTTACCAGTTTTATTTTTAAACTAATAAACTGATTAAACTGAATAAAAAATTTCGCGGTAACGTAACTGACAACTGACAAACATAACAAAACATAAACAATCATTCATCCAATAAGTTAATAACCATAGAGAATAACTTTTTTCTTTTTCTTCTTTTTTTATTAATTTGGCTTTTCAACTTATTCCAAAATAATATATACAAAAAATATGAAATCGTACAGAATCTCATAGCAAAACATCTTTCGGAATAAATTTGAATCACAAAAGACTGCGTCGACTTTTTTTGATAATTTTAATGTAGAAAGCAGTAATTATTTACTTAAGGAGTAATAGTTTCGAAGAAAATTTGTTGATAATTATTTTAAACACAAAATTTATTGTCTACATTTTTCGTCCACATTCCATATAAAATTTTAGTACATTCTATATAAAATCTATTTAAATTTCAAATATTCCAAAAACTCCTCGGTTTTCGGAATATTTTCTCACAGTACCTTTTTCTACAGCATAACGGGTATTTGCACCGACTATTGTTTTATTACCGGATACCGTCACCGTATTTTCAAAATGCAGACTATTAAAGGTCACGTGGTCTTGTCTATGGATTTGCTTTTGCTTGGGGGGCAAACAGTCAGATTGCGCAAATCATCCTTGTAGGATGTTATGCCATAAGAGAAAAAAAAGAAAGTCAGACGACAAAATAATAACAAAATCGACACTGACAGTTTTTTTGATTATTAGGTATTCTTTAGGCGTTCCACCTAATATTACACCGTAATCGTTTGTTGTGTTGGGATGCCTGATGCCCCTCAATGATTTTTCTGTGACGTCATCCTTAAATGGTCTATACCGACATGACAACGCTCTTCTTTGAAATAATTTTCTATCTGAGATAGCATGTGTTATGGTCCTTTATCTCTTTTTCACGCATAGTTATAACTGCGCAGTTAGAAGGAGATACCACCTTTTTGTTTGCTTTGTCTTTGTTTTAGAACAGAGCAGTTAGAAAGAGATACCACCTTTTTGTTTGTTTTGTTTTTGTTCCGTTGTTGACCCTCAAACATTTTTCTGTGACGTCATCCTTTAATGGTCTTATAGGAATTTGAAATATTTCAAAATCTTCTCGGTTTTCTTAAATATTATTTACTCGAATCATAGATAAAGTATCGGGTATTTTTACCGGAATTCCGATACTTTATCTACCGAATACCGACCAAGCTGTTTTGGGTTGATTAAAATACTAAAACATACCAAACAAACTCTATTTAAATCTACCAAAGAATTAAAAACTACTAAACACTGTTGCCAATGCCTCGAAAACTACCTAAAAAGCAAGAAACTACCAAATCTGTGCACGCTGATGACATTATTCACGTGGATGTAAATGATTTTAAGTGTTAACAGTGTGATAAATACATTCACGTCATATTTTTACGTTTGATTGATCGTAAGTTCGGTTAGATTTGGTCTGATGTTATTTTATTTAAGTATTTTTTTGATTCTTTGGATGGCTACAGCTATTTTTCATGGTTTCATTAAAAAATTTCTAGCCACAATTTTATTATCTATCAAATTGGTGAATTCATTTTCATTGCATTTTTGTCTAACTTTGATTTATTTCTTTAATGTGTACTGTATTAATCATACTGGTAGCCCTGAAAACTATTTTCGCCATTCGTGTGTCAATATCCCCTTCAATAAAGTATATTTGTTATTAATCAAATGCGTACTAAAAAAGTAAAAAATTAGTTTAATACTCGTGAGAAAGACTGAATTTCGACGGATTATTATTTTCCACGTGATATAATAATATAAACTTATCTAAAATTAATTTGAAATTTCATCAATTGTTTGTGAGATGGCGGGTTTCATTACTTGAATTTTTTTACTGAGGTTTATAAATATAAAAACAAAAATAAAATCAGAACTTAGCCATAAAAATCATTTTATAAAAATCAAGTTATGATCGATGGCTTGATTTTTTCATGAGGTAGATTTTTTCATGCAAGCAACACTTTATCATAGTTTGGATACGATATGCATCTATGGTTATGTTACACAGAATCTTCGCCGAAAGTTCCGCATCAATCCGCATGAGAATTTGTATGTGCCTTCTGAAGGATTCGGCCTTGATTGCCAATCATTCGTTTTGCTGGTCAATCATATGATTGACAATCATTCGGCGTTCGCATCCTGCCATCTGTACACGGCAAATAGAGATATCTGATTGGTTTCGTCATCTGTACGTTGTGCCCAAATCCAGAAACAATAAAAAATAGTGATATTTTAAATATTTGCTACTTAAAATATAAAAATAATGACGGAATTGGCTTAGCCATTGTCTTAACTTTTTCTAAAATTAGATAAATGAAATATTTATAGTCAGAAGGAAAAAATGAGAGCAGAGGATAATGCAGCCGAAAGTCTGTAAACGCAACAAAACTCATCTTGCATTCAAGTAATATAGAATAAGAACATATTTTTCAATAACGACATTGGTTAATTTTATGAATTGATGTTAATATACAGAAATTGTGTTTGGGAAAACTGGTTATATTCATTGAGAATATAAATTTGTAACATTATTGAAAAGTGTACATTTGTATGTATTATGTTCTCAATAGATTACACTTACTCTTACAAGTGTTTGTCTTATCAAATCCACGATGACAGGTGGTGTGATGAATTTGGTTAGGTACCAAAATAAAACAGAGAGAAGTCGTCTTATTATTAGCAACCTCCTTTTTCTGCGATGTGTTATTCTCTAAAATATGAATTCGCACTCTTCAATACTATAATACTGAACAATAAGCGACTACTGCTGGAAGAACACGTTTGTGAGAATTTATTATTATTTAGTACCTACCATGTTATGGATGTATTAATTTTATATAAGCATTATCATTGACATTTGTTTTGCTTGCCTGCCCCCGTACGCGTTCTAGTAACAAACGTTATAATACCCAATAGCTTATAATACTTAATACCTAAGACTAAAGACCGGCAAATCGATAAACGAATTCAAGAAATTGACAAACGCAACCGAAATATGTATTGCAAATATCCTTTTGAATAATTATTCACAACAAGCGTATGTAACCCGGCATCGCTCGGGTGTAATTAAATAGAAAACCTTGCATGGGTTAAAACGACAAAATCTTATTGAAAAAAATGGAGTAAGCACTTACGTGGATAAAAGAAGTAAAAAGCTCCTCCCGACGAGAAAACTTAATTTTTGACTCCCTACATGCCTATATTTAAGTATCAATAAATAGGTAGGTACCTACATCAAAAAAAGCATTGCAAATCTCTTCTTAATGAAAAATCTTGAAGTTTGATACCTCACATGCCCATATTTAGGTAAAAAAAAAATAGGTAGGTACCTACATCGAAAAAAGTGCTAAAAACCTCTTCCCAATAAAAAATCTTGAAGTTTGACACCTCACATGCCCATATTTATGCAAAAAAAAAATAAGTAGGTACCTACATGGAAAAAAGTAGCCTACGTGCAAAAACTACTAAAACCCTCATCTTAATGTAAAAACTTGAAGATTGTCATGCCAATTTTCTATAAGAAAAAATGGGTAAATATCCCATTTGGTGAAAAAAATTGTAGGCACATAAATTTTAAAATTTAATATTGTCCACATTCGAATTTGTATTTTTGGTTTGCAGTACATAAATGGGATTTGAATGATTTGCTATGAAATTAAAAAAAAGTCAAGAATAAATTGTCACCTATACTCTGTATTCCCAAAAAAACCTTAAAGAACGGATGTATCTGCATCCTTCAATATTCAAGAATATTTTACTATTAAATATTTCATAATGCATGTAAAAAATATTAGGTGAAAATAAATAGGTTCCATCTCATTGAAAAATCATTTAACATTGTTTATGGATTTTATAAATAAAACTATTATTATTCTACAGTAGGTATAGTATTCTATGGTTTCATTATGTCTTCCATTATGAAAATAGCCCAATATGTCAAAAATATGCAATTTTAAGTCACGTAATTCAAGAGCTTTTCTCATTAGCAAACACGATATTTTATTGCGAAAATAAACCCTAAAAATTTAGTTTCAGAATTGTTGTATTAATTGTGACATCCATTTTGATATTAATTCAATACAATGAAAAATGTTTGACTGTGAATATTGCTATTAACTAAACCTTGCATAAATTTTTCATAGATTTTGTTGCCAATTTTGTGACATGGTCGCATTAAAATTAAAATATCTTTATCAATACGTAAGATATTTAAAATGTTTTTAGCCTTAATTAAACCTGCCCAGAAGATGAGACCTCGGATAGAGTGTATTATTTTACTTCGGTCTTTCTTAATTTCCGAGTCCATTAAGGACATACGAACATACATACATACGAACGGACTCAAATATTTATGTGTGGATTTAAAACAAATGAACATGCGAATGTTTTCTTTGAAAGATTAATGTAATATGAAAACAATATATCATATATTTCACCATGACAATTTACTCAAATAGGATCACCAAAGGACATACTGCACGTAAATAACAGGTTACAGGTTGATATCTTCAAGCAAGAAAATATACAAATAATTTATTTGATAGCTCACAAGTTATATTTAATATGTTGTGATTGACTAATATAAAATTTTGTTAGGAGCTTTTCTTTATTCTGTAAATAATTGGAATTAGGTATGTGTATGGGATAAATTAATTCTCGGTACTGAAATTATATTACTGTATTGTGGAAATACATGTCGTGGTTAGGTGGGTACCCACCCGGCTGTCTAATAAATAAATCATAGTCTCAAGAAAACAAATGACGCAATTAAGTAGGCAAGTCGCCACTAACAAGCTAGCATGGATATTATATGATTAACTGTCTTACACATCATAATTCATATCGGCCCATATTATTATTCTTAACAAGACATTGTCATCAGTCGGGATATATTTAGTATTTACCACTTGATTTATTTATTACTACGTTGGTGTGGATAAAATTGGAAATATAACAGGTGGTCCGAATTTAAAATTAATAATTTTAATAAAATATGCAGTTCGAGAATGAAAGAAGCCAGTATCAACGAATATTAGGCAACTATTCGGTAGTCTGTCTATTCGGCAACATTTTTACTATTCGGCCGAATACCGAGTATTTAGTCTATTATTCGGTGTTCTGCCAAATAGTTTAAATGTAAAACGGGAAGAAACTTATATTTATTTATTTAAACATATTTTCACAAGTAGGTACATTTTTTCATTTACACAAGTAGATATATATAAAAACACTATTTATAGATTAGCGACATCCACATAATAATTTAAAAATACATATTACCTCGATGTGTATTTTTAAATTATTATCGACCGAACAAACACTTGACAATAGAATCATAGCTTGTAGAATTTTGCTATTTTATTGTCAGTTGCAGATGCATAATTTTAATAATCCTCAAATAGCTAACTAATTGATTTAATTTGATATGGAGTGAAAGAACAATATTATTATTGTTGTTAATAGTGTTAGAACCCAAAAAATTCGAAAAAATGTACCGCGCTGCATGTCTAGTAGGTATGTCTATGATTTACCTGCACTGTTGCTTTATATGTAGGTATATATTTTATTTATAGAGCGTAATAAAATTTGTGTATGTACATATCAATTTTCAATTTGGATTTCTCTCATACAACTGGTTAGTTGTTAGAAATTGCCTAAAGGCAATAAACCCGCCAGTTGTGCCATATTTTTTTGTTCAATGAATTTTTTTTTTTTTAAATGCGACATGCAAAAATGGTTGTGAATTGAGAGATTACCTCTTGATGTTATGATAAGCCAGGAATGACATTTTTATTATGCATGAATGACTTATTGTCACCAAATTTTAAATTACATGTAAATAACAGGAGAAAAAAAGAAGAATAATATGATCGTATTGTCAAGTGTTTGTTCGGTCGATAATAATTTAAAAATACACATCGATGTAATATCTCCATTGGCGTGTTAAAGATTTCAAGCACGCGAGAGGTTAAACGTGCCATAAAATATAATAAAATGAAAATCGGTAAGAGCGAATAAATTATAATTTTATTGTGCTTGCAATATTTGACTTAACATGTTATTATTAGAAAAACCCACAGCACCTACTGCTTATTTGAATATTGACAGAAGGTGACGCGTTTGGATTATAAAGCAATGAACGTATTGAAGAATGTGAGGGAATCGATTCGATCCGTGATGGGAGACATTCAAACTTATTGCTACCTAATAGAAAGAAAGCTGAGTTTGACTTACTTTGAACTGCGATAGAGTATATGAAAATATGTATTTCTTTTGGGTACATATATCATTAAAAAGATTTTCGTCTTTAACAACAAAATAAAAGAAGTGATGGTATTGTAGAATGAAGCTAATAAAGTGTCACTCCCTTGTACGTAGTAAAGGAATGAGTGTAAATGAAGAGATAATGATGCAAACGAGAGGCACGTCATGTCAACTGTTACCGGAAGTGATTTGTCGCTCACGTCCCATCGTGGAAGGGATGGGATAGTAGTTGAGGGTTAAGGAGGGAGGGATATACGGGATGGGGCTATGACATCGCATCACCTTTTACAAACTAAATAATAGTAGGTATTACTCTCACACGCACTGACGGAGTAGTATAGGAAAATGAAAATAAATTAATATGAATACACGGAACGACAAGGTATTATTCATTTAAAATTTCGAGGTTCCATAATATGATATTCAATTATTTACAATCTCGTATGAGTTTTAAAAGTCACTTTCTTTCCAAATAAAGTTGAATTTCAGTTGTAATATAATAGGTAATAATTGTTAGGTATCTATATTTCTATCTATTCCCTCACGCCGTATCCCAAGTGCTTTAGGCAGAGAGAACGGAACGCCAATTAGATCTGTCCTGACATACTTCTTTCGCCTCCTCCACAGTCATACAATTTCTCATGCAAGCACGTCGATTTCTCTTACTCAAAACACGGCCGTGTTTGAGAATTTGGTCTACATGATTAAGCCATGTAGTTCTCGGACGCCCGCGCTTCCTCACACCCCTCCTTTCAGACAAGTAAGTATATCCTCTTTGTCATTCTTTCCTCTTCCCTTCGTTCCACATGACCAAACGATCTCAATTTATTTACACGCATTCTATTCACAACACTCCTCTTGCATCCACTAATTCACTTGTTAGGTATCTTACACTAATAAATTCAGTGGACTTACTATTAGAATTGCTATATACATATCTACTGACATTTATGAATATATCTTTTCACACCATTAACTACGGCATCTCGCACAAATGGTGTAGCCTGCAGACTAATTGCTTGTGTTGAAAATTAAGGTCGTTTTCTTAAATTTCTGGTCACATAAATATTTCTTGGTGTTGGTAATTATTTTAATATAAACTCAGGTTTAATATTGAATATTAGCTCGGAAGAACTGATCTAATATTAGCAGTGAATATGTTGCACTAATTGATATCCATGGATATATAAGTATCCTTAATACAAATTGCATTTACTATCGCATAAAGTGCTAGAAATAAAATTATTTCCTTCAACTGATAGGTTTACTTATGTGAAAAATGAAACAACAGATGAAATAATGTTCCCACCCACCTTGTCACCTGGTGGTTCTATTACACAGTCACATTGTAGGTTTATAAACATAACCGAAACACTTTCACCCCATTGCCAACTCATTTACCTCAAATCGCATTCCACCCCTAATGCGCCCATTCATCGGCATTCAGCTCGTGGCATTTCTCACCCCAGGTTCGGGCCACCTGGACTCTACACACCCCCAGCCACCCAGTCTAACACCATTACCATCCTGAAGACCAAATAACCAAATGATCCTATTGAAACGCGGGAATCAAACTTCAAACGAGTCTTAATTTATTTATTCGCGTCGCCTTTTATAAACGCTTCTGTTTATTTTTCATTGAAATATTTTTACAGGGACATTTGTTCCTAATACTTCTCGTATGTAAACACAGCGTTTCTAAAAAATTTACGGTAAATAAATTGTGAATTAAGTTTCGAAATTAAGTTTCTATGGGTGACTTTGTGGTTTTCGTGTATGTTTTAAAACTATTGTAACTAATATTGTAACTCGAAAAATTGTAAATTAATAATTACAAACAATTAAGATTACAATTAAAAACCAAAGCTTCTCAGGGCGACTACTTCACTGTATCACAATTTAATACAAATGTTTTGTGGCAAACAAAACATGATATATCTACATTAAAATATTTTACATTATTAACAATAAATATATTAATATATTTTTAACAAACGATCGGTATCTAATAATTGAAAAAAGACACTCAAGTTTTCATAAGATGATTGATTATGAATTAATAGACTTAGTACGAGAGGTTTACAAAGAAGTTAGGAAACATATCATTTTGTCTTATGTTCAAATATAAGTGAAATCATTTCCCTCGTTTTTCGTTAAAAGAACATTTTTAATCCGCACTCTAATAATTTTAAAATGAAAAGTTGCGAAAACATTTTCTACATATAACAAATGTATATTTTTGTATTTGAACATATGTAGCGACAACACACCAATAAAACTTTTACAGTCTTCTTAAATTAATATTCCTTTTCAATTCGCCCGTCTATTGAAATCAATTAACGACCAATTTGTTCCTATTTACCCAAAGGCTTCGATTTACCATAATACACCCCCAAACATTTGTATGAATATTTATAAACGTAGGTACAAGGGCAGGTGGAAAACATTAAATGAAAAGGTATGTATATTTTTCAGTACTTTTCAGATTTAAAAAAATTCATTCCATTTTATAAACAAAAAAATAAACGTGCAAAGATAAAATAATAATTCCCAAAATTGTATTTTTCGGGAGGTTCCATATGAGCGAATAGCCTGAAGGCTGGTCGGCCAAAATCACCACATGTGGAGTCTTTTGACCACATTCATTTGATGTCCCTCTAGCCGACGGTAGCAAACAAACACAATTAAAACAAATTATTGATTAAGAGTCAAGAGGTCCTGGGTTCGATTCCTAGTCAGAGCAAAATGAAAATCGACAATTATCAAATCATACCTACTGGGTCTGGGTGTAACAAGTTTATGTGTGTGTTGCATTCTGTATTTATGTTTATCGTCGGATTACTACCTGTAATACAAAATTCGTATCTTAGTTTTGTATTAACTCTATTCTATTCTTCTTAAGTCCATCTACTTGTTTGCGAGTGATCTAGGTTAATTCGATCAGTGTGTGAACTGTCCATATTATGTTATGTAATGTTAGTTTAATAACTCGTCACTACAGGGGGGAGCAATAATAATACAGTTACTCGTGATAAAATAAACAACAATTAAATATACGTGATGATATGAAAACAACAATAGCAGGGTCATCAAAAGGCGTTACGTATAGAGACAGGATTTCTAAAACATTCTTATGTAACTAAGATTATCTTACTTTTTATTTCATAAAGAGGACAATTTGAATAATATTTTTTCATAATTAAGATCATTGGCTACCTCGATTGGGAAAGAATACCATCATCATAATTATGGACCTAATTCAAAAACAATTCCAATAGAAGTTTGAAACAGACCTGAGTAGTCTAGCTGGTAACATAATTTGTGAGTATACGAAACGACCGATTCTGTTTCTACTTCTATTTCTAGTGGCAGTAGTAGTCCGATTGGTCTAATAAAAAATACATAAAATAGATCGTGCCAAAAAAGTTTAATCTATATCTAGATAAAAGAAAATTTCTCATTAAATGGACATAATGTCATAGAACTTGCAATTAGTGTAATATTGTCCGTTACCAAGTCAATTACCTGATTTGTGTCAATAATAACAAGACATGACAGAGTCGGCTGAAATTGCTGAGCTTCAACATTTTGTTATTACATACATATACACGCTATTTTTACACACATTGTATCCTATTTATTTCGCAGATTTTGTTCAATCATATCTAACGATTAATGGATATAAACTTAAACAACAGCAACATTTACCAATTTTCACAAATAACCAGTTGCAACAGAGTAATCAATAATATATGTATACATTTTGAAAAAGAAATATCTGGATATATTATTATATTATTAACTCAATTACAAACTCATATACCTTTTACAGTAAGGTAAAAACTTGTGTCGTGTATTATTGCTATATTATAGCGTATTAAACTAATTTAACAAAGAAATGCGAGTCAATTTAGTTTCAACACCAAAATGTAGAACTTCTTCGTACATACTGGATGTAGGAGAGTGAGTTCAAATAATGACACGCATTGGTATTAAAAATGGAAATAAATATGTAATATATGTAATAAAAGTTAATGTTTTTTTTATAAATTGGTGAATACCTCTTGTATGTATGGCAAGAGGAATTATGATACACGTGAGTAAGAAGGCATTTGAGTAGTTTGTAATATGTACGGTAATAATAATCATATCTTTAAAATATATTTGCTTTTCATTTCAATTATAGGCCAATAAACTGAGTTTCAGATTTTCAATCAGGAGATTCCAGTGTTGAGTTCCATTGCTGATTTTCCCCACCTTCACCACACAAGCATGTAGGTATGTAACTTACTGTGAGGATCTTTGAATTTCTTACGTACAAAAAATTATCTAAATTAGATACATTTATACAAAAAAAAGTTTCGATAACAAATAATGTATACACCATTCTAATGTACATATTTGTAATAATTTGGCTGTCAGTTCAAGTCATGTATCTTGTGGGGCAGTCAAAGAGAACTGATGTCTGATAAAAGTATGTAAATGATTTAATTTTAAAAGTATAGTGCTTAGACTAATACATAGTATTTCAATAAAAATACGGCATACAGTATATTCAATTAATTCAACAATTACTTGGTAAGTCGAAACAAGGTCACTGTATAATTTCAAAAAAGTGAAAGTTAAACCATTTACATTTATCTGGTACACAATCATATTTTATTTATCAAATATAAAAAAAAACTTCTTAGGGTAAATCAGTGAATATAACTACAGTAATAACCTTAACACAATATAATATTGTTATCACAATTTATTATATTTTACATACGAATCTGAATCCGTCACTGTATTTAGTTGATGATGTGACTATGAAGAGGATAGGTGACCGAATAATGTCCCTTGATTGCCGATTCAACGGGCCAATTGGTCCGATTGATAAAGTTAAAGCAAAACCACGATGGATAACGAAGCTCCTTCGATAATTTCAAGGAGACTAAAGGTGGATGGGGTCAGACTCGTCAAAGGGAAGCTTCGTGTGAGAAAACTAATATGTAGGTATATAGTGTGCTAGTGTTAATCAATATTAAATTTCTATTTCTTACAATTATTTATCAATAACGTACTTCTGTTTGATAAAGTGAAGAAAATATTTCAATATACACAATGTTATATCGATAATAATTTACGAGAACGAATGTCAAACAAATTATAAATAAAATAAAAAGAATTTTATTGAAGAAGCAAAATAGACAGTAGCAACTTAATTTTAAGTAGGTACCTACTTATGATTCATAATATATTAAATATGGAAATGTTTGCTAAGTGCCATGTGAGATATTCTTTATAAATATAAATATATTGCAAACATATAATCCGGCCAGGGCGAAATGAAGAATAACCTTTTTCAAATTGTCGTGGGTCTGGGTGTTACATGTATATGTGTGTAGTGCATTGTATATGTGTGTATCGTCGCGTTAGTACCCATAATACAAGATTCATCTTAGTTTGGGACTAGCTCGATCTGTGTGAATTGTCTATGTATGTTATGTTATGTTATGTTATGTGAATAAATAATAGAAATGTTGTATAAAATATTAGGTAGGTACGGTATGCCTATTTGTTCTTACAAATGGGTCTTTTGAAGAATTTGCGTCTTTTGAAATTTCGAGTCGATTCTTCGCATTACTCTCCCCCCTACGTCCCATCTGACATACGAATATAATTTGACAGCAAACATCACGCGATTAGATTAGGCGGTAAAACTGATGTGGAGGTGCATAGCATAATGTTCTTATAGCTACACGTGTATGAGACTGTATATTGTCTTTAGTTCTGAGAAGGTGAAATTATAAATTTTGTATGTCTCAGTATTAAGAATAAAGTAAAGAGATATGAATTAAAAGAGGGTTTAACATATTTATAAATTTATTTATTTATTTATTTATTATTTTATTTATTTATTTCATTTACAAAAACAGTTTTTAAAAGATAAGTCACAAAAAATCTACCTAACTGGGCATGAGCCCGTACCAAGGTAGACTGAGCCAGTTTTCACCTTACATTGTCTCAGCTCTCAATTTTCTTTACTTCAGTTACTGAGGTTATTTTCCCTACTTTATTTAATCATAACATAACACACACGCTCACGCACGCACACGTATATATATATATACATACACACACACATATACAGATAACGCCACATATATTCATGCACATACACACACACTCAGTCACACAGGCAGAAAATAAAATAGACATCTTCACAGATAACAACATATCGGCTATAATATTTCAAAAAGGACTTAAAAAATCTGTATCGGTTATATAAGAGATGAAAAGATTTGATTTTTAGATGTACAAAAATAAACCGTTTCTTTTTTAGATGTACAAAAATAAACCGTTTCTGTATAGGTATATATGTACATTTTGGGTACTCTAAATCCAAAAATCTTGACTTTTCATTTTATTTGTGAACCTTTTGTGTAAAAAGTATCTATACTATACTTTACCCTCACGCAGTGTCCCAAGTGGGGTAGGCAGAGAGAACGGAACGCCAAACAGATTTATCTTTACACACATCCTTCGCTTCCTCCCCATTCATACAGTTTCTCATACACGCACGTCGGTTCCTTTTACTCAACACACGGCCGTCCTTGAGAATTTGATCCACTTGATCAAGCCACGTGGTTCTCAGACGCCCGCGCTTCCTCACACCCTTTCTTTCAGACAAGTATATCCTCTTTGTCATTATTACCTCGTTCTTTCGTTCAACATGTCCAAACCACCGTAGTTTATTCACGCGCATTCTGTTCACAACAGCACTCTTCTTGCATCCGCTCATTCTTCTAATATCCTCATTCTTCACTCTATCACTTAGCGTTTAACTAACCATTCTTCTCAACGATCGCATCTCCATTGCATTTATTCCACTTTCGTCCTGTGTAAAACCAAAAAATAAAAACATAACATACCTAGTACAAATAAATAAAATCAAAACATTGTCATATTTATGCATAAAATTGCTTGTGTAATCAATGTACAGTAAAAAATAAATAAATGAACAATTGTTTGATATCAGCTGTTAAGTGTAATGTAAGCAAATAATTCTGATAATAATCAATAGGTACTTTAAGAAATACTTAGGGTGTTAAAAAAAGGTTTTTTGCAAACAATCTCAAGGTTTCTAAATATAGTTTTAGTACATTAGACATTTCTTCCGCACCCCCCAAATTCTGACAGAACGTGGTTGTTAAAAGAGATGTGGTGGTACCTATGTAGTAGTAGCAATAGGAACGACGCTCGTTAGTCGACCCGCGTAGTAAGGGGGGGTGGAGCGCAAGAGACGCCTGCGTCGCGATGCAATACAATCAGAATGGATCACGTTTATATGTAAATCTACATATGCACAGCAAATGAACAATTAATCGGAACAAAATATAACGGTTATATTCTATTTTATCTTTAAAGGCCATCCTCAGATCAGGAAATATGGCAGTTAGTATGTTACACAATATAATATAAATTAACTAATAAGGAATGTAGCCAAAGACATCATAGCTTACATTGAAACTTTTTTTTAATAACCATTGGATAATTAAGATATTCTTATTTTTTAACTTGAAATAATCGTAAGAATTAACATCAAAAAAATATAATAATATTTTATTGTCCAGTTGTATGACATTAGTCTAATTTGAGAACAATTTAATTAGTACCTATTAAAAGATGTTTTATTTCCCAACATACATTTAAATTCAAAATTTAAATTGAATGATGTTTTATTTCCCAATTATTTTCCAACACACATTTAAATTCAAAACGCTTTACACCCACTTTAGTTTTGTTTTATCTGTTCCTTTCGATAAAACATACCTAATGTATATGAGTATGTGCATCATAACACATTTTATATTTATTTTTTAAATTTTTATGGTGATTCAGTCACATATGATACGAAAAAAATAGCAACTTTAATTACATAAGGCAATAAGTGGACCAGTAAAGTCGTTTATTATAAGCTACTATGGTTTGGGCATGTGGAAAGAATCACTGAGAACAGAATGACCAAGAAGATATATTAGGCTGAGAGATATATTCTCGGAAACGTGAACTTCCGTGGGTCAAATGTCAAGATTATTTCAAACAAATCCTACAGGACGCTCACGTGTTGAGGACATTGAACAGGAGAGCATGTATGAGAGTGACGGAAGCGACAGATGTATGCAAGGATAGAAAGATGTGGCGCTCGATCCTTTCTGCCTACCCCGCGAAGGAAGCGGCACGATGGTATGTATGTATGTATGATGAAATATATATTTTATTATCGAGAATCAACGGAATATGGTTCGACAAATATTTTTTTTGTAATTTATATTCGTTTTATACGTAGGTACATAATTATAAAATACTGAACGCGAAGTCATTGAATAAAATATAAGTGTGTGTCAGTGACAATATTTATTTATTTTCTAAAGTTACAATGTGCCCAACTATATTTAAATAATTATTTTTTGCTTGCTAATAACATTTACTGTAAGTATTAAATACTTTGTTTGTTCCCAATGAGCTAAAATCACTCGATATCGGGTGGATAGCCAAAAGTTGAAAACAAAAATAATAATAATAAAATACGAATGATGCAGTACTAACTGTACTCATGCTTGTCGACCTGAGATGTTTGACAATATCTGTATCTACTACTAACTGTAATAATTCAAGTCTATTCTAATGTGATTCAGGTGGACTAATGTTTGCGACCACTGCCTACTTGTTAGAATACTGCAACTTTGTTTAATCGTGCATTATAAATCAAATACACAAATCAACTAATGGATTATACAAAATATTGAGAACGTATTGGGTCTATCGATAATTTCTATTTGAGGTGTACTGAAAGCTATTTAGTATATCTTCAATTAAGAAAATAGTTCAATTTTCATTATGTAATTTTTAATAATCACATCATTAATAGATAGACATTTCATATTATTTTAGTTGGTATAGAGTTAATTAATAAAAAAAGGGTGTTTGTTATAAATTAAAATATTTACATAAAAAATGAAAACGTGCTTTATTAAAAAAAAGAATAGATATATTGAAAAAAAAAACGATGAAATCTTCCATAAGAAGTCTTAACATTTTGAATTATGGGAAGTATATAGGTATGTACATATAAATATTATTAATATGAGTTTTAAACTAAAACTCATATTAAAATGAATTTTCACAACGTAAAATTTAATATAAATTAAATTTACTTTAAATTTAATATAAATATTATTTTCAATTTGAATAAACATTGTACCTGTAGAATTTTATTAAATAAACCAAAACACTTGAAAATATGTATTGTACTTATATCGTTTTGCGATATTTCGGACACATTGCAAGAAGAGAGCATGACAACCTGGAAAAAGTAATTATGACTGGGGTTGTAGAAGGGAGGAGGTGGAGGGGCAGAGTGCCAATAAGATGGAGCGACCAAATTAAGGAGGCCACACAGAGCTCACTTCACGGGGCCTTACACATGGCGGAGGATCGCTCAACATGGAGACAGATGGTTTACAGAACGAGGCATGATGGTCACGATCCTCAGGATTGAGGGACCGACAGAGATGATGATGATATATGGTTTTATATTTAACTAAAATAGCAATATGTTACAACAGCAGCAATAAATGAATAAATAACTCACAAATCGGTAAAAGCGAGTAAAACAGAAAACACTGTTTTTCTTACTTTGAGTCTGGAACCAATGATAGACTAGTCATGAAAGGCCTATGCCATATAAAAATTAACAGGTGATAAACTCAGTTTTTTTTTTAAAATTTTATTAGTTTTAATTGCCGTGTGAAATAAGTATTAATTGATTGTTGTTGTTTTTGTAACATATTGTTACTGTGGTGACAAAATAAATTTATTTAGTTTTATTATACCTAAATAACTCGCAAACGAGTGGATGGCCTTGAGAAGAATAGAATAGAATAGAATAGTTTTATTATAGATATACATGGCACAGGTTAATTACATGTTTGAATATATTATAAACAGCAATGAATAAAAGAACAACGCTTTCAGTGACAAAAAATGTTAAAATAGTAAATTAAATATAAACAAATTTTGTTATAACATCCAAATGAAGTGGTTTCTTTTTTAGGAAAGAATCGAAAAAGTAATTCAATAATAAAACGTACATAGTCTATTGATCCGATCTTTCAAATTAAATAATTGAAGCGAGTTGAATTCGTTACATAGAAAATATAAGTTCGAATGGTAGTGAATCTGTACAGAATACACAAATTAGACATAACTATCTCTTCATTAACATTGTATTCATAGTTTAGTAGTAAACAATCACGAAACAATGCGAAGTGAAACAGGTAATTCAAGATTCGACAAATTCAACCAAACGAGGACCAAAATATGGCAAACAAAAATGCAGAGCAGATTCGTGTAGAAGGCAAATTGCCGAGATGTCGGCTTCACTATTCTTACACATATGATGTACAACAAAACTACTGTTTTATGCAGATGTGTATTAAAATATTGTTTTGTGGGTGTTGGCCAACGTTAAAAAATATTCCACTTTCATAACTCCAAACAATATTATCTGCTTTACGTCATCATGTTGTTAGAAATCCGAGTAATTATACTATAAAAAAAAACATAAAGAGGAAATAAGTGTGTTTCATGAGATGGAACTGAGGAACATGGCAATATATTTTATGAAAGATGAATTTGAGTTTAAAAATAAATTCAAATAAGCATCCTCGCGGTGAGTAATATTTAACATAATTATTATCATAATGATGTAGTAGGTCAGCGCCGGGAGGATTAAGATTCAAAATATCTCGGTTGAATGTTCTGGACTCTTTCTTAGGTTACCGATCATTTACTCGTCTCCACTATCAGCAATGTTCAACACGGTTTTAGGACGATTTTAAAAATGGTGTTTTTAAGATGTTCTCTAACCAAATCAGAAACTCCAGTCGGTAGTTGATTGGCAAGGAGGCGGTTTAGGGTGTTAGTGGTGAATGCTGGGGTTGTGGATGTGGAATGAGGAGAAGAGGGATAAAGCAACGATTCACTGATTGGATGTGCATGTCTACTGTATGAAGGCTTGTTACTTTAGGTACTACAGATACAACATACTAACACTATTCTTGTGGCTTAGGCCCTAGCAGATAACAATAATATGCATGTAGATATATCCACATATTATATACCCAACCATATATGCCTGTAATTAAACTATATTGGTATTAAATTCGATCAATAAAATTATTTTAATAATTTAAAGGGAAGTTGCATAAATGAATTGTAAATAAAATGCATCTCAAAGCAATGCCATATTTTAAAATAAACATTAAATATACATTCAGTGGGAATACAAAAGCGCAGATGAAGAACTTCTGGTCTTAAAAATGAATGAATTCATAAACTATTTGATGATATTAAGTAGGATATTATTATGTATTATTGTGAAGATGAGATGAAGGTTGACGGTATAAAAACAGTATGCAGAGGGTGGTGCATAACAACACAACGGATCTTCAGGTAATAAAGTGAGATAAACCGTATGCTGAGAAGTTGTGAAGACATACTACATAAAGGATAATATGTAGATACGCATTTACAATTGATTCATTGTCCTGTGTTAGGGTCTAGACTAGACAACATAGTTACAGTATAGAGATTTACACTGAATACATAATAATATTATATGTTGTTGTAAGTATAGACACAAATTGTATGGAACATTAATATTGTCGAAAAAAAATTATTTTTTGCTTATTTACCTCTTGAATTTTTTTTTGCTGTCATGAGCCACCACACCATCACGGCACATCCCACACACAAGTGGGGCAGCCAGCAGACCAACTGCATGAAATGAACATGCAAGCTGTCCTTAGTGTACAAAAAAAAATAAGGCGTTCAGAATGGGTAGCTGAATTTGCTGAATATGAAAAATATTTTTTTTTTATCATTTCGAACAGCTGTCTTTTACAGGACACTCAAAAATTTGCATAATAAGAAATTATGTAAACGTATTTTGTAGCAAATGATAAATAATCATAAATTTCATAAAAATATGTATTTCTTATTGTAGCCGTGAAGCAACCCTGATAAGATAACAATGTTGGTTCTATTATATATTTTTTCCCAAATTTGCTATTGGTACACCTACAACAACTACGTAAGAATATAAAATATATTATGAGCCATCTTTGTCGGACACATTAATTTTATCCTGCTTCTTGGAAATTTATAAATAACCGATAATAACAATAATGTACAATTTTGGGCACCGCTTTATTTCTCTACAATAATATGCTGTATTATGTTATGTAAATGTGAAGTGAGTACGTATATTAGGTATATTTTTATCTACAAATGAAGCACTTTTTAGCATTATACGTGTACATGACACTTGAATTTTATATTGCTTTCTGTTTGGAAAAGATTTGCTAAAGTAATAACTACTTTATACTACAACACCACCATCGCATATCCCACAAAGGGGGGGAGCCAACAGACCAGCTGCATGAAATAAAAATGCAGGCCGTCTTCTATGTGTCAACAAAAAATTAAGACATTCAGGATGGGCGGCAAATCTCATCGCTAAATGTGATATGTAAAACGTCTTTATTTTTCGAACATTTGTATTTTTCAGAACACTCGAAAACTTACGGCAAAGAGTGGGAGACCAATTCTTTGCCGGGTGCTCCACGGCTCCTAAGTAATATATAAAAATATTAATAATCGTTAATTCGGCATTTATCTAAATCCAAATGTCATATTTTTTCTTTTACATTAATTAACAACATTAATTAACATTATCATTATTAATCAACACATAGTCAGGTACATCACGAAGTTTATACCTATATATGCATATAAATAAAAAATAACTAAATATTAAATTCTTTTTTAATCAAGTACTTACTTAGTATTTTCTGCAAACAGATAAATCAGAATGACATAATGAACTCATTGTTTTTCTTAAATTATTTTGATTAAACATTGAAAAGTGTTGTTGATAAATTAACAGGATTGTAACATTCACTTGGTGTCAAGATCCATAGACAGAAACAGTACGTAAATATTTCATTAAAAATAAGTGATTGCACGCCATGTACATATAAATCTATGTTGCACGCGCATTTATTGAATGCTAGGTAACACATCTAATCAGTGAAGTTTGTCCCTTGCATAGAACAGATACATTTGGTAACACATGTTTAACTTTGACAATGTGTCATGTATGGTGAGTGGTCCACAGCTTTACACACACACATTGTGTAGATATAATTAGTGCGAACAATAAGGTTAGTTGGAAGATGAGGTTATTGTTACAATATATTCTGCTAATGAGAAACATATTATGTTTCAAAGTGTCTAGACTCCGTGTTTATTTAGGTCCATAATTAGTACGAAACGAAACTGTTGGTAGGAGTAGGACTAGAACATCGGTGTTACATACATTATTTAGTACAGTATTTACCTTTATTACCATGAATAAAAAATATATGGATTTATTTTAAACCTGATAATATTCATGTGTGTGTAGGTACACATACATACATAATACATATATTTTTAGGACTATTTGTAGAGCACCGTATACTACGAGTAATAACCAGGGTTGCCAGGTCTTTTCCAAAAAAATACCGAACATTGAGCAAAAAAAAAAGTTTTAATCGTTGAACTATACCATGACCTTAAAATACAAAGTGCAACTAGCACAAGAGCAACTAGCTACCCTAACTTATAAATATTATATTTTTTTTCACTAATGTACGCTTCCAGCAATATCTTATTTGCTTTAACTGCCCCATGCATTTCGCGACAATATGTCAGACTGAAATTACATAGTACAGTATACATAATTCAGCCTTCACCATATCCACACTTAATTTATTACGGCTGTTCGTCCACAAATAATTCATATTGCTAAATACTCTTTCCACATATTAAGCATTACTAGATTGGTACTGCCATTATAGTTTTAATTATCTGTTTCAAGCTAAGGCTTACGTCGTTTATTAGGAAGAAAAATTAATCAGAAAAAAATACCGAACCGCCCATACTTCGGTATTTTTGTCATACCGCACACCGAACAATGTGCTAAAATACCGAACACCTGGCAACACTAGTAATAACATGACCTCAAGGGTATGTATGTTAAATTATAATTATATAGTCACACTAAAACTAATAGATTAGTACGTATACATATTCATTTTTTGTTACTACATAGGTAATTGTTATGTACTTGTATGAATTTATATGTGTGTTACAATTGTAGAAAATTCGGCAGGTTCATAATACATAAATACCTTTTCACTGTAAGAAGAGACAAGTGGTGTAAAAGTACAATTTATTTATAGTATTGGTGTGGTCGCATTGTATTGTAAGTATGTAGACACGTACGGCACAACCCAGTGCAGCTATCTATTGTAGGTGAGTAGGTAGGTATTGTAGAAAGATAACATCATCTGAAAGGCAATTAAGTGAAAAGGTCTACGTTCCAATATCCTCCCCACATGGCCGTGCTATCTTAGCATCACTAATTAACTACACAATACTGTATTATCATATCGGCACCGCGGCAATATTCATATTCACATAACCTCATGTAGGTACCTAGAATTATTATTATTATGTACGTGCAATAGTTAGAAACTTGCATTCAATATCATTAAAATTACTTTAATCTTCTTATTTCGACTCATTAGAAATTTTGTGATTATTTTTTATGGCTAAAAGATTTCAATGCGAATAGTTATATTTACCCCCTATTCTATATTGATTCAAACTAAAATAAGAACGTTCCTAAATTTTATAATTAAGGTCACTTAAGTTCACTTGAACTAAAATTTGTATTTTATATGATATTTTAGAGTTTATAGAATACCAATGTGCACTTAAGTGACCTTAATTATAAAATTTAGGAACGTTCTTATTTAAGTTCGAAACAATATAGAATAAGGGGTATTTTAGAGTTTATAGAACACCAACGTGCACTAGCTAAAATTGGAACGTTCCTATTTTATAATTAAGGTCACTTAAGTGCACATTGGTATACTATAAACTCTAAAATATTATATAAAATACAAATTTTAGTTCAAGTGAACTTAAGTGACCTTACTTATAAAATTTAGGAACATTCTTATTTTAGTTCGAATCGTTAAAAATGAAATAGAATAGGGGGTGAAATTAACTCTTAATATTTTTCGTATTAGAATGATAATTAATGTGAATCGATATGAGATTTGAGTTCGTCGGTAGCCTGGAGGTAGAGTCTCGGCCTCGTGAACAAGGGGTCCGTGGTTCGATACCAGGTACCGGCAAATTCCCCTTTCACGACACAAGCTTTTAGTAGCTTACTGTGAAAGGTGTACAAGGTTGTATTTGGGTTTATAACAAACAAAACCCAGATATATCTTAAAAAAAATTGTGCACTTATGAAAGAAAAATTAAAACATTAAAAGGAATATTTAATAAGTGTTAAAAAAAACTCTTTCAAAATTGGAATAACCAGTGGACTATCTGCATGTAATAAGCAAGTTTATCCCTCCGAGTCAAAAAAATATCAAGAAGGGTGGCATTCTGGATATTTAAGATGGGAGGCAAACTTTATCGTTGAATTTTAGATGTAAAATCTATTTTTTTATTCTATTTTATATAGAGTACGCATCTTTTACAGGATACCCTAAAACTAACAGAAAATAGTGAAAAACCTATAGTTTTGTGAGAATTCCACGGTTGATATGTAATATAGCCACATTATCTGTTGCATTGTTGTTTCAATCACGTATTAGCGGTATTAGGTATTAAATACACAATATTTTCTAAAATAGCGGAGAACGCTAATGCAAATGTTGATTCCACAGAGCGAATACGAGGATAGTAAGTCACCTGTGGAATAATAATAATATGCAGGTACATATATGTATTATAATTGTAAGTGTTAGGTGTACCTATGTCTACTCACGTATAATACCAATAATGTCAATGTACAGTTAAATATTATTTTGTAGCTAAGTATGACTAATAAAATTATGACAATTCATTCTACTTAATCATCGTAACAGACACAGTCTTTACTATTGACTATATAGAAACATACAAGTAGACACACACACAATATTATAATATATTAAATACATAGGCATATCATCTATTGTGTAGTTATATTAAAAGATATTTTATAGTTTATAATTTTTCTCTTTTTTCGAAAGTCGCTGGTTACTCGACTTGAGGGAAGTGTCGTGATCGTCTAAATACTCTAAATGAATATCTGTATATTATCATGTGTGGAACATCTTGGTATACCTGTTGAAGCAGGAACCGGGATAAGGGGTATATCTAGGGCAATCGGCAGGATTCGTGAGAGAACAATGAGTGTTTGGCAAGACAGATGGACCACTGGAGGAACGGGTAGACTTGTCTACAAGTTCTTTCCAGATGTCCGTGAAAGACTGAGAATGAGCTTCTTGTCCCTTGACCATTTTTCCGTACAGCTTATCACTGGACATGGGCAGTTAAGAGGTAAACTTTTTGAGCTAGCATTGACTGATAATCCATGGTGCACATGTGGGACAGGAGCTCAATATACGGAACATATCCTTTGGGAATGTCCTTTGATGATGGATGCAAGAGAGGAAATGATTCTGGGTATGACTGTTGACACTCCTCGACCCATCTGGTTTGGGGAAGTGTTTCTAAATGCCACAAACGCTTCACGCTTTAAGACATTCGTGGATGTGTGGGTCTCAAGATGGGATCTGCTACGTCAGCCGGGTCCCCCGCCCACTGACGTGGTAGTATCGGAGATGCCAACACTGGCATAGTTGCATTAGAATAGAGAGAGTCCAAATATTAAAAAAAATCTTCACCTAAACGGATAAATAGGAGTCCTTGGACTCCTGAAATATCCGAGAAATATGTAAAGATATTTCAACATATTATCATGTATTGTGTGTTTAATAGACAAATAGGATATACATAATATTGGCTTGCGATGTAAGTGGGTAAATAAATACCTACGGAAAACTTAATGACATTAAAAAAATGCCACAAACAAATGTGGCATTTTTGTATTTAAAGTATTTTACGAGAAATATGGGACACTAAAAGTAAATTTTAAATATTCAAATTGATCACACTCCCATGGTTTGGGCATGTTGAAAGAATGGATGAGGACAGAATGACCAATATTATATATTTAGCTGAGAGGAATGGTGACGTAGCCGTTCGGGGATCAAATGGCAATATCATTTAAATCGAATCCTGCTGGACGGTCACGCGTTGAGCACATTGGACAGGAGAGCATGCATGAAGAATTGTATGACAGTGACGGAAGTGAAAGGTGTATGCAAGGATAGAAGGAAGGGGCGCTCGATCCTTTCTGCCTTCCCCGTGAGGTAATCTGCGTGATGGTGTGTATATAGGTATATTATTTATGTTTGTATAAATTATTGTATACACAAATTTTATTACTCTTCTTCTTCTTTCACATTTTAAAACTCCTTTCGTGAGCGCAGAGTAGAAACAAATTTACTCTACACGCATCTATTCTATGCCAGTCAAATGAGTCAATTCTTCCCACGACCTTATTCCTAACGCTATCATGTTGATATTTTAGGAACCTTGTGGACAGAAAAAATGATTTTTTGGCTCATTATACATAAATTGGATAACTAATAAATAGTACAATTTGGAAATTCTTCCATTCAATTACTTACGAAGAAGAAAGTATGTGGCTAAAAAAATAGATTATGGAGAAAGGTAAGAAGAAAAATATTCAATGTTTTGTATACATATTACTCTTTACATTATGATTCATTACCGACATGTAACCTAGAAGATATTGACTACAGGCAATAGGATTGCCAATTGCTCATGATTTTTATTGTGATCAATAATGTGCTATTATTATTAGAGTTATGTATGTTTTTCTATACTGTATACCTATTTGCAATTATGAATTTATAATATATGTTTTATTTAGGTATATACCTACTGATATGTAGGCATACTAAACACACGACATTTATGACCTGCTTATGCGGGTAATGACACATAATTTGTTACAGCAATATTTTGTACTACGACTATAAACAAGGAAAATCAATTAGCAATTGATTCGAATGTATAACTTCGAACTAACAGCTGTATAACTTCTAATCTAATTATACTAACATCAATACTCTTACATATTACTAACAACATATATACCTACAAACATATAAGGTGCATAAACATTGCATGGAATTCATTGATGAACGTAATAATATAACTATGTAGTCGGTTTACATAGAAAAAAATATATATTGGGAATTAGAAATCAAATTGAGTAGGTACATTAATTTTAAACTCCTCGAGTTCTCGGAGCAATATTCTGCCCTGCTAAGTAAAAACACAGTAATTACCAAACACATATGTGTCAGAATCGCAGACCAAGTTTAAAACTATCTTTTGTGTGTATTTTTTCAAGTATTAAAAAAACATACCACAGTTGTCACAAATATCTAAGATATTCAATAATTTTTGAAATATGCTTCCTTTTAATATGCTAATTTATAATAGATATTTGTGACGATTGTGGAAAGTTTGTTTTTTGATACTTGAAAAAATACACACAAAAGGTAGTTTTAAACTTGGTCTGCGATTCTGACACATATGTGTTTGGTAATTACTGTGTTTTTACTTAGCAGGGCAGTATAGGTCTCCCACTCTTTTTTGTAAGCATTCGCTCAACACGCAGCCGCCCTTTAGAATTCGATCACGTGATCAAGCCACGTAGTTTTTCTTTTTGGACATTCGCGCTTCCTCACACCCCCTTTTTCAGATAAATACATCCTCTTTGTCATCCTTTCATTGCGCATTCGCTCAACATGTCTAAACCATCGTAACTTGTTTAAAAGGATTATGTCTGCAACACTACTCTCACATCCACTCTTTCTCCTGATATCATTTTTTACCTCGCAACGTTTAATATCATCAATTTTTAATTTTAATAACCTTGTGTCTATTAAACTATGAAGACGACACTTTTTACTTTCTATACTGCATTTTGAGTACATACTAAATTTCATTTCCTTAATATTACGACAAAGCCTATCTTAACCTTTTAACAACGGAGTTTGCCACCCATCCTGATCTTTTTTGTTCGTACGGTGAGGACAATTTGCACGATTATCAGATACAATAAGTCCAACGGCTACTCCGTGGGTGATGACGTGATGGAAGAGTCGTCCAAGTATTGAACTACTGGTGAACATAAAGTACATAACAGTAATAATTGCGGATGAGTTTGTATACTATAAATTGTAAAAATGCATTTTGAGGGGTAGGTATATAGGTACCTACACTTGAAAATGTTGTGACAAAATAAAAAGTAAAATGGTAGGCACCCTTTTCACGTTAACATTTTAACATTAATTACACTACCTATAAGAGTGTATGCGAGGTAAATCGTTGAGTATGATTTACAAAATATGTATTTTAAAAAACGTTGTAAGAAGATGGGTATGTATGTATGTAAAATGAAAAATTCCACACTATTTCCCACACTAGTACTGTGTTGCCTACGAGATTGTGTCTATAACAGAATAAGAGTAAAGATTTACAAAATATTTCTACTGCGGTCTGGATTTCTATACAGAATACTGTACTGTACTGTGCAACTTGTGTTTATCCCTGGGGACCACTAAAAGTTCTACATATGGTCCCATATAATAATATGTATTACAACTGTCTAAGTGTGTGTGTGTGTGTGGGTGATATACACTCTCCCATTTAAGATATGTACCTCTGTATTACACTACACTATAAGACTAGAATAAAGTGAAAAGATTTGGTTACAAATAAGGAGGAACATACCTACTACATATAGTTACAATGTAAGATGTTCTAGTAGGTACCTATTTTTCTAGAACTATAATAAATTACATGATATACTCATACAATATGTACACTGTTATACGTAATTTGTTTTCTATTAAACGTAATATAAACCTCTTGTTTTTACGGCACGCAGAGGACGTTCTGTATGTTTATTACATGCAGTTAGCCTACTTGTGGAAGAATTTAGGTATTAGTGAAATGAAATTGAACATAGGTATAGAATGTGTGATAGTCCTTATCAAACGTCATAAATTGTAAATGTTTTTTTCTCTATTTTCTATGTTTACTTCTACTGTTTTAACATCAAGTAATGTTTTAAATAGTTTAAATAATGTAATGAAAAGTAATGTTTAAATGATGTGAAGAAAAGTAATGTTTAAGTTTAACTCATTGTACACCCCTACAACACATACCCACTGTATTGTATGTGTGTTTTGATTTTATTTTATAGCATGTATGTAAAAGGTTCTGTGGCGTTTATGATTAAATTAATGAATAAATACTGTGATAGAATACATGGATAGATGTATTTATATTTATTAACAAAATATACGGCTAAATATCCTTTACAGTACAATAGTTTTAAAAAACATGCTTGGAACAATCACAATCAATATAATATATACTCGTAAGAGACAATGAATACAACATGACAATAGAAACTACTGAATATCTCAACTGAAAGCATGTACCTATAGGTACATTTCCTCATGGTGTACTCCAAATCGTTGAAATTATCAACTTCACAGTAATTATTCCCTATTAGATGAATGTCGTGAATGTTCCGTGGAGTACTCTGCAAAGAATTGGACTTTCACTTTTTTCCGCAAGTTTCGAAAAAGTAAATACATTTTACATATAACATTCAGTGATGAGGTTTGCCACCCATACTGACGGCTTGAGTGTTTGTTATATGTAGCTAGTCTGCTAGCTACCCCACTTGTAGGATATGCCGTGTTGGATAGTATAGTAGTAGTACCTAGTAGTAGTAGTCCTTAATTAATTTCTTCTTCTTCTTCTTCCTCGTGTGATAGATCATCGATCTGTTGTTTCGGAAATGATTCCCTCTTGTGACCCTGAGGACCAGCTATCTAATTAATTTCATTAATTATAAAGTTCATCTTGAATAGGTGGATAGCTTATATTATGTACCTAATAAAATTCATTCTCACAATAAATAAACATGTAGGTACCTAATTAATTTGAGTGAGGTATTAATGCACATAGATATATGGTAGGTACTCACAATTAGGAATATGTTTATATATGATAAATATTATGATAGTACCTACTACAAATAAGTATATTTTTTGCACATTGCTTCGTTGAAATAACATTGTTAGATAACTTAAAGCTTAAGTCAAGGTTTTTTTAGTTTTGAACATAACGAGGTAGGTACCAAAGTAATTTATTAACAATTTATATCAACGGGAAAATATAACGTGTTGATTATACAAGGTCACGGGTTAATCCAAGATAATCAAGTTATCTTAATTAATCAGAAAACTAAAAAACATCCTATGTACTATACACCGAGTCATATATCACAAGCGTATGTACATTACAATATATTATAGATACATAGTCCAGGTAGGTATGTATAGGTATATATAATAATAATATAATGCTGTTGTACATTATGTACTATCGTGTTTATTTATGAGCTCTCATTATTTTCGTCACGCGAAGAATAAATTAATAAATTTTATTGCCTCCCTTTATTTTAACCTTTCTTACCCTCCTCATCACAAACTGTTTATAGCTAGCCATTCATACTACTATTTTAATATTTGGTATATTAAGAAACTATAATGATGGTAAACTGTCAACTACCAACAAAAAAGATAAATCACTAGCAATAACAACAAAAAAAAAGCATTTTAGCTAGATTACTCGAAATCATACGCGTTCACGTTATTGCATTTTTTAAAAATCTTGTCACTTATTTTTTGTAGAAAGTTGGCAATAATGATAATAACAAATAATGTATAATATGTTGAAGGACTCATCGAGCACCCGGAACATCCGAAAAGTCCGAGGACTTCCATTTACCCGATTTTAATTTCTACACTGGCAAATTTGACTAAAGGCTGAAGGGCAAAAGTTCCTAAACCTGTAAAAACTCAATGTGTCGAATCTTTCAACTCGAGTCCTTTGATTTCTTTCTGACTGAGGATACAAAGATTATAAAGCATGAAAAGTTGAGAAAAATAAAACACTTTTAGGGTGTTTGATAAAGATGTAAATTTAACATATGAAACTACCATATAAGGCTTAGAAAAGACAACGTCACCTTATTCGGTAGTGCCCCGGACGGGACTTGAACCCGCATCCCTTAACCTTGTCGCGAGGAGTGCTTTGTCCAATTAAGCTACCGGGCGACTTGCCGAAGATTAAGGGATGCGGGTTCAAGTCCCGTCCGGGGCACTACCGAATAAGGTGACGTTGTCTTTTCTAAGCCTTATATGGTAGTTTAATGTGTTATATTTACATAAATGACCTCATACAATGGTTCAATTGTAAAAATACATCGATAAACATTTGATAAAGATATTTCTTAAATGCAGTTCATAGTAGTATCATCATTCGCCATTAAATGCTACGTATCTACCTACTCTCAGGATCATAGGATGGAGACGAGCCTACTTTATTGTGTTTAGATGAATTTCGTCTCATTTGAATCATTTAATCTGTACGTATACATACTTAGGTATGAATATTTACCGATCTTATATTTTGAAACGCATGCAATCAAACAAACTTAATGCGACAGAAGCATAACATATTATTATGGAGGTTATTAAACTATTCTCATTAAAAATAAACTGCGAAATTGGTATTTTAATTTACATAATGTTCCAGTAGATACTTATAGCTATTAAGTAGACAAGTATGGTAGTCAGGTTATGGCTGGGGGTAACAATACGTCATCATACATTTAATATGAAAATTAGTTCAATTGATATAACAAAAGTAGTGTTGTTGAAATATTTTAACCTTGGCAACCCCAGACATTGCGGGTGAGAGGGTCATGGAGGGAAGAGTAAAATAAGTGGAGGGTGTTACTGGAACCAGACAAGGGCTGTATACGAAAATTATTGAAGAAAATTTAACACCTTAATCATATTTGCCTGAAATAATATTTGAAGATTTTCAACACGAGATACAAAAAAATTGATCCAGAATAGGTATCGTGTTATGTAATATTATTCCTAATTACAATGTCACGGGTACACAAATAGGTAACTAGATATTAAGAATTTACATTACAAGATCTAGGTGAAATATTTGTAGATACCTACTATTCCTTTAATAGTAGCAGGTCAAGATGATTAAGCGTTTTTTAATTCGATTGAATAACATTGACTGGGGTTGTAGAAGGGAGGAGAGGAAGGGGCAGAGTGCCAATAAGATGGAGCGACCAAATTAAGGAGGCCACACAGAGCTCACTTCACGGGGCCTTACACATGGCAGAGGATCGCTCAACATGGAGACAGATGGTCTACAGAACGAGGCATGATGGTCACGATCCTCAGGATTGAGGGACCGACAGAAATGATGATGATGATGATGAATAACATTATTGTGTAATAGTTCAAACATTGTGGATTTAACATTTTTGTATAAATGTAGAAAGACTGAGAAGGCAGTGCAACTTATATAATATCTCGCTTTTAATTTAATTCTTACAGTAACTATAATAATTTTACTCAGTTGAACGTACCATCCAATATTATAAAATTTATGTGTATGTAACAGTATCTAATCAATAGTACATTTGCGCACTTATCTTATATTTTTTTTTCTTTAGAAATAATTCATTAAGCATAACGCGTGTAGTTCCAGAATAGCGTCAATGATGAATTATTATAAGTATTATAACATATATTAATATAGTATTTTCTTTACTTAGTAGGTATGGCTAATGCATCGTACTATTTTAGAAAGCAGCCTAGTTACACGGCAGGGGTATAACATCGTGGCCGAATCGATATTAGCGGTTGTGGTGGGCCGCGTGCAACGGATAAGGTAATAAATTAAGCAGCCCCCAAACTAACGTGACGGCCGGGGATTATGCAGACCCCTACTTGGCCACCCCTGCCACTCTAGACTTATGCTCTTGTTAGTACAGAATAAAAATAATAAACCAAGAACAAGTAAATATTATGGAAGGTAATTATTATTGAACTTGATACGAATCTAGAAATAACAACCCATACCCCAACAAACGTCTTATCGCTACAAAATTACCTAACTACCTACCTAATTCTCTTAATATTACCATTAGACACAAGTTGAACAAGAAAAAAAGCATACACTTGCTTTTTCTAAACATTTATTTATGCATCGTATATTAAAGCTTAAATTGAAAATGTTACAAATATCTAATGAATGTAATTAAATACAAAAAATCGCACATAAAACAGACAAATGGATTACCATCCCTTAGAGTCAGTCAGTGATATTATTTTCGATATCAATAAAAGTGCATTACGAAGTTTTAAATTATTAACGGAAAAGGTAAAACAGTAGTGTATAATATGTGAAAAAGTAAGCGGGAACAAAGATATCACTCCAGACTTACAATCAGTTAAATCACTTTGACACATATTTAAACAATTAGTGGATAGCCAAAACAACACTAAATTTTATTTCTTTTGAAGTTTTTGTTTTAATTTACTTTGACATAATCTTGGACACGGTTCAAGATTGTTTTGAAACTTATATAATTAAGTAGAATTATAAAAATAACGAGGAAAAAATATGAAAATATTGATAAGATGGAATACGGAAAGCGTCCCAATTAGGCAGATTCTAGTCGAGATAATGATGTCATATGGGGATATTGGACGGCCGATGTTGTGCACACATGAAACTAATTATATGTAAAATCACAATGTTGACTTCTATTTAAAGCGGAACATAAAAAAATATAACTGACAAATTTTACTTTTTGTTATACTCGTAACACAATATGATTGTAACTAGCTGTTGATGTATATCCCTCAAATGTTAAATGAAGGAAATTTCGTTGATATTTGAAATTGTGTATTACTATTGATCGATTGATGTAAGGAACTATGAGAAAAGGATTTAATTATCTTCAGTTGAGCGATGATGTATGCCACCTGTCCTGAGTGTCTTAAATTTTATTGGAACAGAGAGGACAACTTGCATTTAGTTACATACAGTTGATTCGCTGGCTAGCCCCACATGTGGGAAATGTTATAATGGTACGATTAAAATAAATTATGAGGGAAAATATTTATGTTCATCTTTTTAAAATAATAAATTTAATATAAATATTACACCTAGAATAAACTAAGATATATGATCGGGTGATTTTGGTTTTTCGCGCTTCTGCGATTGCATAAAATTATGTGTTCAGTAGTAATGATGTCATGTTTTTATATCTAATGTTTACTATTTTTGTGCAATAAAGATTTTTATTGTTATTATTATTTTTAATAAAAAAATTACCTGACTAACTTTTATGGTATTTGATACAGTTATGATAGTCATCCACATTATGAAATATTATAGGTAATTTGAATTTTTGTGTAACAGGAATGTAATTTCATTACCATACCTATTTCTAATTAATCTTCATCTTGTGGTTGGATGTACCATGAATATATACTTCTTGGTGGGAATAAGGAAGAAACACTAATTAAAAGAAGACACATAACAGAAAATCTAGTATCTATATAAACGGTAGAAATTTCTGTTACGTGTAACATACTTAATGCATTATGTTTGTGCTACGAGGATGTTTTATAGGTTCATACAGAAAATACTATATTTGTAAATTAATTTTATTTACTGTATCTCTTTAGCCAGGGTATGGTCGATAGAATTTACGGGACATCGTAATCGAGTTTGAAGGCATTGTAACTATGTCGGGCATTTGTCGCTGCCCATGCGTGAATGATGTGACATGACAACTATTGTACATATATGACAGCCCCACAGCATCCGCTAGCCTGCCCTACCTGATAATATATTATATGAGTTATATGACCATACCTAGCCCCCAAATATTCATCTCATTCGACAAATAGTTTAAAATTTAAAGTTTATGTGAGATAATATTATAACGAATTTCAAAATAAAAGAGTTTAAATTAATCTACCGTCAGCCTCTTTGAAATATTTTTTCACTTAATTTTCAGGATAAAATCGCTTTCCTGGCACATTTTTATCATTACTTATGTAAACGACTTCTATATAAGGCAATACATTACTTATGTATGTAAACATTACTTATGTAAACGACTTCTATATAAGGCAAAGATCAATGGGTCCCCAACATAACTATGACAAGGGGATGATTATGTTCATACCAATATACAAATGTATCAAGTATGTCGTCTGTTACTAGATAAAAAGTCTAAGAAATATATTTTTCCTAATTTAAAGTTAGATTAAATTATTTACACTGAAGAAATGTGGAATCATCTTATTCCATCGTTTAAAATATTCAACTTATTGACAATGGAGAAAAGCAACTTTTTTACAATGTCATCCGAACTAGTTTATGAAACATTGAAGAAATCCACCGACTGGATAGAGTCGAAATCTTGGTACTTCCATTTATCTGAAATTCTATTTTATCCAAATCTCGTCGCTGTGGTGGGTAGCCTGAAAGACTGACCAGTCGAAATAGCCTCCTTGTGTGGCATCTTTCGACTACATTCCTTCGATATGTCTCTCTAGTTGAGAATATGAATGAAATTAAAAATCCATCAAATATTTTCTTACCTTGTATAGTCCGTTTTACAAAGTATCATGTTGCCTTTGGTGAAACAAGAAGATCCAATATCCGCCAACATGGCTCCACAACAAGAGCATTTTAAACAACTATTGTGCCAGTAACGGTCCAGTGCGTGGAGAAGGAACCTTTCTACAATCTTGCCACCGCACCCTGCACACTGTTTCATCCCCGAGACATTATTGTTATTATTGTTATAAGGAGGTTGTTGGTTGATGTCTGGTCCGTGGTGATGATGTCCATTATTGAGGTGATGCGGGTGATGGTGTTGCGGATGGTGGTGTGGATGATGATGTGGCTGAGGATAGCCTCCGCTGTCAGGGCTCGGAGGATGTGGGGAGCTTAGCTCCGAGTAAGGGTGGTAGTGAGGGTTCATAGTCGCTAGAGTTCCGGTTGCCAGCTTGAGGCCTGGTACGGCGTTAACGCCTCAATCACAGCCGATGAGAACACACGCCACCTCTGAAATCAAAACAAATAATATATGAAATAAATATATTCTTCACTCAAAATATAAAGTGCACGGCGTTTTTTATTTATTATCTAGAAATCATTACAAGACAGTAAGATAACAAATTTTATATAATACTTATAAATGTCGATTTTGATAATCGTGTTAGTGGAGCTGTAGTCGAATCTAAGAGGAGACGAAACGATGTCTTGATCAGAACCGTGAAATTGAAACATCAAAGTGCGTGCGATCCGTTCCCAGTACACTATGAGCAGGATATGAGAAATCAAACATGCGGCTTTGAGTGATGGTCCGGAAAATAACTGTGCAAGTGTTGTCTTCTTCAAAAGAAATATAATGAATAATTACTGAATACACTAACATTGAAGGATTAATCATCTACTAACAATATGTATAATACAGCACGATATTATTAGCAGGTTGTTTGAATTATCTATGTAGTTTAATTTATAAACACCAGCTATGTATTTCCGCTGTCAAAAACGCACCGCTTTATACAAACATCATCAAATCATTCATACTTTCCCATACATGGAGTAGCCAGCAGACCAACGTCAATAAAAATTAAGACATTCAGGATGAGTGGCATACCTCATCTAGAGTGAGAGATATTTTATTTACCGATTAATCTACGGGATTTATAAAACGAATAAAAATAAATAATTAAATAAGTGAAAAGTAAAGTCAATTTTCCCTGCAACATCTTCGTTTCAGAGATACATTAAACTCAAATTATGGTCAATTAAATGTGGTAATTACTAAAAGAAGACATTTAGCAAGTTTATTAAGTGATGAGGAAATATTCCCTCCTGGTGGGGAGTAAAGAGTTGCTATTGGGAATAAGCACTCGCTTATTGAGTAAAAATGTTTAATTATTTTTAATATTTTACGACAAGTGATCTCAACTTGATTGGCTTAATTAATTCTCTTAATATATTATCGATGTGAAAATCAGAGATCAACTTATGCAAAAATTTATGCTTAAAAAATGTCTATATTTTTACAGACAACAAGTATTTTTAATATTTTATAGAAAATATAAGCGTACTTAAATTTATTTTTTTATATTAATCTCTTTGATTGTCGCGCTGAAATCATATTCATAGATTTCGGAATTAATGTTTTTAATTGTTGAAAATAGCTTCGATATTTTGAATATTTTTTACTTATCCAGTTATCATAATAGGTAGTTATTTCGTGAATTATCGTATTTGAGATTGGCATTATCGTGTTGTTTTGATTGCAATAAAATTATGATAATATGGATTTCAGAGTAGATGAAGAATAATGTGGCTAACTAAATATTTATGCGCACAGTACAGCAAAAACGTAAATTTAATAGACGTTAAGAAACAGCATATCAATATGTTATGTGACCATATCAATATCATTATGAATTCGACACAAGGTATTTCCTGCTTTAGAAATGAAGCGAAAATATAAATTTTAGGATGAAATAAAAAATATTCCAAATAAAATCTACACACGATGATTTAGGACCCCTATCCGTTTTCATAAAATTACCTACTTCCTAATTAATTTATTTAAAAAAATCAATTAGTTATCGCATCAAAATTGCATATAAGTGATAAGACACATTCATTAAATGATTTTTAATAAAGAGATCGCTTTGGTCAGATAATATACGCGACAAGTCGGAGTATTTAATTGGAAAAAGGTAAAGAGGAAATGAAGTTATTTGACGATATCTTAACTAAATCACTCGAGGAAAGTATAGGTAGTATGTATGTGGTTGCATTATAATAAATTAATATTCATACTCTTGGGGTTTGCAGATTGAAAGGAACGACTTTTGGTAATTAAATCAAGAGTATGAATGTGCTCTTACGTAGGTAATACTAAGACAGGGATGCTCAATGTCGCCAGCACTCTCTAATTGCTATATACAGCGAGCTATTGATGAACTGAGAGACGAAATGAAGAACTGGGCAGGAGTAAAAATAAATGGGAAAAAGGTCGACATGATTCGATATGCTGATGATATAGCACTGCTCGCAGACTCCGAGATGGAGCTGAACGAAGCCTTGGGAAAAATGGAAAGTATACTGCTGTCAAAGTACAACATGAAAATAAATAAAGACAAAATAAAATGTATGGTCGTTGGAAGGGAGGAAGCGACTGCGGACATTGCTATAAATGGAGTGAGAATCAAACAAGTAAGAGATTTCGTGTACTTGGGCAGCAGAATAAACCAGGATGGACGCTCCAAATCCGAAATTGTGAGCAGAATAAACCAGGCAAGGATTGCCTTCAACAAAAATCCAAAATATTGGAATCCCCAAATATCGATTTAAGCGTGAGGAAGAATCTTACTAAAGCCTTTGTATGGAGCATTCTGCTTTATGGTTGTGAGACATGGACCATTAGCAAGAGTGAAAGCGGACGGTTGGCGGCCTTTGAGATGTGGTGCTACAGACGCATGCTGAAAATCCATTGGTCGGAACACGTCGAAAACGAAGAAGTGTTAATCAGGGTAGGCGAAAAAAGGCAACTTCTTAAGAGAATCAGCCAACGAGCTAACTGGATTGGCCACAACATCAGGCACTCAGGATTGCTCATCGCCATCGCGGAGGGTAGGACCGAAGGTACAAATGGCAGAGGCCGAACGAGAGACGCGTATATGGACCAACTGAAGAGGGACATGAGCTGTGGCTCATACGTAGAGCTGAAAAGACTGGCTGAGAATAGGGAGGAATGGAGAAGAAAATCCATCCTCCAAACTCGTTGCAGACCAATCCAATGGATTGTTACTCATTATATATACTTGATGAAAAAATAAATACATAAATAAAATAAATAGGTATTTAAAAAAATGTGATTCCTATTTAAAATCAAACAAACCTCAAATCTATTCCAACGTCAATATTACCATCATGTTGCTTCCCTTGCGGGGTAGGTAGAAAGTATCAAATGACAAGATCGTATTTGAACGTAGTCGTGAAAAAATGAATGCGATTAGTTTTTGATATAATGTATGTCTATTATGTAAATAAGTATTTTGGCAACGATATTCTTTAGCTTATGATTACCGCGACAGTCGTTATGCATTGAGAGGTCAACTAATACATATTTAGTAGAAGCTTTCATTGGAACACTATTATAGACAACTTCTCTTGTTACCGCAGACATGGTGTATAATATATATATATATACATATATATATATTGATGTTATATGATTTAGTTAGGGAGGTACATATTATTATACTGCTCTTACAATATAATATGTATGTGTGTTGTACCTATACAATATATGGATCACTGGATCGTACGTACCACGGCAACTCGTCCGATATACAATGGCAGTTTAATGAGAGCAAACCTTGTTGAGAAGGTCGGACCCTAATTAGGAGCATTGAAACGATGTTATATATTATTATTATTATCATCATCACTCATACAAGTACCTACCTACCTACCTACAAACATAAATCCCAATCACAACACCCATTTGCTTTGCAATTTAAGGGTTATTGTGAATTTTAAATCATATAATTTACCCAATATTGTCTTTTTACCCTGATATTCGACATACATTTTATTTGAATAAATCAATATTCATTGTATAACTGTAAATAAATAATAATTTTATTTAGATAATTTTACTATAATTATTATTGGAAAACATTTAAGTGTTGTTTACGTGCCAAATCACCGCGAGGACATTGCAAAATATATTGATGGTCTTAGGTAAAAACCTGTTATCGGCAAATGAGGACAGTTCCAGTGGAGCGAAAACAAAGCTTGTTTTCAAAATTTTGAATTCAAGCTAAAGCAAAATGTAATTTTAAACTGTTTTTAAATATTTTTTCCTATTCATTCCAGTAATCAGGTTTTGATAAAACTAGAATTTATATACATTTGGTACCTTATTCTGACATTCATACAAAATTTACCAAAATTGCACATATTTATCAAGTTTTGACCTAATACCATCGTATCAATTCTAGGACATTATATCCAAGTCATAATATACGATACAATATTTGTTTCAATATAATTTTTATTTTCTTAAAGAAACAGTGTTTCGCTCATAAGGTTACAAATATATTTACAACAATAAAATTAATGTAACTTTTTTTATTTATAACTTGGCTCATTATGTGATATGATATACATATGTATACTATAGAAAATCCATATAAATACATTTTAACATAAACAATTAATAGTTTAAATGAGAATCTCAGATCCATATAGGTATCCACGTCAGAGGTTGCGTACATAATAATATATAATTCAAATATTTCGAATACAATATCTATACATGTGCAAAATGTAAAATATAATAAAATTATCCATACTATTTGGTAAAATAAAATATTTTTACGCCTCTTCTGAATGTTCTAAAGAATCCATCAACCGCCTAACCTTCAGAGACAATCCATTCTAGAGGTTGGGTGCCGTCAAAGAAAATGCAGTATTCGGTAAACAGTTAATTTTTTTCTTTGTGAAGCTACTAACTCCAAAAACGCACTTTGAGCAGATCTTAAGGCATGCTGCTTCACTTCTCACTCTTATAGTACCTATATAAATATTTAATTCAAATTACATCAATATTCACACACTCTATTGATAAATTAATTACTAACTTAATACGGGTACAAAACCGTTTGTTGTTTTATTATTACTAAAGTATTTAAGATTACCGGAACATTTGCTTTTTATTGTGTTTTTCTTACAGAGGGGTATATTATTTTTTCAAGTTTCTCACGGAAGAAGAGTATTATACATACATCTGGACGTAAAATACTCACCAATAAAATGAGTTGCGGTTATTTGTATTGTGGTTACAAGTTCAGTTCTCATAGAATCCTTAATTCATTTTAAACAAACAAGTAACACTATTATTTTATATTATGATAAAGATGGATGATTTCTTCGGCGCCGTTTAATGAAGCGTTCTACTTAAGGGTGCGGGAATATCTACTATAAAAGCGATGTCTTCAGTTTGTTCCTAACTGTCTTTGTCATATTTCGGATAGCGTGGATTCCCCAGACTTCCACGTTATCCGGGTGGTCGGTGGGTCTCCTTCAACGTATTGTGTCATTTGATTATGATAATATATTCTTAGGTACTTACTGACTTACTCACATAATACTTCCTAACGATTCAAGGAAAGCAAGGTTCAACAAGAAATGTTATAAAATACTTTGTATGTAGGTAGACGTTTAAATAAATGCATATTAATTTTTTTGTAGTTGATATTTTCGGCATTAACCAAACAATAATATTTAGACATATTGATATTATTTTAGTAACTAGGTATGTATAAATCATTATATTGTACGAGTTTTTCCCTACCGCGGTTTCGAAAGAGCGGCCACCACTTAAAGATAATAGGTACCTACCTATCTATGGACGCTCCATCGAAACCGCGGTAGCGAAAAGCAAGCTCATACAAAATAATAATTTATACATACAGTTACTAAAACAATATGAATTTATTAATTTTTACTTAAAACAAAGTAGGTATAGCAATCGGTAAAAACGTATGTGATTATTAACGTTTACCAAATATAATCTCCTTTTAGTGGAAATTTAATGAAATATCGGTGATTTGATAACGCCGATGAATTTATAAAACAAGAGATATTTTAGAAACTGTTCATCGATACAACGAGGAATTAGCTTCTTAAATATGACGTTATATTATCACGAATTATTACTCATAATATGAGTGACGTATACAAATGTTAGACAACATATTACATGTTACTAAATTAGATTTTTTTTTGTATTTCATGCCTCGTAAATATAAAACGAACACTACCAGCTGCCGTTACTGATTATAAACCTATTGTTCCCCACTGACCACATCATTATGGTAACAAAGTAAATACGTAGCAGGTACCTACATAATATGTTCATGAACAGGAATACCTACTTATTATACTCATGGCTCATAGCCTCAAGTAAACTTTATACAAATTCCTAGTATAGGCACATTCAGAGATGTCGGTAAACGGTGAATTGGTAAGTACAAATAAATATAAATCATGCGTGCAGATGGATACTAAATATAACCAAACCTTACTGAAAATAGTCAATTATGTTCTATACAAATGTTTTCGTATTGTTTGAAAGAATATTACCTTATACCGATGTGTTTGTTGAATTGTGCAAATTATAATACTAGAAGTTGACGAAACAATCAGATTTATTTAATCTTCTTACCAAAATCTGACATTATATTTTGATGAAACAGAAACGAATATATCAGTGGCAATATGGAATAAGTTGATACGTCCAATTTTTATAAACGTCAGATTTCTCAATAGATATGTGTCCTGTAACCTTTTTTTATTTCACTATAAACACACTGAAATATAATCGTTAAAAGCCAAAAAATGATAAATATTTTTTTTTTTTAAAGATATATCTGGGTTTTTGTTATAAACCCAAATATAACCTTATACACCTTTCACAGTAAGCTAAAAGCTTGTGTCGTGAAAGGGGAGTTTGCCGGCACCTGAGATCGAACCCCGGACCCCTTGTTCACAAGGCCGAGACTCTACCTCCAGGCTACCGACGAACTCGGTATACGACGAATACTCGGTAACGAATATTAATATGAGAAGTCTATGTTTTTCTATGTTGATAATGATAATATGCTCTTTGATATGTCTTCCTGTAAATTTTGTTATTTCGGACATAATATCAGTATCAACTTTGAACATTATTTATTATTAGATCTTGCATTGTACTATAGGTACTTGTAAATATAATTGCATATTATGTGTTTATTAAAAGTCCATAGTGTTACTTTTATCGATTTAGCTGATCTAATACTGACTCATTGAAAGCTTTTAGTTATTCCTGTAAAATTCATTTCAAATTTTCTATTAATATTTTCTTTAGTTTACAACCATATCTTATAAGAACGGATCGAATTATTACCTATATACCCATGTAAGATACAATATTATTTAATTAAGGAATTTAAATTTTACTACTAGATTAATGAAAAACGTGGGTTTTAAACCAGGGATGTTGCGGATGTCGATTTTTACACATCCGCGGATGTGAATGCGGATGCGGATTTTTGAAGGCTCACATCCGCGGATGCGGATGAGAATGCGGATGCGGATGTTTAAGATGTTATAGAAAAAAAGTAGGAACTATCTTAGTTGATAGGCCCCATTGTCAAATATGTGACGAAATTGTTGCTACAATAATACTAAGGTTTTTTTGGCGAAATATTTTTTTCTTTTTTGTTATTTGCAAAAATAAAATAAAACCGGCAAAAATAAAAACGCGTCGGATCTTGTCACCAATTTTTTCGTTCCCATTGGTTAATGTCAAGTGTGAACGGCACGCGCCATTCGCTGGCCTCGCCCCATTTCTTTCTTGTCGCAAATTGTCTTACATCCGCATCCGCATCGATTATTGCGGATGCAGATGCGGATGCAGATGTCCAAATACATGCGGAAGCTCCGCATTTGCGGATGCGGATGCGAATATTCGCAACATCCCTGTTTTAAACTATGGTTAAAACTGGGATAGTGAAAAAATTAAGATTCAATTCACATTAACCGATAAACGTATTACATAGCGAATGTATTTTTTTTATTGTAATAATAAATTTATCGTGCAATAAAATATTATGGGTTATGCACTCGATGGAATACAAGCACATCATTTTCGACCCCTGAGTTCGGTGCAAGCCCATAACCCCGAGGCCTCATAACCTCAGAGATGTGGGCTCCACTATAATTAGTATGCTGCCTTTGACCATAGTAGGCGGTGACCTGTCGAGGAGAAAACATTTTGAAATCTCACCGATAGGAGAGTTGTGAGACATCAATAAAACAAATGGTACCTAACTGCTCAACAGGCGTGTTTAATATACTAAAGTTAAATACAATACGATGTTTCTATATTACCTTTTAAATTATACGTATGTATTATTAAATTAATTACAAACCGATATTTTTAAATATCAAACCAATATCAAAATATATAGGTATCTCTGTAATATAAGAAGAAGTGTTAATTATTAAGGAATAAGATGATAATAATATTATCTTTCTCATTAGGTTTACTGGAAGACATTGCCTCAAGGCAATATGTAGCCCTTTTGTACAAATTTATTTTGATAATAAAATGTATATTGTTATTATTTTCATTTGTAAATTTAAGACAAAAAATATCTAAAAACAATATGATAATAGACATAATATTAATCCAAAATATACAGTAAGATTATATGTGATGAAGCAGGGAACAAAAATTATAGTGTCGATAACATTTCTTTTTAATTACAAAAAAAATATTAGGTATATCTGTATAGGCAAGTAAGTAGTATGTTATAGATCAGGCGTCGGCAACCTATGGCACGCGTGCCAGGCTTGGCATGCGATGGGGTTCTGAATGGCACTCTACAAAGTAATCAGGGAAATCGCGAAAATAGAATTTTATGTTATTTTTTTAATAAATATGTTTAAAAGATAAATTTGGTATAAAATTCTTCTCCTCTAGAACCCCATTATATAATTTAGAATTAAGGCGGCACCCTGAATCATATTGGTAGAGTGGCTTGGCACACCACAGCTAAAAGGTTGCCGACCCCTGTTATAGATGTTCAAAGCTATTTGATGATGGTTAGTAGGAACTTTTGCCCGTCTTGAAATATCTGTGTCTGATGCATGGTTTTCTATATTATTATTATCTCACTCGAGAAGGAAAACAGGGGCGAAGCTTATTAAAATTAAATTTATAACATGTTATATAATATATTCTTTCAATATGTCAAAATAATAAAGTGAATCTTATAGTTTTTTTTGTGTGAATAAATGAGTTAAGTGTAACAATATGTCGATTTAAACTATTGACATCATAATATTATCATATTTGTACAAATATTGGCGAATAATTTACCTTTAATATTGCACCTATATCATGGTTAAAAGGGTGGTTAAACAATATGGGGATAATATAAATATCAAAATGTTTTACTATAAATAAATAATATATTTGTATCCATATTCCTTTGACCAGCCGATTGGATCCCCCGGCCAGCACTGTCCGGTCCACGTTCCATCAATTCTCTACAACCAGTGATTATTGTTTCATTTAATGACCCGTTTGTTTCCATCCACTCTGCGGTTCGTTTCCGATCTACATCCATATTGTGGATGATTTATTGTGTTTGGAAATGTACCTATGTTATTATTACTGTACAGGGTGTAATATTAAATATCTCAAATAACGTATATTTATAACTATTATTAAAAAAATAGTTCATTGTTAGCTAAACGAGTAAGGCACGTACTGAAATTTTCTCAATCATATTTGCATATTCTATCTGCAGACTTGAATACATTCAAACATGTAGGTATAAAAATAAGTTACTTTAATTCTCAAATAATATCTAAATAAATCTTTCTCAAATATCTTTGAATTTGGTTTTTAATTCAATGTTTAGGAATCGGATATGAAATTGGTGTTCAATATTCATAATAAGTAGGATACAGTAATACGCAAGATATAATTTTATGCGCCTATTTTATATCAACAATCTTTTCAACATTTTCTTAATAACCTTCTTTAGTGGATAACGTTAGTTCGATAATATTTTTGAAAAAAGTTACAATCCTGTATATTGCTTAATACCTACAAAGGAATCAAATGAAACATGTAATTTGAGCAGAAACATTAATAAATAAATAATACACAACAAATAGAGATCTCGTATTCTGATTAAAAGAATTTATAGCCGTACCTGCTAATTCAGAGCAATTTAATAAAGGTGAGGTTCCGAGGTGATACAATCGCCAACAGTACCGCACTACTCATATCGAGACTCAGAAGGGTTGCTGTGTATTGCGTTCTATGTTATGAATGTACATACATTCATAGTACTAGCATAATAATGTTACAATGTGCATTGCAACTATCGTTACTTGGAAACGGATAATTAGTAAATAATTGCTAAGACTACATATTATAACAACATGATTTTGAATTAGACAGAAAATTAGGTGTATGAGATGTATGTACAAGGCATTGAGTTCGATTCTAGGACAGCTCATAACGTCAAATATTTTTACGGGGCCCTATCCTAATATTTGTCTTATTCTCTTTGAACTAGTACTAGTATCATTCTCTCGAAAATTAGGTATATTTATCTGTTTGTTTTAATTTTTAATAATTGTTATTTTTCATTCTTTTATTTATTTAATCATTTTTTACAACATGATAGTGAGTGTTGACATGGCAGTGAAAGCATAGGATGAACAAGTGTGAATAGAGGTGTTTACTTTCGGTGAACAGCTTTCACTCTGACATTATGGATGATCATCCAAAGTGAAGCTATCTGAATGCTTCTTAAGGCATGCATTTAAAAATACTGATCATCAGGGCATTAAAATTGTTTTTAGAACTTTTTATTGGGATGTGATATTATTCTTGAAATATAAAATTTTAATACTTGATGCTAAGAATCACTTTAAAAAGTAGTTTTAATGATTTAATAATCAGCAGTTTATTCTAGAAATGACAAAGAATTTAGGTACACATGTATTTACATACGTCATTTTAAATATGCAACCATCTTATTATGGTAATATAATTATTTTAGGAGTTAGGTCTCAGGTTTCAATATTGCAATCCGACTTACATAAACAAGATTATACTGTGCCACATTAAAGGTGATAGGTTATGTAAAGTAGATATTCGTATTAGTCTTACAGATCCACATGTTAATAAAGGTAGGTACATACATTTGATTACCAATGACAAGTGTTTGACACTGCGCGACTTCTATTCATATTGAAATATGATATGAATGACTTTGACCAAAAACAAGTCAAGTGATACGAATCAACTAGACCGCATCAAGAATTTTGTCTGTGGTCCAAAATATATCGTATGCCTCAGTACATATTATGTACTTAAACACATGTCACACTATCGGTAGTTTTAGGAATTGTGATAAAAATAAGAAATCATCAGCCTATCTATTCACATTCATATTTTAATATTAGGATGGAAATATATTAGATATTTATTTATTCAATAACAATACAATTCTACACAAGGAAAAACAATTTAATAAAACTGCAGCCCAATATAGGCTGAGACTATGCTAAAACACAAATACTTTTGTGGTAAGACTAAATAATGAGATGACAGTAACAGGTTTTTAACTACAAGAGTGATTAAATCCTACTAATTGCTCGTATTGCTTTGCAATATTTCATTTTCACTGTTTCTTAGGGCAGTGTAGGGTCAAGGGTGGAACCGAGCCTCACATACCAAGAGCGTAATCCGCGTTAATTCGTACTGAATGCATAGTCAGTGTTGATTAGTTCGTTATTTCCATGCAGATTTAAGAATAGTGGTCTCCGTCGGTCAACGCTTAATAATTTTACCAAGGCCCGATGAGGGAGAGACGTTGATTGAAAAGTGAAAGTTAGGACTTTTTAGGTCTCTGATTCCAGGATTTAAAAAATTCTCTTACACTTTAAATATCTACCCCAACCGTTGCCAGAATTTGAGATATTTCATGATCTCCTCGGTTTTGTTAAGGAATATTTCAACAAAAAAGAATTGACATCATGTTCCTTCCGTGCACCGGGGGTTGGAGACCACTACTCAACATTATATAAGTAATGGGACATCACAATAAGATATAATACACATTGGTGTAGTGTAAGAGCTAGGTGTATGTATATTAAGTTATTGTTACATAATAATTATTATACAATTATCTTGCTTCCATGAAACATATAAAAATGTATTTCAATTTCCGAAAAATTAGGAGTTTGGATCTTAAGATTTATATATCTTTAAAAATATTTTTAATTTATTTATTGATCGAATATGTCTAGAGCATTTCTTACCCAGGTGCGTTGATAAAGTAGAAAAAAAAAATTCAAATATCTATAAATATAAATGTAAACATTATTTTATATTTATATATTATTCTGCGTCATAAAATATCAATCACAGACATGAAAGAGATCTAATGAGGAGATAGAGAGAATATATAGTTGTATAGATGACCATAAATTAAAGTATCTGTCAAATTGTATCAGCTGAACCACAAATCACTTGGTAATGAACGCACTTTTCCGTGGTTCACTTATAAAAATAATACGTGACAAATGTTATTTATAGATGCGCCTAATGTTGGCTGGGCGCACGACTAATTAGACGACATTTCATGATAATTAAATTGAATTACTTTTATTTTCTTGTTATCGACGGAACATTCTTTATTCTAATAAAATTCCAACGCTCTAAATTAAATAAAATTTAAACGTGATAAGAATAGAAGTATCTACCTAAATGTCATATTTTAAATAAGTCAGATGTCAACAAACTACTGAACAAAGGTTTAGATTAAATTATATTGATACAACTTTTATCACAGTATAAATATCTAATTACACCGTGGATATTCCCACATGTGGTGTAATCAGAGGAAGTTTTGTATTTGGAACATATAGCCCACGAATACCTACTCACAGAAAATGCATTATAAATCTCTGTTAGGTGCAACTGCTGTATTTATTTACAAAAAAGGTAATTTCTGCGTATTAGATAAGTCTTTTCACTGAAGCGATCGGCAATATTATACATCAGCCTTGAATGTTTACTTTGATTTGGCTACTTACACACATTAGAAATTAGTAATAATCTTTATATCTATTTTGAGGTTTACTTAATCATTTGTATCACAGACCAAACGTTGTGCATAAATTGTATAAATCTCTTAAAAATGAATGTGTCTAAACAAATTGAAGTATTAATTAATTATTATTGAATAAATAATGTGTAGGTAGGTAGTCTGTATAATATTTTATGTTGTTAGGTAGATGCCAATTGGATGTTGTCTGAGATAAGAGGGTTCATGTGAAATGCTCGGGTAAGGAGGCGTGGTCGTCTAATTGTTTCACAACAACATTAGCTCACACTTTATTTAATAGAGATTTATAAGCGAGGCGAGAGCGGCCCCAGACGCCGGTCGACTGACTACATATTTTATTAATATGAATAAAATAATGTATCGTGTCCACACATGCAAACGTATCTATACGAATGTATCTACAATCCAACCAAAAATATTGACACCTACTTATTACATAACGAGGGATACTGATAAGAGGTGGTCGGTAGCTGAATGAGTGTAGTAGAGTCTTGAACTTTAGATCTTTAGGTATATTTGGGTCTATATTAAATCTTAAAAGATTCTTTTTGATAAAAAAGAAACAGTTTTTACACTGATCTATTGAGAAGGTACGTACAAAGAAAGAATTATTATACCCCAAATATAGACGTCGATTTGATTGACTGTATTTGTAAAATTGACGGATATAAATAATATAATATATGCACACACTGATATTATAAATACTGGTTAATCTTCTCTGTTCATGTCTTAAGGGGAAAAATAAGCCAAATAAGCTTAAACTATATGGAATAGTACAAGTAGAATTAACACAAGTGAAGAGTAAATAGAATCAGCTTGTACAGGATTGTGGGAATATAACATAACATAAATTATTTATTACTAAATACATCGGGAAGTAGATACTTTGTAATAAAAATGTGTATACAGAATTACCTATGAATATACAAACGTAATTTATTGTATGGTATGGTATGATTATGACAGTAATAATTATATGCTATGTACAGATAGATAGCATTCGCAATCTCCGTATCACACGAACAACATCAAGTCTTGGGCAGAACGTGTGAGTTATATAGTTATTATATTATAGTACCCACACTGTACAGTGTACACTGTTATCATCATCAACATCATCTTACCCTTTAATGCTCCTCTTGAAAGCATAGGCCAGAAACCAGCCTTCTCCATTCAGAGCGTCAACATTACACCATTCTGTAAGTAAAAGTACAGTAGCTGGGGGTAGTCCGAAGTGATTGAAATAGAAGAAAGTTACAAGTAATTTAGTCTTATAAATACGACATTGATTAATTTATAATCTAATGTTTAATCTAATTCTAGATAAAAATGTTTATTATAGTATTACTATGTCAAGTTAATGACGGCAATTCATTTCGAGTATTTCTCGTCTATTTATTCATCTGCAATTTGCACAAAAACTATATGCATCTCATATTTTATATAAATCTATAATGCTGAGTGTATTCTCAACATCCTTGGCTAAATGCTCGAGAGATTTTTTTACATCAGACAGACCGACTATAGCCGATCTGTAGTAAACCGGTTCTACAATCCACACAACAAAGCAAATATACTTACTCTCAAAGACGTGCGCTCAAGACAATAATCATAATATGTACCTAATGTCCATACATTCTTATTAATACAGAACTGTGCCGGTGCAGGTGCCGGTATCTGTAGTCATATTAACATCGTTACTTATTATCAAATAATTCTTACTAAATTGTGATGGTTATTCAAAATAATGTCCAGTATTGTAAGAAATATTCCAGTGCTAGCTTGTTGTTTTATTCTATATGCAAATAAAGGGCTAATTTAGGGATTAGGTTAGTTTTTGTATTAATTTAGAAGGATATACGATGTTACAATCAAAGAATTTAATGAAATAATAATAAGACGCAGATATCATCTTTTATTGTTTAAGCGGGGATTGAACTTTGGAAAGTTTCATAAATCAATTATTGTTCACTACTCTTAAGGGTCATCTATGATGCAGTACAACCAGTTCAATTATTAATATAAGCTGAGCGTAGAGATTTAATAAATTTATTCACTAGACGTATTATATTATAATGAGCACAATCGCAAACTTCCTATGTTCGTAATTATGATGTCTTTTAAAGTTAATACACAAAGAGTGTATACAACATAATGTACTCGTATGTATAGAAACATTTAGAATAAACAACAAATATTTGTAGAATAATTCTAGCTGTTGTTCTAAGGCTACGTGGTCACTTAGTTAATCATTATAGCCTAACTAATAGGCCATACGTTTCTTTGATAATAAGCCGACGTAATAGTCATACAAGATCGCAGACCATCACACGTAGTAGTAATCACTGAGATCTTCTTACAACAACCAACAAGAATAAATGTTTGCATAAGCTAATCCCACTCTATAAAAGTTGAAGACAATCACAGTTAATAAATAGTAGGTACATAAGTAATGTTAACATCTTTTCGTAAATTTAATATTCTTGTCAAAAAAATATTTGCAATATTTTGTGAGTTATGTAAAAATGAATGAAAAGTCATTGATTATGAAAGATGTTTGGTAAGGAAATATTAAACAAAAACAATAATAAGCAAATTATCCGAGCAGTTCGTCGATAGCCTGTAGGTAGAGTCTCGGCCTTCAGAACATGGGGTCCGTGGTTCGATCCCAGGTGCCGGCAAACTCCCCTTTCACGGCACAAGCTTTTAGCTTAGTGTGAAAGGTGTATAAGGTTGTATTTGGGTTTATAACAAACCCAGATATATCTTTTAAAAAAAAAAATTACCAGAGATTGTATACAAAAATATATACAAGAAATAAATAGTACCTATTATTTATTCTATGGAACAAACGCAATAATAGTCAAGAATAGGTATCATTCAAATTATTAAATGTTGGGCAGTATGAAGGTATACAGTACATAATCGTATACTATTTATGTGTATGTAATTATACCAGAGTATGTAGATTGTAGGTGTACCTATATGTGTCTATGTCTATACATAATGTGAGTGTGATATTCGTGTTTACGGTTTCATAGTGTGTGGTTTACGATTTCCATTTTAACAAGGTACTATGTGTCGTACACGGAATAAAATATAACGTGGAATAAGTTTAATAGCTGCTATAAAATATAATAAAGTCGTATCTGGTTGACTAGTGGACGGAGAAAGAAATAATTGGTATATTAGATTAAAGTTAATTACAAAACTTTCAAGCCCATAAACTTATTGATGCAATAAATTAAAACTTTATTATGCATTTCTTTATGAAATTAAATACATGAAATTAATATAATAATTTCGTTATGGAAAATAAAAATCAAAATCTATGCATAAACTGCAATTATTTCAATCCATCCATCTAGTTAATGGCACAATAAATCTGAATAAAATTGATATTAGTAATTTAAATATAATCACAAGGTATTTTTCATAATTTATTTATTTATTACTATGTACCTACTGACATAAACCGGCCCAACATATAAATCTTAAAAAATGTATTTGGAAACAGAAAACACGATGAGTCTTATGATTATTATGACTCACAACTGTACGATAATACCTATATCATCATCATGATCGTCCTCAACGATCCTCTCGGTAGCAGAGCAGAAACTAGCCTCTTCCATTCAGAGTGTCTCTGTGCTAATGGCGTCATCTCTTCCCACGGGATTCCCTGCGCTCTGGTGTCGTTGTCATAGGAACGGTGTATTGTGAAAGAGAAACGCCCGGGCCGACGGAACACTTGCAGACGGCAAAACAGTGCTCTTTTTGACCAATTATCATTGGGCATTCTCAGACATGACCCAGAGAGGACCATCGTCTCTCCTGTATCACGGAGATTACAGATCTCTGCCGGGTGCGTCGGCGTATAGCATCATTTGTGACATGTTCATACCATTTTACATCCAAAATACTCCTAAGACACTAAGAAAGTTATATAGGATTAGTTTAATGCTTTAGACAGGTGTTCGAAAAATAAAGACATCTTAACTTCTCATGTTACATCCTGAATGTCTTGATTTATGTTTGCACAAAAATTATACGCTTACATATTTAATACACACAGATTGTCTGTGCTGGTTACACACTTGTGGGATATACCGCGATGGTATAGTAGTACTGTAGTAGTATATTCATATTCCAAGAGGTGACGACCTTATAAAAATAATGTCGAGTAGGTCGGGATTGCGCTCGCAGCGCTAGTTTAGCGATTCGGGATCATAGCAATAATTTGCAAAAGATTGTTGTATTGCTGTATCATATGTGTGAGTGTTTGTTTGGAAAGAAAAAAAAATGTTGTTGAAATTCAACCCTCCGCACAAGCGCATTTAGTTGGTAATGGAAGCATTTTATTGTGTCTAATGTTGTTTGTTGTTGTGATTTATTATAATTGTATACTGTGCTTATTTTAAATAGAAAAATAAATAAAAAACAAAACAAAAAATATGGTCAATGTTTTCTTTTGTAGTGAAAATGTCAGTTGATCAGAAAATTTAATTTATACATGATAAGTAATAGCTAACAATTAATCTAAACGAGTGTTGGCAAATTTATATTGCATATTGTAGACTTTATCTAAGCATAGATTTCTTTATATTCAATTGGTTTCAATACAATGATTTTGGGCTGGCTGAAAGAAATCGCATATGCGATACCCACCTTTTAGGTACATAAAACATGCTCGTATACTATATTGATGCAAATAAAGTTTATTATTTATTTTTTCCACATTGTTTACTGTCTTGGTAACATATCATCATAGTCAGCAAACCTATTATTATGTCAGTCTGTTGTTAACATCTAAACAATGTCGTGAATGGCATCAGATAATAAATTATGTGCTATATTTGTACACAACTCTATGTAGGTACATAATACAAGATTCACACTATTGTTCAAAATTATTCCTGACCGTCCGGTACAATGATCCCACCAGAGTAATAGATACATACCTATGTATTTACCTACATTTGAATTGATAGAAATATAGAATTGTTTATTACACATGTAGGTACTGCGTGATTATCAATAGTTTATTTGTTTTATTGTTTCATTTATACAATCATGACATTTCTCACAATCGGGTGAAAAGTGACACCATTGCATGCAAAAATATCATCTTGTCAAAGTTTCCTTTGCACAAAGCCTTGTCTGAAAGGAAATTTGACCGAATTTGTATAGAGGATATTGATTTCATCAGTTTATTGAATTATGGTAACAAGAGATTTATTAAAATTATAGTTTTGTATTTTAATTGTATTATTAAGATAACATACCTACACATGGGCAATTTACACATATGGAGATAGTCCCAAATTAAATTATGAATCTTGTATTATAAATACTAACGCGAAGATACATATATACATGTAACACCCAGACCCAGAACTAGTGTTGTGGAATTCTCAAGAAATAATTTTTCGAGAAATTTACCGAGAAATTTCTCAGTAAATGAAGAAATTTCTCGAAGCAGAGAATTTTCGGAGAATTTTTTTTATTTTCTATTTAATAGTAAAATAATAAAAAATACTTTATTCAATCAATCAATAAAAATGTACAAATGTTGAGACAATTTATCACCAATATGGCTACAATTAATTATGGAAACAAAAAAATATTAGGTACCTACATAGAAAAAAGTGTTAATAACTGATAAAAAATCTTGATGTTTGACACCCCATATGCCCATATTTAAGTTAAAAAAAAATTGCAGGTAGGTACGTACATGGAAAAAAGTGTTAATAGCCTGTGATTTGGGCTTTAATCAGCCCCACAAATTTTTGGATCAATCAGGTTGGCTGCGAAGTGTACTGGGCGAAAGGTCATAATACCACTAAGAAAAGTTATGGAGAGAAATTTCTCTTCCATCAGAGGAGAAATTCTCGGAGAAATTTCTCGTTCTCGAGAAATTTCTTTGGAGAATTTTCTCTTCTCACATCACTACCCAGGACAATACACTGACAAAGGACCCACCGACTAGCCGGAAAGCGCATAAGTCTGAGGACTTCCATTTATCAAATGAACATTTTTTCATTTTATCCTGGCCGGGAATGGCACCCATAACCTTGTGACTCAAAGACAAAAGTGTGGTTTGCTCCTCTGCGCCACACCGGCCGCTCTTGAATAATTTTTTTCCAAAGCGTTCAGGACCAAATAGCAGACGAGGAAATCGCTCGGCACACAAAACAAATTGCATAGTTTATGTCACGCTTTAGACTGAACATGTGTGATTGTGGTCGCATTTTAGAGTGGATCGTAAAACCAGAAACAACAGTCGTAAATATGATAACTAGGAAATAATACATATACAGTATTTATAATATGTACATACATACATACATATTGAACAGAACTACGGACACTATTCTGGGACGAAGGAGTGTATTACACATATTCGTATTTGTAACACCTGTCAATGTAAACGCTTACTGATTGATGGATTTGCGATATTAAATCATGGCTGATAATATAATATTACGCAGATATAAATGTAGGTACTCGTTTCTATTAGTTAATAATGTCAACTGTTTGGCCGTGTCATAAAACTATAATGATTTTCAAGGAAACTTAACGTGATCGGAAAATTATTTTTTCTAAGTAAAATATATACATGAAAGAAAGCAGAGTGTCAAAAAACATATAGGTACGTGGTTGAGAGAAACGGTACTCGGAGAAGTGACCAGGTGGGTATTGATTAAATGGTTAGACCGTGTATACTAGATCCTAAAGGATAGATACATGCTGAGCATGCATGCCTCTATGTAGGTATAAGGAATTTCACAGATGTGATGGAAGCAAAAAACTTGTGCAAGAAAAGAAAGAAGTGTCTCTCTATCCCTTCTGCTTACGCCGTGAAGAAATCGGCTTGATGGTACATATGTATTCAAAACTTAACCAAGGCTTATATGCTTTTACACACGTTCTCTATATTAGTTTATTAGAATCGCAATAGTAATCAATGTAAATTAATGCATACTATACATATTAAAAATACGAACATTCCAGAGAGTTAGGTATATGAAAGAAATGGTAGAAAGATATTATAAACCTACTACAAAAAAATATAATATAGGTACTTATTACAAAATTCGATGATACGGTGGTTTTCTTTATGTATGTATGTACTCGTAGTAGGTGAGGTGTGCCAAATCACGACAATACACGTTGCAATACAACTTGACATAACTAACACGAGATGGAATTATTACTTACATAATATATACGTGATCTTACAATGAAATATTGAGAGAAATAGATTACTAACTATCCGTACATTCCGAACACATCGTGTAAGTTCCTATGTACCTACCTATTTTGTATTTTTCGTAAAATATGTCGCTATTCCACGTGGTATTCAAGCATTGTGGATACGAAAATGGAAAATTTTCGAAATCGGTAATTTTCACCTTAAAAATATTCTTAATTATTCAAACTCAAAACACAAACATTTTATAGACAAAAAATTGATCTATAACAGTGATTCCCAAAGTGGTCCATATGGACCCCCAGGGGTCCACGGGAGACTCGATGGGGGTCCACAATGGCTTGACTAAAAAATGGGGGTGCACGAGTCGTAAGTGGGGGTCCACAAATCCATAGTTAAAGTATCGGATATTCGGTAAAAGCACTAGATATTGACATAAACTATAGTCGGTACAAACACCCGGTACATTGTAGAAAAAGGTACTGTGAGAAAATATTCTTTAAGAAAACTGAAGTTTTTGAAATGTTTCACATTCCTATACCATTTTGAAAATTCGGTGACGGGGGGTAGAAATACAGGGGGTCCACCGGAACTAGCAAATTTTGGAAAGTGGTCCATGAGAAAAAAGTTTGGGAACCTCTGATCTATAACATATAATTTTTCCGTGAATATGTTTCATAATAGACTTGGGCGAATTCTAGGACTTAATTAGTTAAATCAAAAACAATGGTGGTCAGATGCAGCCTGCTCAAGATAAGCAGATGAGGAGTTCAATGTTAAAATTTGGAAACGAAAAGAAAAGGATTCTAATGTTAATGATTTCAATTCAATTCAATTCAATTCAATTTATTTCAAACATAGAATAAAACTTATGTTTGCGTTTTAGTACATATGTATGTAAGGTACATCGTAAAATATGCTACAGAACATTGTAATCATTAACAAAAGGTTTTTGCTTAATATGTATTGATTTATAAATTGGCGTAACGATTACTTTTATTAGCAGACATTATAATTAAAATGCGTCTGCTGTATTGTGCAAATAATTAATTAATTACAAATTAAACAAACGCTACTATCGTCATAGAAAACAATAGTTAATTAAGAAAATGTGTTTAATTAATTTAATTATGTTATACATTGTTTACTTACACTAACGTCGAGATTTTAATACGTTCTTATGATACTAAAAGTATTGTGTTAGGTAAGTAAGTACGCTTGAGAATAAACGGGGGAAGAGAGAGTGAACTAATAAGCCAGACGATGCGAGTACAGAGTACACGGGGTAACAGTCGCGAAATATGCGTAGATAGGTAGGCAACTACCTGCCCAGGGTTGTTATACAAATATAGGTATGTAATATTATATCCAGTTACATACCTCAACAAGTTGAAATGTCTTTTTTTAATTGATCCAATTGATTTGTATATTGTTTTGACGTTGTGAATAATTGTATTGGTTTAATTTTGTATTGTGCTGGTAGATTTTGTTGAACGTTTGATGAACGTACATGAGAAACTAAGTAATAAGTTTGCTATTTGTAACTAATTCTTATACGTGTATTAATATTTCTAGTTGATTCTTATATGTGTGGTAATGTTATACTTGAAATCCGACCCTCCGCACAAGCATGTAGTTGCTTATGGAGGGAGCATTTTTACTGTGTGTAATATTATTTTGTTATTGTTATATCAATGTATACTGTGTATTTATGAATATAATAAATATATTTAAAAAATTTTTTTAGATATATTGTAATTTTTGTAATTTGGGTATATTTATATTATGCTTTAAAAACACAAAAATAAGTGAAATTACTATATGAAATTCGCGCTGTTAAAGCCATACGTTGTCTTTGTTAGTGGAATGAAAGAGAGGGGTTAATTGTGTGTAGGTATTGCCAATTAAATCAAAATAATCGAAAATTTTCGACTTCCTAGGTTATGAATCTGGACATTCGTAATTTCTTCCAAGGAAACTATCTAGTAGAAACATTTAGTGCTTAATAGACATAGAAAGGAATACATATATTCACAACAGTCGTACAATTCAAATTTGAAGTATAAATGAAGGTAATATGGACATGTAAATAATGTGTACGTATATAAAACATAAAACAATAATTTTAATGGAATAAAGAAATGAAAGACTGTGTTTTTCGCTTTATTGGTGTATTGAGTTAAAACGTCATCTTCAGTGACATTAGGAAGAGTAGGTATATACCTACCTACATACCAAATACATTGCTTTAAAATATTTGCTGTTTACCTACCTCCACATGGAGAAATTACTTAAAACACTAAACTGAAAAAAATAGTAAAATTGGTAAAAGAGTAATATGTGTATAATGCAAAGGTCTGTCAGGCCATTTACTGACATTTAACTGTATAAATTAATACAACAACTAGGGTATCCATCATAAGATGGTGTTGGCGTTCAAGTTATATGTACGTCGCTGGTTGTTTAGATATGAGTAAACAAAGTAGCAACACCCCTGATTTCAAGTAGATTCGCCGATATTAAAATTTCTACCCGACTCATATAATTAATTTCCGACACAGCTAAGATCAATATAAAAGATTTTAATTAAAACTATACAATCTATTAAGAACAAACAAGTATATACATAAAAACTCAGTGAATCCGCTAAACTTTTACAATTAATTCTCGCATGAAAACTTTTTGATTGATCCGGCGGTGAGGAAGTGAAGGGGTGCGCATGGGGAGGACGGGTGAGAAAAAGCGGGGTGGAGGGTAGATTATGAAACGGGGTACGTTAGCCCCCCCACTTTTTGACCCCCTCCTGGTAGTCTTTTGCAGGGTAGTTCTTAGGTGGGACAAGAGCCAGTAGATGCAATACGATTGCGACTCGACAGCTTGAAGCCTTCGTACTATGAAATAATTCCTCAGAAGGTTTTTTTTTTATCCAAATAAGAAATGAAGGATATTAATTTATCCAAGTCAAATCAATACATGTTATAAATATTTATGCGTTTAAGATTGTTATAGATGCATAATTGTGGTTTACACTTGTTTTTATTAATTAAGTTAAGTATTGAAGTGGTGTCACTTCTGAGCTTATGTGTATGTCGTATATTTATCGTAATAGAGGGAATTAGGAAATGTCTTTACAATACAAATACTTGTAAGAACTGCATTATTCCCTTGTTCCACGGCCCGGGTCCGCCTCTGATCTGGCCATTGCTTAATAAAGCGCGTCGATTAAAATGTGGAACCGGTTTAACTCTTTCATAAATTCAAACTAATTAAACATTTAGTACGGACCCTGACCCGAGAATTCGAGGACAACTAATTTATGTAATAAATTTTATTTATCATTCCAATGAAAGCAAATAAATATAATCTAATATCAATAATATAATTTGAGCGATATTTATGATTTGTTAATGTGGGGAGCCATTGCATATTATCTTCGATTTATAATAAATCATTTTTCTATTTGCGACAAATTTCGAGGCTCAATATAATTTTTCACAATCATGGTTGAACCAAATATTACGAACTCAAAAAAAGTAAGTTATACGAAGACACGACAAATGTTACGAATTCAAAATAAATTAAGACTAATACGTTCCTATGAATTACTTTAATACTAGGTATAACGAAAGGTTTGAATGTAAGTATCTAATATTTTATGCAAAAAAAATGTACACCAGTTGCTATCGCCAGAAAGGTGAGATTGTTTGCAGAACCAATAACGTGTAGTATAATATTTTGAAATAAAAGTTTCTATTTGTTTTTACGTGTTGTTTTCATTTAACAGATTGTTTTACTTTTTCATTAACAAAATTTAATAAAGTGTTAACTAAAAAGTTTCATATTCTGTTTTTGTTTTATTTTTGTAATATATCTATGAACATACCTTTTACAGTATTGAACTACTATTTTCGTGTAAGTGAGTAAATGTTCGTATTACGTACGTATGTAGCATAAACATATTAGTTCAATAAGGTATGAAAGAGATTGTTAAACGGCAATAAGATATTAGGTATCTATTAAGAAGTTAATTACAAAAATGATACAGAAGTTGGCCATAAAATTATATTTTATTTTTATGTGAAAACAAAATGTTCAATGTATTTATCAGTTAATAGATATAAGAATGGGTGGTTATAAAACATAATGAAATAAAAATAACACATTTTGATGATACAAAAGTTAATGAGGTTTCAGTGGAATTGGTGATTCACGAATCTCGTTGGGGTCATCAAATTACAAGAAGGAAAGATTTAGAGCCTCCCATATACCTAATAATAAATCGATCTCAAGTTATCACGATCAAGAGGCAACGTGAGAACCAACCGAAGTATTTGTAGCCGTTATTAAGATGGTATTTGGTAGAGTGTAGTTGCACTGTAGATCAAACATCATTATCTTGGAGCAAAGTGGAAATTATTGAGAATATCCGTTTTATTCTTGTAAATAACATGGAGTTTCTGCAGCGCATATTAAAGTAAACTCTCATTAGCGTCTCGCTCTGCCATAAAAGTGATCGTGAAATAACAAACACCGCATCGCATCAACATCCGCCGGAACTACGTAGTACGTACGTGAATAATTCACAATACATGGTACTATAATGTAATAGTGACTGAATACATCAAATATGATTTAATAATTCCATTATTATTATCATCTAGTACGTAATACCATATTTGACAACTTATAACAAAATATTTAGGTGGAACATTTTTACAAACTTAATTGGTTTTACAAATTCACTCTGAGACCCTTAGATATTCATCTTAGATAAACATCGTGCATCGTATTCATTCTTAGATAATCATCGTGCGGCTTTTATTAAAATTATCGGTGATAATTTTTAGGTCTATGTTTGTGCATTTGATATTATTATTTAAAAAAAATATCACCTTGCACTGAGACCATAACAGCTTTTAGCCAAGGCGATCTCAGCAGAAGAAGTTTCAAGTTTCTTACGATTTCATACGAATTTAAGCAAATTAGATGTAACTATTTATTCAAAACTCAAGAACAAATAATATATACGAGGGCTGCTCTTTAAGTTTTGATGTTCTGGAAAGCTTTGGCCATTTGAGTACATATGCCATTTAAATCGTAAAATTTATCCTTTATGACATAATGGGGATATTATTTAACTTTTCTAAAGCTTTTAACGCATTTCTATGCATGAAAATAATCATTGGTTAGGGGATTATTCATGGATTTAAAAAAAATATTGGAAGTTTAATCTAAACTCTATAAAAAATAGCTCAAAAATTATATGCGTTGAGTGCTCAAATCGTCGTTTATTTGAATTAATATGTGAAAGCTCGAATCGTTATTATGAAAAATGATTCGGCATCTTTTGCTTATTTTCCCTATTTCACAGTAATTTTTTAGCAATGACAACGTTTCACTCAGAATTAATTTTCTATATTCTTATTGAAAACACTGTTCCAAATATCTTTGGCAGAAATAGATCTCCAGTTTTTTTTATATTGTGTTTCGAGCAAGAATATTTTTGTTGGATAGAATTTATTCGGAAAGTCCATACTCTCGATTTTCCCTTACTTTTGAAATTGTTTGAATATATTTGTAATATGTTGTTTATCAAAATTGTATAAAAGTAATGCGAAGTACCAGTATTGAATATCGTGCTTGCTAATTTATGCGGAAAATCAACGCTTTTTTGCCATTCTGACAGCCAAGTGTCCAGATGAGATCACACATCTGTTAGCGGAACTAATGTCCAGAGATGCCTCAATATCACAATGTGTGGTTAGGTAAATTGAAACAATTGTTTCTTTCTACTATAGATTAAAAATCGCGAGAGAGACGTCTTTCTACTTATCAGGTCATTATCAATAGAAACACTCGTTTCTGTAAACCTAATTCTGCTACATGTGCACCGACACATTAAAAAATGTGGTATTATGACATTACTTCTTCAATTGATGCATAGCATCCACACACACATAATAACTGAGATGAAATTTTAACTCTAAATAAAAATCACTCATATGACAAAACGTTTTAAGAATGCATATTGTCAAAAAAGCCCAAATTATTCGACGGAAATGTCTAATGGACTTAAATACCTACAGCTTTTCCAAACACCGAAACTTAAAATATGTCCCTCGTATAGTAAGAAAAGAATTAATTAAACTTCCTAATGATAATGTGTTTTAAAGACAGTCATAAAACACTAGAAACTTCACATAAACACAAACAAATGTCGAAGTATTCAATAAAACGTAAGGTTTATTATATTGGGTATACCTAATTAATATGTTGGTGTGAGAATTCTGGTCTAGATAAGATCTAAAAATCGTGAACTTTTTATATTCGAAAATCTTTAGTGTGACTTATTAAAATATATAATAACTATTTAAAAGACCTTCGATCTATTATTACAAATCAATTCTGTAAGATACATTGTCTAAGAAATACTGTATTTTTTTTTAATACCTACTAATGTAAATATTAAGGAAAATGATATGTAATTCATTCTCTAAAATGGAAAAAGTTTGGATGATGCCGATATTCAGCAGCGGAGAGACGAAGGCTAGCAGTAAATAAATAATTATTCAAAAACAATGACGATTTTCGATTTATGAAATTATATTTTTCTTCGTACTGATGCTTATAATTATTGTGTTTTTTCGTCGATCAAAACGTTCGAACAAAATAAATTGAATGAATAGTTGCTTATCGTATTTTATACTTCGAATTGATATTAAAACATTATAGTATAACCTCTACCAAAATTACAGTACTATACATTTTTATAGATAGGTTTATTGTAGGTATTTTTTTTTAATATAACAATATCATACTTCTCGAGCAGGAAGAAGTTATAATAATAAGAAAACTTTTTATAACAGGGAATAACATCTCAATATTTTTAATTTAATGATGCTAATAAATAGGTTGTAAACGCCACAATGCACCCCTGACCAATTAGGGGAGAAATATGGCGAATGGAAGGTGATCAACACACCAGGAGGAAGTGGGAGTAGGCGGTGGTATGCAAAATCATAATACTCACAAACCTACTAACGCACGTAGATATCCACACATATACTGCTCATCACAATAAATATTATTGAAACGTTAAGAATGTTCGTTTCATATAAATTTGTGACAACTTTTTATTGATCAGAAACGATATAATAGTACATGGTTTTTTATAGTTATACATAATGTACTTAAAAATAGTAATAAAACTTTATTGACAGAACATAATTAAATTTTGTACAAATAACACAAACCAAATAAAAAACAGTGCTCTGTCAAATGGCGGACTTGTTGCAGAGCAACATCTTCCAGCCAACCATTCGATTGTACTTACCTGCTGGATGTGAAAGATATGAAAAATAAGATAGTTATTACTAGCGATACTGCATAGAGAAGAAGGCATATTCCCATTTCTTCCCTTCCCTTTTTGCACCAATTTTTTTTTGGTGTGTGGCCGCTAAATCTAGAGTGCTCCCTCGGGGCAGCATTTCTCGCTTTAATGCGACATTAAATCCTGTTTGTGCATGTTTGTGTCGTTATGGAGATACATATCTCCAGGTACGGCACGAGGTATGTGGCGGGCGCTGCACATAAAAAAAAATTACTGCAGCTTGGTTTGATATGCACTCACTTATGTAAAATAATAAAGGTAAACAAACTTACAAGTAGAATGATTATAAATGCTTTATAGAGCTAATTAACAATTCCTTTATCAGAAACTTCTGAACATCATTATGGTTTAATCATAGGAACAACCATTAAATCTAATTAGTGATCTTGATTAACTATTGTTAAACCTATGATTATTTAAATGTTCGTGATTAGATATTTTACCTTTGTCTATTTAAATTAATGTTTAAACATATTAAAAACTTTATTCTTTTTAATTAACTTATTTTAATTGTGTTATGTAAATTATTAACATGCTATTTGATCACAGTGTTTGGAAACAATAATTATGTAAAAATATCTATTTTAAATACCAACATTGTCTTACAGTTTGAATGTGAAGTCTTTAATAGAATGAGAATATATTATATGTTATTCCCCATTATTCCTCAAATACATGAGAATGAAGGGATAAGTATAAGGTACAACTTAGACGATTGACTGGAAATTGTATGATTAAAATTTTGATATATTTATGATGATATCACACGCTTCTAAGATACTCACCAACATTATAATGAAAAGGGCGGAAAATAAAATCAACGAAACACTTTCAGAAGATCAATTTGGATTCCGCAAAGAGACAGGCACAAGAGATGCAATCCTGAGTCTCAGACTTACTCTAGAAAAGAGAATAACAATTAATAAAAACACATATATAGCATTCATCGACCTTGAAAAAGCATTCGATAAAGTAGAATGGGAACAACTTTTTAACACCCTCAACCAGATAGGAATGAGTTATAAGGATAGAAGAGCAATCTGGAGCTTATACAAGAACGAAATGGCTGTGATTAAAAGCGGAGAGAGCTGTGCAGAAGCAAGGGTCGAACAAGGCGTAAGACAAGGATGCTCAATGTCGCCAGCTCTCTTTAACTGCTATATACAGCGAGCCATTGATGAACTGAGAGAAGAAATGAAGAACTGGACAGGAGTAAAAATAAATGGGAAAAAGGTCGACATGATAAGATATGCTGACGACATAGCACTGCTCGCAGACTCCGAGATGGAGCTGAACGAAGCTTTAGGAAAATTGGAAAGTATACTGTTGTCAAAGTACAACATGAAAATAAATAAAGAAAAAACAAAATGTATGGTCGTTGGAAGAGAGGAAGCGACTGCGAACATTGCATTAAATGGAGTGAGCATCAAACAAGTAAGTGAATTCGTGTACCTGGGCAGCAGAATAAACCAGGATGGACGCTCCAAAGCAGAAATTGTAAGCAGAATAAACCAGGCAAGGATTGCCTTCAACAAAAAATCGAAGATATTGGAATCCCCAAATATCGACTTAAGCGTAAGGAAGAACCTTACTAAAGCCTTTGTATGGAGCATTCTGCTTTATGGTTGTGAGACATGGACCATCAGCAAGAGTGAAAGCGGACGGTTGGCGGCCTTTGAGATGTGGTGCTACAGACGCATGCTTAAGATCCACTGGTCGGAGCACGTCGAAAACGAAGAAGTCTTAACCAGGGTAGGCGAAAAAAGGCAACTCCTTAAGAGAATCAGCCAACAACGAGCTAACTGGATTGGGCACAACATCAGGCACCCAGGACTACTCATCGCCATCGCGGAGGGTAAGACCGAGGGAACAAATGGCAGAGGCCGACCAAGAGACGCATATATGGACCAACTGAAGAGGGACATGAACTGTGGCTCATACGTAGAGCTTAAAAGACTGGCTGAGAATAGGGAGGAATGGAGAAGAAAAACCAAACTCGTTGCAGACCAATCCAATGGATTGTAACTAAATATATATATATATATATTTATGACTCAACAACACAAAAATATTGAAAATTTTGATTTAACTGGCAATACCCACAATTAGCGCCACTCATTCAATTCTACGCACAAATAACTATAAAAAATAAACAGTGTCCTTTATATATTAAACATTTGTGAAATTAAAAAAGGTTACAAGTGTAAATTATGAATTGTTTATTAACTATTAAACGGAACAATGACAATGTATGTCTTTAACAGTGCGATTATTATATATTAGGTACCTACCTATATATATATTTCACTCTCTGATACGTTTTTGAAGCGTAATATAAATACCTATATCAAAATAACAAAAATAGAAATTTCTCGAATATAAGACATTGTTACTTGTTACTTGTTGAGCTACGGAACTGGACAATATGCATTAATTTGGAGAATTTCGTATATACCTATGTGGTATAAATCTATATTATCAGAATTCATTTAATTGCAAAATATAATATTAGTATATACATTTATAAAATATAATACGCAATGGTATGAAGGTATGTAAAACTATAATGTTACATCTTAGGGTATATTTTAATAATAATAATAATTTAAATATAATAAAATGATAATAACAATAATATTATATAAAGCGAAGCAGATGCTGTCTGATGATAAATAATTCCCCTTCCCATCCCCTTTAGCCCCGGTGTTATTGTGATATCTCTTATTATATTATTATTATCCATCCAATACCTACTAATACCCACATATATATATATTATTATACCTGGTACCTACGTACAGAGTAGATGTGTATAATAATAGATATGTATGTATTATCGTCATTCAATAGTATTGTGTATGGAATACCTATTATACGCACTACATATTATTCAGTCTACATAGTCTAGTCCGACTGTGACACCTTTATTAAATTCCAATCATGACAATACATACCACAATATTTATTTATTTGGCGTTAACAAAAATACACTATTATCAAAACAATTAAGCTCATGTCATTTTCATACGTATTTGACAAAAATCTTATGAAACCGTAGTTGAAAATAGCGTAAATTTTAAAAATGACGTGCAAATTTTTATTTTAAATAAAGCGATTGTTTAATACATATTTCGCTTTAAATGCCTATCATAATAGTGAAGCATTATCACGCTGGTATTCTAGGTTGGTTAAATTTCTGTTAATGCGTTATACACATGTATGTATGATAATCTCAATGTAAGAATACTTTAGTGCTCCTTTCTTCGTCGCTTAGGATATCTGTGTAGCAGCAATATAATATGGAAAGTTATTACACAATTGTATGATATTGTGTTACCACGGCAGTTAAATCGCGGCAGAGTGGCGTTTACACTAATGGTAATTTTAAATTACAGAGAAGGTACCCACAATGTTGACAAACTATATGAATGTATGTAGTTGTAGGTACATACAGAGTACAGCACCCCTCACAATAATAACAGTATGAATTATTGCCACATTTCACAATAAGTTAGTGAGTACCGAACACCCAAACACCACACTCAACCGTGAGGAGCCGTGGAGGAATGTAACAAGGAATTTTAATATCCGACTCAACAAATGGTAAATATTATTATTGCCATTAAATTACCATCCTGCAATCAAGTCATTCCTTCGATTTAATCATAGATAACTACTCTCTACAGTGGCGGAGTTTCGTGTTTATATCACTGAGCTTATCACGTAAATCATGATGAAAAAATGTACCGTAGTAAGCTTTTGCTACTAACTTCCCATTTATCAAGGAATTGTTAACATGTTAATTTAATAAAAAAAAACTTTTACCTACTTTTAAAGAATTTTATATTACAGAATCATTGATTGTATCGTGAACAAAGTTCGCGGAGGATCTATTATTGGATATTGACAATAAAGTGACGTGCAGTGTACAGTAAATGGAATGTATGTAGGTACTATAATGTGTATACATGTACACATTATTGAGTTGTTCTAGTAATGAAAGCATATTGTAGTGTTAATAAAATAGAATTAATTAATTATTGATATTTGAGTGTAGAGTGGTGTAGGGTGGATAGTGATATAATGAAACCCTTTATAATAATAGGGGTCGTTACTTAATATGATACAACAGTTATTAATATACGAGGACACAATCATGTCTCTACCTACATAT